>CM028687.1:15902362-16314862 GCA_016771965.1 Brassica carinata | reverse complement strand
TAATTTAACTTAGTTTTATTCTTCATAGTTACTTATTTTCGTTTTATGTTTTATTGCAGGTCAAAGAAAAAGATCCGAGTAGAAGATTGCCCACGAAATCGACTGACGAAACCAGGTCGACATCGATCGACACTGCCACTGCAACAATGATTGACGGACACATCAACACATCAATCGACATGGACTTCAGTCAGGTATATCAATCTCACTTGTTCAATTCAGTACTTATGATTTATGTTATTCCCATTAACTCTGACAGGATTTACACTGAGGACAGTGTATAATTTAAATCTGTGGGGTGGGGGGGGGGGTAAGTTACTGATATTACTTTACCTTTTGATCTTATTATATGTTTTCAAAGTTTTTAATGTGTCTAGAAGGGGGCAATGAACTCTTTTGATCTTTACTTAGTATCTAACCACTCTCTAGCATCATTCTTAGATTTGTTGACTCTAGAATGCACTAGAGATACTAAAGTGGATCACCTGTCAACTATGACCACACTTCCTGAGAATGTTTGAAGGAACCAAAGCCGACCTCCAACCTAATTTGACTACTACTGCTTGTCTTGGGGCTTGGTATACATTGGATCGGGTTCCTCCTGCATGTCTGGAAGGTAAAAAATCCGTGTGTTTCTGGTTTCCTTCTCTCTCTCTCTTCAAGCATCCTAGATATAAAAGATCGAGATAATTTCCTGGAAGATGCAGAGGGGTAGGAGTGTCTCCTGTGACCCCAGTATTCTAATTCAGAAAGGAATGATCACACATTGTGGAAACGAGTGATAGATAAACTACTTGTGACCCAATTATTCGCTACACTTTGTCAAAATAAGTGCTACAAAATTAGATATGTCAACAAGATGAGCGAAGGTCACCTGATCAGAATCAACGTTCATTGGGGTTGAACCTATAAGGATTCAGAGAAGAGAGAAAAGAGAGAAGAACGGGATCATAGAAGACTACATGTGTGTTCAGAAACTTCCCTAAGTAAGAATCCATGTGTCCCTTGATCGATACATGATGACAAGACTTTTGTAGGGTCCTAATCAAATGTTGTAGAATACAAGATGTCAATCCAATTCTAAGAGACCATGAAACAGAGGGAATGCAAGTTCATGCTTAATCTAAGTCTATCAAGATGAGAAGATGATTATGAAACCAAGACAGTATTAAAAATGCAATAAAAGATTGAGTCGACTACCCATTTCTCCACGAGAACTATCATATAGTGCTATATGTCTCCGAAACTATTGCCTCTATCTATATGTCCCCGAAAATAAAGTTATATTCCTATTTCCCCCCGAATACATAGTTCGAAACCTATTTCCCCTCAATCATCCAATTAGACGGTTTAATATATGTTTACTGTTTTAAGTTAAACCATACACCACTTAAAATCGTAGTTAACCAAATAAAACCGATTAAACCTAATTATAACCCGATTAAAGACCCAGCCTTGTTAAAAAAAAACAGACCCGAGTTTAATCTATCGAAACCTAAAATCCCAAATCGTTTAGCCGTCTAATTTGATGCACTGACGCCAGTGGAGATTGATACACTGACGCCATTGCTCTCTTGTCGACTTAGCTTACCTAATTCACTCTAATAGTGACTTGACAGTGGAGATTGATACACTGACGCCATTGCTCTCTTGTCGACTTAGCTTACCTAATTCACTCTAATAGTGACTCGACAGTGGAGATTGATACACTGACGCCATTGCTCTCTTGTCGACTTAGCTTCCAAATCCAAGGAGAGTTCTTTCTACGGTTAAACGATTTGGGATTTTAGGTTTGATAGATTAAACTCGGGTCTGTTTTTTTTTTACGAGGCTGGGTCTTTAATCGGGTTATAATTAGGTTTAATCTGTTTTATTTGGTTAACTACGATTTTAAGTGGTGTATAGTTTAACTTAAAACAGTAAACCGATATTAAACCGTCTAATTTGATGATTGAGGGGAAATAGGTTTCGAACTATGTATTCGGGGGGAAATAGGAATAGAACTTTATTCTCGGGGACATATAGATAGAGGCAATAGTTTCGGAGACATATAGCACTATATGATAGTTCTCGTGGGGAAATAGGTAGTCGACCCTAAAAGATTAAACTTTCTTTCTCAATGAGGCAAGGGGGTTCTTGGGACAAGGGAACTGACTTTGGGTGATCAAGATTCAATCCAAGATGCCAACTTTTCAATCAATCTAATTCCTTATGCCTAGACAACAAAACTAAGCAAGCTCTATCCCTAGATGAATGCTCTTTTGCAATGATCACCCAAGTACACCAAATCCCTTTGGCTGTAATGATCAAAGCAAACATGGAGAATGAGTCTAATAGCAATCCTAGCTTCTTTGACAACTAATCCCTTAGGCAAAGCAAGCTAAAAGCATAGAAGAGTTGGTTCAGGCATTTCATAGAACACCTTCCGGGCATGAAATGCCTATAGCTCTATGCTTGAGAGGCCAACCCAAATATAGCTTTAAGAACACCAAATCAATGCAAGGAGATGATAGATATAACACTAAGCACCTTGGATCTACACTTAATCACCCTTAGTCTCCCTAGCCCATGAACCCTAGATAGATCTACTCACTAATACCCATGGAAAACCTCAAAATCAATGATGATTCAAGGCTAAACATGATTAGAGAATAAGATAATCTATTAAGCACAAAAGAAATGAGATAAAAGGATCAAAGATCCAAACTTTCTTCAAGTTCTTATTATGTTTTTGAGAGAAAAGAAGTTAGATCCCTTAATGAGATCAGAAGAGTATTTATACATAGGCTTGAAAGCCCTTGGAAACATAAAACAAAAATACTAAAGTGCCCTTGGCCAAGTGATTTTCGACCAATGAGAAGCAAGGAGAAAGGAAGAAGCTGAGCCACCCGGGTCAGCTAGTGCTTGTCCAGGCCGGGTATGTCCAGGCCGGGTATGTCCAGGCCGGGTACGTCCTGCTCGTCCGGCGTCCAGGCCGTGCGGTCTCTAGGCGGGTGTGTTGGCGTGGTGGGTGTCCAGCAGCTAGCAGGGCCAGCGGGTGTGTGGCGGGTGGAGCGTCGCGTCGGGGCTCATCGAGAATCAGGACGTGCGGGTCCTTGTCCTCGGGTGGTACTGGTCGGGTGTGCAGGCTGGTACGCGGGTAGGAGGGACTGTGGGACGTCCGGGTGTCCTGGTCCGTTCTCCCATCGCCCATCCCGTGCGGGTGCTATCGTCCGGGTGGTGCTGGATGGGTCATGGATGAAGGCACGCGGGTAATGATGGACGAGTGGTCATGTCCGGGTGCCTCGTCCGTCGCGGGTTCGTGCTCGGGTGGTGCTGACAGCGTCCGTTCTAGGCTTTCAGCACAATCAGGGCGTCGCGGTGCTTGTCCCCGGGTCGTCCTGGCCGCGTCCTGAGCTTGTTCAGGCAAGGTTTGATGGTTGGCCTCGGGTGTGCTCACCCGGGTGGCTTGACATGCTTCCACTCAATTGATCATAACTCCTCCAATATGGCTCCAAATGTCTTGAAACCACTTCCATTGGAAAGCTAACTCAGAATGCCATATCTCCACCAAATCTAAGCATCAGAAGATACTTCTAAGGCCTTTGTCCATGTTCATCTTTAAACCCCTCTTTTTCATCACAAAACTCCCAAACATCTTCAATATCTCCAAAGTGTGCTCCAACACCTAATAGGGACTTATGAATGCAAAATGAGCCTAAAGATGCCTAATGCCTAATATAAATGAGAAAAAATGCATAAGATATGATAGCTAAAAACATGTAAATATGCAAGACATCAATACACCCAAGTTAAAGCCTACACATTTATTTTATGCAAGAAATGAGGTTAGTAGAGAGGTTAGTCAGACAGGATTTGCTAAGTTGCTGGCTAGATGAATTTGGTTGCTAAGCTAGGATATGGAATATAAAGTGCTTCTAAAGTTAAGAGATATTTGATGTGGCTTGCAACATTGTAGAGGTGATGATCCTAAGCTTAAAGATTGTGTGAGTCCCTGCTGTTTCCAAACCTCTTTCAGAGAGACTGCATGTATGTTTTGCTTGAGGACAAGCAAAAGGGTAAGTCTTGGGGAGTTGATATACCATGGATTTGAACCACTTTTACCCATGGTATATAGGTGTTTTAAGATATAACTATTATGCTTTGGAGTCTATTAGGTATGTTTTCAGGTTTATGAGTGTTTTGGAACAAAGTGATGTTTTTTGAGCATTTTGGAGCACAAGAGATATTTCACCCGAGGTGACCATTAATCCATACCAGAGGTCGATATTCAGAGATGATAATTGATCGATGAACACTCTGTGACATCGATCAATATAGAAGAGAACGGTCCAGGACTGAAGATGATAATCGATGCATGCACATCCTGTGACATTGATCGATGCACATCCTGTGACATTGATCGATGCACATCCTGTGACATTGATCGATGCTGAACCACTGAAGACAGCCGACTTAAAACCTAAGACTTCACCAAATTACAAGATTGCTCCTGACGAGTTTTTAGCCTAATATATATATTCTTTCTAAGTGTTTAAGCCAAAGAGAGCTTTTTGAGAGATTTATTATTCTATTGTTTTAGGGATTTTAGTTGGAGTGAAGATCCAAAGAGATTTGTGATCGAAACTCTATTATTATCTATCTATCTATCTATCTATCTATTTATGCAGTTTTCTTATTACTTTGTTATGAATTGCTTAGCCATGTCTGAGTAGTTCTATTGTTAGGTTTAGGGTTCAAATAGGTTATGAGGGATTAGCCCAACTATGGATTTCTAGGTTGTGATATTCATCATTAGGATAATCTTAATGCTTGTGTTCTTGAGTAGCTAACTAGAACATTGACCTATGATATAAGTTATCATATAACCTTTTCCTGAATCTATCCTAATTGAGCTAGGATTTCTAGAGAGAGGCGAGAACTGATCTAGGAACCTTAGTGAGAATACATTCAACCTGATCTCAAAGCTTGGTTAGAGGCGGCCGATCGATACTCCTATGAGTAATCGATCGACGTGTTAAAGGTGTATCGACGATATAGAATAATCGAT
Organism: Brassica carinata; assembly: GCA_016771965.1. Classification (NCBI taxonomy): domain Eukaryota; kingdom Viridiplantae; phylum Streptophyta; class Magnoliopsida; order Brassicales; family Brassicaceae; genus Brassica; species Brassica carinata. The sequence continues at coordinate 16,309,812 of CM028687.1, read as the reverse complement.
CGACACTTTTATTGATCAAACCGAGAGGTAAGATCATTAAATCTAGTCAATAGATCTAATCTAGAAAGGCAGGAGCTGATGGATCTGTTCTTATGAAGTTGAGCTCTATAATATCATGCATACAACATGTTAGGCATCTATAGGATTATAACTCGACACCCAATAGAAACCCTAAGTCTAGCTATTTCTTATAAAAGTTTCCAAACCCTCAATCAATCAATCAAACAATTACTTGCTCAAAACCTGCTATGTTAAGTTAATCATAATCAACCTAGCTTAGTCAACCTGATTAGATCTTATTGGTTCCCTAGCTCCTCGTGGATTCGATCCTTAAATACTACAACTGAACCTCTTATTTGAGAGAGTAAATTTGCTTATAGGGCAGTTTGAGAGAACATCATGATGTCGGCAAAGGCCTCACATAAGCAGTATCGCACGACACCAGCTAATCGGCATCGATTGACACTACCACTTCATCATCGATCGACACCGATAAATAAGATCGAGCGTAATGAGAATGAAGGGTGTCTAAATATTTTGATGGAGGCACACCCATGCATCAAACAAGTCTGGGGAAAAAGATGTGGGAACCAAAATTCACAACGCCAATTTTAATGAATGGAGGAAAGCAAAGAAAACCATACTTTCCTTGAGGTCTTGATTACCGCGAGCCAACGACAAGTGACCAAATAAATGTGGAAAATACAGAAAGATAACAAAACGAAGTTTAGTAAAAGTAAATCTTTATTTCAATTTGCGTAGGAGCATTGGCGATGATTATAAAGATTGTAAAATTTTCGCCGCCAGAGCTGTCAACGATATCCCGTGCGCATCTAAAAAGATACTAAAAGGTTTAGTTAAGATTTGGAACTGGACCTTATGAAAGGCTGCCTACGCACTCTTCGAGGATCAAGTCGGACGAAGTTCACTTAGAAAGATTTAAACAAGACATCGAACTGCCTGGGCGAAGTTCGCCTATTATGAGTGCAAGTCATAGAAAAAGGCATGTCGAGAATAATGCCTAGGGTTTCTAAGTGCAGAGTTCTAGAGTCCAAGAATTGTTAGACTCTTCCGAGAGGAGTAGAGATATACTAACGAGATCAAAGTAGAACAAAAAGGCGGTTAAACGTCCTGAGTCTTGCCTGGCTAGTCTAACCACTTAAGTTCTAAGTTCTCTAAGCTAACAAGAGTTCTCTAAGTCTCCCAACTCGATCCCTCTTCTTCTGCTCCAGTCTCCTTATACAGCTGTTTAGGTCGGTGGCCTTTTTACTCCTTTGCCTTTAGGCACAAGTTTATCTCTTTTGGGAATATTCTATTTTTCACGATCTTCATAATTATTCTCAACTTTGATATTTATCTTCGAAACTTAACTTTTATCCTATTTCGTGATAGGATAAACCGCCATAATCTCCTTGGGCTTGAGTCATTTATCAAAATAGTAGGTGAGCCTCCAGGCTGCTTGGATCCTAGTGGACCGCTTTTAGCCATTAGACGCTTACACTTCTCAAAAGATCGCCGCTCCCATAAAAGAATTGTATAACTCAAGGAAACGATATTCGAGCTAACCGCCCTCTTTTTATATGATAGATTTGTAACGAAAACAAACCTTCATGGTTTTAGTCAGAAAACTTCGATAATAACTCCAATCAAGATGAAACGAGAGGTGCTAGGTCAGTGGCTAGATGATATGACCATACCGGAGAGCACGGAGTTGATACAAGTCAGACTGACTGCGATGGGACCGCCCTCCCCTTGAGCCGAGGTGACATCGGCATCGGGTGTCCTCGCCTGGGCGAGGTGGCCTCAAGACGGGTGTCCTCGCCTCAGGTGGCCTCAAGACGGGTGTCCTCGCCTGGGCGAGGTGGCCTCAAGACGGGTGTCCTCGCCTTGGTAGGTGACCCACGACGGGTGTCCTCGCCCCTGGGCACTTTGTTATGAATTGCTTAGCCATGTCTGAGTAGTTCTATTGTTAGGTTTAGGGTTCAAATAGGTTATGAGGGATTAGCCCAACTATGGATTTCTAGGTTGTGATATTCATCATTAGGATAATCTTAATGCTTGTGTTCTTGAGTAGCTAACTAGAACATTGACCTATGATATAAGTTATCATATAACCTTTTCCTGAATCTATCCTAATTGAGCTAGGATTTCTAGAGAGAGGCGAGAACTGATCTAGGAACCTTAGTGAGAATACATTCAACCTGATCTCAAAGCTTGGCTAGAGTGCGTCGATCGATACTCCTATAGAGTAATCGATCGACGGTGCCAAAGGTGTATCGATCGATATAGAATAATCGATCGACACTTTTTATTGATCAAACCGAGAGGTAAGATCATTAAATCTAGTCAATAGACGAATCTAGAAAGGCAGGAGCTGATGGATCTGTTCTTATGAAGTTGAGCTCTATAATATCATGCATACAACATGTTAGGCATCTATAGGATTATAATCCTGATTACCTGAATAGAAACCCTAAGTCTAGCTATTTCTTATAAAAGTTTCCAAACCCTCAATCAATCAATCAAACAATTACTTGCTCAAAAAACCTGCTATGTTAAGTTAATCATAATCAACCTAGCTTAGTCAACCTGATTAGATCTTATTGGTTCCCTAGCTCCTCGTGGATTCGATCCTTAAATACTACAACTGAACCTCTTATTTGAGAGAGTAAATTTGCTTATAGGGCAGTTTGAGAGAACATCATGATGTCGGCAAAGGCCTCACATAAGCAGTATCGTACGACACCAGCTAATCGGCATCGATTGACACTACCACTTCATCATCGATCGACACCGATAGCGTATCAGAGCAGAATGAGAATGAAGGGTGTCTAAATATTTTTGATGGAGGCACACCCATGCGATCAAACAAGTCTGGGGAAAAAAAGATGTGGGAACCAAAATTCACAACGTCAATTTTAATGAATGGAGGAAAGCAAAGAAAACCATACTTTCCTTGAGGTCTTGATTCTCTGCGAGAGCCAACGACAAGTGACCAAATAAATGTGGAAAATACAGAAAGATAACAAAACGAGTTTAGTAAAAAGTAAATCTTTATTTCGAATTTGCGTAGGAGCATTGCGATGATTATAAAAGATTGTAAAATTTTCGGCCGCGAGAGCTGTCAACGATATCCCAGGCAGACGAAAAAGATACGAAAAGGTTTAGTTAAGATTTGGAACTGGACCTTATGAAAGGCTGCCTACGTACCCCTTTCGAGGATCAAGTCGGACGTAGTTCACTTAGAAAGATTTAAACAAGACATCGAACTGCCTGGGCGAGTTCGTCTATTATGAGTGCAAGTCATAGAAAAAGGCATGTCGAGAATAATGCCTAGGGTTTCTAAGTGCAGAGTTCTAGAGTCCAAGAATTGTTAGACTCTTCCGAGAGGAGTAGAGATATACTAACGAGATCAAAGTAGAACAAAAAGGCGGTAAAACGTCCTGAGTCTTGCCTGGCTAGTCTAACCACTTAAGTTCTAAGTTCTCTAAGCTAACAAGAGTTCTCTAAGTCTCCCAACTCGGATCCCTCTTCTTCTGCTCCAGGTCTCCTTATACAGCTGTTTAGGTCGGTGGCCTTTTTACTCCTTTGCCTTTAGGCACAAGTTTATCTCTTTTGGGAATATTCTATTTTTCGTCGATCTTCATAATTATTCTCGAACTTTGATATTTATCTTCGGAAACTTAACTTTTATCCTATTTCGTAGATAGGATAAACCGTCATAATCTCCTTGGGCTTGAGTCATTTATCAAAATAGTAGGTGAGCCTCCAGGCGCGTTTGGATCCTAGTGGACCGTTTTTAGGCCATTAGACGTTTACACGATTTCTCAAAAAGATCGTCGTTCCCATAAAAGAATTGTATAACTCAAGGAAACGATATTCGAGCTAACCGTCCCTCTTTTATATGATAGATTTGTACGAGAAAACAAACCTTCATGGTTTTAGTCGTAAAACTTCGATAATAACTCCAATCAAGATGAAACGAGAGGTGCTAGGTCAGTGGCTTAGATGATATGACCATACGGAGAGCACGGGAGTTGATACAAGTCAGACTGACTGCGATGGGACCGTCCTCCCCCTTGAGCGAGGTGACATCGGCACGGGTGTCCTCGCCCTTGGGCAAGGTGGCCTCGGCACGGGTGTCCTCGCCCTTGGGCGAGGTGGCCTCGGCACGGGTGTCCTCGCCCTTGGCGAGGTGGCCTCGGCTGCGGGTGTCCTGCGCCCTTGGCGAGGTGACCTCGGCATGGGTGTCCTCGCCCTTGGGCGGTGGCCTCGTCCGCGTGTGTCCTGCGCCCTTGGCGAGGTGGCCTCGGCTGCGGGTGTCCTGCGCCCTTGGCGAGGTGGCCTCGGCACGGGTGTCCTCGCCCTTGGGCGAGGTGGCCTCGGCACGGGTGTCCTCGCCCTTGGGCGAGGTGACCTCGGCACGGGTGTCCTCGCCCTTGGGCGAGGTGGCCTCGGCACGGGTGTCCTCGCCCTTGGGAGAGGTGGCCTCAGCGCGGGTGTCCCCGCCCTTGGGCGAGGTGGCCTCGGCGCGGGTGTCCTCGCCCTTGGGCGAGGTGACCTCGGCATGGGTGTCCTCGCCCTTGGGTGAGGTGCCCTCGGCACGGGTGTCCTCGCCCTCTGGCGAGGTGGTCTTGGCTCGGGTGTCCTAGCCCTCGGGCGAGGTGGCCTTGGCTCGGGTGTCCTAGCCCTCGGGCGAGGTGACCTTGTTTCTTTCGTAAAATCTCAATGGAAACTCCGATTGTGACAAAACGAAAGACATTTTGACTTAGAATCAAAGGAGAAACAAAGTGAGCCCACCCTAGGGCGAGGTGGCCTGGACGTAGGGCGAGGTGGCCTGGACGTAGGGCGAGGTGGCCAGGACAGAGCTCTCCACGCCCTAGGGCGAGGTTGCCGGGACAGTGACTTTGTTCTCTTCGTAAAATCTCAACGGAAACTCCGATTGAAACGAAACGAAAGCCATTTTTATCTAGACTCAAAGGAGAAACAAAGTGAGCTCGCCCTAGGGCGAGGTGGCCAGGACGTAGGGCGAGGTGGCCAGGACGTAGGGCGAGGTGGCCAGGACAGAGCTCTCCAGCCTAGAGGAGTTCTTGGGACAGTGACTTTGTTCTCTTCATAAAATCTCAACGGAAACTCCGATTGAGACGAACCGAAAGCCATTTTGATCTAGAATCAAAGGAGAACAAAGTAGGCTCTCCCTAGGGCGAACTGGGAAGACTGAGCTCGCCCTATGGCGAGTTGACCTGGTAAGACCAAGCTCCGACCTCCTTTCGTTTTGCTGTTTTTTTTCCGAGAGTTGTTTGTCGAAGAGATTGGACATTCTAATTAAAGAACTTGTCGTATAACTTCTTTTCAAATTGTACGAGACTTTTCGTTCCAAGAAGTACTTTCCGGGGACTTTCAGGCATTAATTCCGTTGTGACTTATTTTGACCCCAACAGTTAGCCCCCCAGCTCGTTAGAACTTTTGCGATGTTCTTGCGAGCGGTAATACATGTTAGGTAAGTTAGGCAGAATTAATGGTCAAAAAGCTCCTTTGAAAGTGGTAAGATTGCCTTCGGTTGCCGCTCACGCATTCCTTTGAAGGGATCAAGCCTTTCGTAGTTCGTTTTGGAGTTTAAGACCCTTGTGACCTGTTTTCCAGCGAGACCTTCATGGTCTGGTTATGTGTCGTGCAGAGACTTTCGTGCATGTCACTGTCGATGGTATGTTGTTTTGTTCTGGCCGTTGTGAGGCCATGATGTATCTTTCGGGACTGGCCGTCGGTGGCCTCGAATCCCTGCCCTTTTTAGGGCTTCTTTTTCTTTAAAACTTCTGGCTCAATCTATAAAATTTTTGGTTATTTTATAAACCAAGAGAACTTCAGTTTATCGAAGTTAGAGGGAGAGGGTGTGGGTTGTCGTCTCATTCCTCCCCCAGATGATCACCGTGCCTATCGTTCGTACAATGCGAGTGTTGTTGCAGATCAGTGTTCTATGCAAAGGCTCGTGGAACGTATTGACTTAAGTGAAGAGACAAATTTTGGGATCTCGTATTGGGGTGTTGATACTATGCCTATGAGATGTCAAGATCCAGCATGGCTGGGTTTAGGGCAAGACCTAGGTTTACTCTCGGACTAAGGCTTTGCGATGACGAGTCGGCTTTCGTTACGCCTGTTTGCGATTTTAACCTGATTCGTACCGATTTAAAGTCTGTGAATTGTTATCGGCTTATACGACTTGTCTTGGCACGAATCGAGCTACTTGCAAAGACTGTCTGGAGGTGCTAACAAAATTTTTGGATTTCTTGTATAGCGCGCTATGCTATTATTGTCGGATATAAGAGAGCCTATCCTTTCGAGAGCGGCTAATGTCTGCTTAGGACGTAGGAATTCGTTTGTTGTGATCAGAAACAACGAAATAATACCATTTTAGAGGCATGTAACAGTTTAGAGGTGTGTAACCGTTTAGAGGCGTGTTTAATTGTTTTGAGTTCCTGAGACGAGAATCTCGTCTGGAATGTTTTGAGGAAAAAATGTCCTTCGAGCGTTAGCGACGTCTCGCGGTGCCGAAGGTTGAGTTTTCCTTGTGCCGCATTTCGTGGCTGAAATGTTCGCGGGCTCGGAGATGTTTTGCGAATGTTCGCAGCCAGAAACTGTTGTTTCAGTTTGGACGCAGAATTCTTTGATTTTTGATCGAAGAATTAGGATCGAGGGGTCAAGTAAATTTGACCCAGGGAGAAGCGTCTACCTTCACTGTGCTTCGTGAAGTGTTGGCCTTCCGGGATTTTTTTTGTGTATTTTTAAGGATGACTCGTATAACTCTTGGAGCTTTGGTACGAGCGTTTCTTTCAATGCCGTGTTTACGGGGCATATAGAACTTAATCGGTCGATGATAAATTTTTCCGTCAACCGTATGGTTGTTTGGACTGGGTTTTGTTATGAAGAATTTATCGTATGATTTCCGCTTCTGGGCTATGCGACAAATTGCTTGCGTAATTGTCACTTGGCGTTTTATGACAATCGTGGATTGTCGTTTAGCCGTTAAGGGATTGGAGCGGCGGTCGCTCAATTGTTTTGGCTTGGCATGAAGGCTGTGTTCAGCCGTATAGCCAAGGAAGTTGTTGATAAAGGATCAGACCATGACCCTTTCGTGTTCACATTAAGGTTATGTTAGTTCGATTGTCTTTTAAGAGGATGCCGAATTCATGTCTGGGCTTATTGGAAAGTAGTTGGCGGAGGGCGAATAGCGTTAGTTAAGATTAACATGCCAAGTATAGCGGAGTTTTCGAGTTATGGCTGATGGCTGTTAAAAGCGATTTTTCACTTTAGGCAGAATTCTTTGATTTTTGATCGAAGAATTAGGATCGAGGTCAAGTAAATTTGACCCAGGGAGAATCTACCTTCACTGTGCTTCGTGAAGTGTTGGCCTTCGGGATTTTTTGTGTATTTTTAAGGATGACTCATTATAACTCTTGGAGCTTTGAGTACGGCGTTTCTTTCAATGCCGTGTTTACGGGCATATAGAACTAATCGGTCGATGATAAATTTTCCGTCAACCGTATGGTTGTTTGGACTGGGTTTTGTTATGAAGAATTTATCGTATGATTTCCGCTTCTGGGCTATGCGACAAATTGCTAGCGTAATTGTCACTTGGCGTTTTATGACAATCGTGGATTGTCGTTTAGCCGTTAAGGGATTGGGCGATTATTTCAATTGTTTTGGCTTGGCATGAAGGCTGTGTTCAGCCGTATAGCCAAGGAAGTTGTTGATAAAGGATCAGACCATGACCCTTTCGTGTTCACATTAAGGTTATGTTAGTTTACGATTGTCTTTTAAGAGGATGCCGAATTCATGTCTGGGCTTATTGGAAAGGCGTAGTTGGCGGAGGGCCGAATAGCGTTCGTTAAGATTAACATGCCAAGTATAGCGGAGTTTTCCGAGTTATGGCTGATGGCTGTTAAAAACGATTTTTCACTTTAGGTTTTAATTTTACAATGAATGCTTCGTATAAAGTTTCCTTTGGTTGAATCAAAATCGTTGCCTTTCCGTCCGAGGGAGGAGAAACCTAAAAGACTCGACACAGACCCGTGCAAAGTCAGTTGCAGATGAACTGTTCTTTCGAAGGTTGTGTATGTTTTTTTCTTTCTTTAGGAAGCAGGATGAGTATGCTTGAATGTGTGGCGATCGTTTCCCGTTTTTTTTGAGAGATTAGATCGGTTTGCAAGTTTTACGTAGACAGGTAAGTAAAATTAGAACAAGACTGGAAAAATTTCCTAAGACTTGGCTTACTAGACTATCCACCTAGATTCTAAGTTCCCTAAATTTTACGGCAGTTTTCAAGATGTTTTCATTCCTTTCCTACGACAAATTAAAAGTTTGATAAAACTTTCTAAGTCGGACATACCTTAGTTTCATCGACGACTCGGGATTGCCTCTTCTTCATTCTTCTTTGCCTTGTGTCTTTTAACGAAAACGAGTGTGTATTTCGTCGAAGGTTTTTCGCGAGTATGAGTTTGCAATTTATCGAAAGTTTATTAGGCGTTTAGGAATGGCCACTTTCGATTCAATGTCGAAGGACTTCGAAAAGTATGATACTGATTTTCATATGAATTGATTTTCTACGAGATTCTGACGAGAATATCGGAGTGAGGGAGAGATATCAACGTCCAAGTTCCTGTTCTTGTTCCTGCTGGTTTTATTAAATTGACCATAGGCGCTTTGTATCTTGTTAAATAGTCTATCAAACGTTATGAATAGATGTTTTCGACTCAACGTGGCAGAATTTTGTGAAACCAGATTGCGTTTCATGTACCGAAGGAACTTTTACAAATTCGTTGAAACATAGAGAAAAGAAGTAGACGATAACTCGAAGAAGGCTAAGGGGGGCGTTTAGGTAAGTGGAAACAATGGGCAAGATGTCACTCGAGTGAGGCTCTCAGTTCGTCAAGATGTGAGCGTACTGGTCATGTTCCAGACCGTATTGTTTCATATGATCTTGTTTTGACTTTGCGAATGATGTTTCCTAAAATAATGCCAAGTTTGATCTTACGAAAGCTGTTTCCTAAAACGCTGTCGAGCCTTTATTTTACGAGAGTTATTCTGAAAACTGTTGTCAAATTAATTTTATGAAGGTTGTCTCGTGAAATATTTTCGAGTATTATTTTATGAAAGGTGTTCCGTAAAATGTTATCAAGTTTAGCAGTACGAGAGTTGCTTTTAGGAAACACGCATGTTTTGCAGCTGTCCCGCCAGTCCTGTTTCCGAGTTAATATCAGAAACTCTCGCTGCGGTGAGCTTTAATTTTTGTGACTAAACTTAATCAGAAAGTTACTCGTTTCCGTATGATTGATCTGAAGGAGTTTTGAGTAGTTTTTTCCAAAGTAGTTTTAGTGGAAAAAAGTCGAGAGTCCGCGCAGCGACGCGGAATTTTAGATTTTGGAAAACATCTTAGCGGTGAGGGATACAACCTCTCATTTTTGCTTTTTTAAGTCTTCCTTGACCGTTTTAGGTTTCGAGTGATTTTATAGACATCAACTCCATTTTTTCCAAAACTGGTGGAGAAGGACCGAGCTGGCCACATGGCGAGTTGGTCGAGAAGGACCAAGCTCGCGGTATGGTGAGCTGGTCGCGACAGTCGGAGCTTTGTGCTTCCTCGGGATGGTCTGGACGGTTGGGAAGCATTGGTAAGCTATTTTTCCGTTTCGTCGTTTGTTTCCCGAGAGTTTATCGGAAGAAGTACAACAGTGGGGAATTGATAACACGATTAGTCGTGCTTCTACTCCGCGAATAATCTAGGGTTTCCCAACGGTTTCCCCACGGTTTCCAGGAGAACAAGTTTTACTTTTCCGAGAAGTTCTCGGTAACTAGACGAATATTTAGGGGTTTGATAGATTTTATCGTTGCCCTTTCAATTTAGATAGAGAAATTGCGAGCTGGTTTTCGTGCTCTTCCTGTGGCGAAAAGCCGCAACTAGGTTTTCGATTTTCTCAAGAATTGCGGCGTTTGCGTAAGCGTTGGCTATAGGGGCAGTCACTGCTGAAGTTTTTTTACCAGCGTCGATGCGAGCTGCGAATTTGTCTTTCATATTTCTAGACATCGCTTCGATCAAGTGTTTTGCGGCCGTGAGAGTAAGAGTAATCCGTCCCCCTCCTCCTTCTAGCACCAAACTGTGGGAACCAAAATTCACACCGTCGATTTTAATGAATGGAGGAAAGCGAAGAAAACCCTACATTCCTTGAGGTCCGGATTCTCTGCGAGAGCCAACGACAAATGACCAAATAAATGCAGAAAATATAGAAAGATAACAAAACAAGTTTAGTAAAAAATAGATCTTTATTTCGAATTTGCGTAAGAGCATTGCGATGATTATAAAAGATTGTAAAAGTTTCGGCCGCGAGAGCTGTCAACGATATTCCTTGTTCTCGCCGCAAAAAACCTTAAACCTAATTGAGTTGCAGCTCGATAACAAAAGACGAAAAAGATACGAAAAGGTTTTGTTAGGATTTGGGACTGGACCTTATGAAAGGCTGCCTACGTACCCCTTTCGAGGATCAAGTCGGACGTAGTTCAGTTAGAAAGATTTGAATAAGAGATAGAACTGCCTGGGCGAGTTCGTCTAGTATGAGTGCAAGCCATAGAAACAGGCATGTCAAAAATAATGCCTAGGGTTTCTAAGTGCAGAGTTCTAGATTCCAAAAATTGTTAGACTCTTCCGAGAGGAGTAGAGATATGCTAACGAGATAAAAGTAGAACAAAAAGGCGGCAAAACGTCCGGAGTCTTGCCTGGCTAGTCTAACCACCTAAGTTCTAAGTTCTCTTAGCTAACATGAGTTCTCTAAGTATCCCATCTCGGATCCCTCTTCTTCTGCTCCAGGTCTCCTTATATAGTTGTTTAGGTCGGTGGCCTTTTTACTCCTTTGCATTTAGGCCCAAGTTTATCTCTTTTAGGAATATTTTATTTTTCGTCGATCTTCCTAATTATTCTTAAACTTTGACATTTATCTTCGGAAACTTAACATTTGTCCTATTTCGTAAGATAGGATAAACCGTCATAATCTCCTTGGGCTTGAATCCTTTATCAAAATCGTAGGTGGGCCTCCGGGCGCGTTTGGATCCTTGCGGACCGTTTTTAGACCCTTAGACGTTTACAAGATTTCTAAGAAAAGATCGTCGTTCCCATAAAAGAATCGTATAGCTCAAGGAAACGATGTTCGAGCTAACTGTCCCTGCTTTATACGATAGATTTGTACGAGAAAACAAACCTTCATGGTTTTAGTCGTAAAACTTTGATAACAACTCCAATCAAGACGAAACAAGAGGTGCTAGGTCCGTGGCTTAGATGATATGACCATATGGAGAGCACGGGAGTTTATACAAGTCGAACTGACTGGGATGGGACCGTCCTCTCCCTTGGGCGAGGTGACCTCGGCACGGGTGTCCTCGCCCTTGGGTGAGGTGACCTCGGCACGGGTGTCCTCGCCCTTGGGCGAGGTGACCTCGGCATTGGAGTCCTCGCCCTTGGGCAAGGTGGCCTCGGCACAGGTGTCCTAGCCCTTGGGCGAGGTGGCCTCGGAACGGGTGTCCTCGACCTCGGGCGAGGTTGTCTTGGCTCGGGTGTTCTAGCCCTCGGGCGAGGTGGCCTTGGTTCGGGTGTCCTAGCCCTCGGGCGAGGTTACCTTGTTTCTTTCGTAAACTCTCAACGGAAACTCTGATTGTGACGAAACGAAAGACATTTTGATCTAGACTCAAAGGAGAAACAAAGTGAGCTCGCCCTAGGGAGAGGTGGCCAGGACGGAGCTCTCCTCGCCCAAGGGCGAGGTGGCCGGGACAGTGACTTTGTTCTCTTCGTAAAATCTCAACGGAAACTCCGATTGAGACAAAACGAAAGCCATTTTTATCTAGACTCAAAGTAGAAACAAAGTAACTCGCCCTAGGGTGAGGTGGCCAGGACGTAGGGAGAGGTGGCCAGGACAGAGATCTCCTCGTCCTAGGGCGAGGTGGTCGGAACAGTGACTTTGTTCTCTTCGTAAAATCTCAACGGAAACTCCGATTGACACGAAATGAATGCCATTTTGATCTAGAATCAAAGGAGAACAAAGTGGGCTCTCCTTAGGGCGAACTGGGAAGACTGAGCTTGCCCTATGGCGAGTTGACCTGGTATGACCAAGCTCCGACCTCCTTTCGTTTTGCCGTTTGTTTCCCACGAGTTGTTTGTCGAAGAGATTGGACATTCTAATTCAAGAACCTGTCGTATAACTTCTTTTCAAATGATATGAGACTTTATGTTCCGAGAAATACTTTCTGGGAACTTTCAGGCATTGATTCCGTCGTGACCGATTTTAACCCCAACAAAAGAAAGAATTGAAAGAAGAGAAAAGGGATCAAGGACGGTCCTCATTTATCATTGATTCCTTACTTTTTAGATGGTGACAGGAAATAAGAGTCCCCAGCAGATGTTTCACAACCATTCGTAAAGCTTCGAGCACTCCTTACTGATGAGATGATAGACAAAGGAGAAGAGTCTATGGAGTGTTGGGGTAAAAAACGGTTATCTCGAAATCAACGTCTAAAAATTGCATCTTCGTACATTCTCGACAAAATTTCCTGATCAAAAGATTCGAGAGAAATATCCAACTCGCCAAAATGGCGAGTTGAATCTCCTGAAGCCACCCAACTCGCCATTTTGGCGAGTTGGATCACCCGAGGCCATCTAACTCGCCATTTTGGCGAGTTGGATCCCCCGAAGCCATCCAGCTCGCCATTTTGGCACGTTGGACCAGTCCATCTCCCCAAAATGGTGAGTTGGATCAAGCACACCGTCCAACTCCCCCGTTCGGCGAGTTGGACCAAATCTTGTGCCTTCCATTGAACCTCGACGGGTCAGTCCCTCGTTTCGTCTCGATAGGAGTTACCATTGGAGTCTTACGATGAGAACCGCCAAAGTCCATATTCCCGAATGAAGCTTATGTTTATCATAAAACGGCGACGGTTAACTTAACACCATAATCGTCTAAACTATAAGAGAAGAATGAACTTCCTCGTTGAATTAATGTCGTACCAAGAAATGCACTTTCAAATAAATAGTAAAAACGTTCAAGTCGGGAGACGGTCCGAAGAGGCCTAGACGCGGCCCAAAACCACTTGTGATTCCATTCAAAATCAAGCCCAACAATGTTATGGAGGTTTATCTTACTTGCAGGATATGGTGAAATCTTGTAAAATCGGAAGATAAATATAAGGTTTCCAAGATAATGAAGAGGATCGAGAAGAAAAAGGAAAATTTCCGAGAAACGTTTAAACCGACCTAGAGGGCATATATAAGGGGAGCTAAAGCTAAAGACAATAGAGAGATCTAGACCTAGAAGAACCCGTCTAGCTTAGGAGAACTTAGAATTTCAGGCGTTTTGATTTTACTTAGTCTCTTTTCGTCTTTGTTCTGAGTCCGACTTTGCTAACGAAACTGTGTCTTTCTTACCTCTCGGAATCCATGTAACTCTGTTCTTATCAATCAATAATTTGCCTCTGTGCAACTTACTTTCAATATTCTATTATCTTTGTCTCTTTCGTTTTTAATGTGTTTTAGCAGATAATCTGGGACTTCTTGGAAAGTTAAGTTGGCTTGACTTTCCCTAGAAGGAGGGGGGATCGGATTTTTAACTCAAAAAACCACTGAACGACTGAGACACGATATGCCTAATCGAACATGCAGCGATGCCATCTCCTTCAAAGAAAGAGCAACAACGGACCCAGTCAAACCTCTTAACGATCTCCTTGTCGTCGAGCTGACAATCCAAAACATCAATGTCGCGAGGATATTAGTCGACACCGGAAGCTCGACCGATATCATCTTTAAAAATACCCTCGAAAGAATGGAAATCCTTCCATCCGAAATCACGGAAGATCCAAATCCGTTAGTAGGACTCTCGGGGGAGGCTACCATGACTCTCGGCACAATCAATCTCTCGGTTAAAGCTGGCAGCATGACGAAAATCATGGAGTTCTTGGTCATTGATCGACCCACATAGTATTACGCGATTGTTGGAACTCCATGGCTGAATTCGATGCAAGCAATCCCGTCAACATACCACATGTGTCTCAAGTTCCCGACCCTTGGCGGAATCGAGACCATCTGGGGAGATCGCAGAATCTCGCAAGTCTGCTTCACTGCGGAATTAAAACGGAAAAACCCATCGGTGGAGATTCCACCTAGCAAGAAAAAAAAATCGTCTACCATCGACGATGCCCTAGAACAAGGCAACTCTGAAATCTTTTGGCAGTCACGAGCAGCCGAAGCTTTGGAAGGAAAACGCGAGCCAACCTTCGAGCCCGTTATCTTGTTTTGCTTGGACGAAGCATTCCCAGACCGCTGCGTGGAAATCGGCGCAAACCTGAGTAAGTATCTGAAAGTCTAGCTCATAGCTTGTCTTAAAGAAAACTTGCACACATTCGCGTGGTCCACGGACATGCCTGGGATTGACATCAAGATCACATGTCACGATCTAAACGTTGACCCAAATTTTAAACCCATCAAGCTGAAAAGACGAAAGTTGGGACCTGAACGCACTGAGGCAGTCAAGAACGAGGTCGAAAAACTCCTCAAGGTCGGATCCATAACAGAAGTTAGGTATCCTGACTGGCTCGCTAACCCAGTCGTCGTCAAAAAGAAAAATGGAAATTGGCGAGTTTGCATCGATTTCACCGATCTTAATAAGGCGTGTCCAAAAGATAGCTTCCTACTGCCACACATCGATTGCTCGGTCGAGGCAACGGCAGGGAACAAAATATTTTCTTTCATGGACGCATTATCCGGGTACAATCAGATCATGATTAACCCCGACGATCAAGAGAAAGCCGCATTCATAACTGACCGTGGCACTTACTGCTACAAGGTGATGCTGCTACAAGGTGATGCCGTTCGGTCATAAGAATGCTGGCGCAACTTATCAACGGCTCGTCAACCGTATGTTCTCCGAACAGCTTGGAAAAAATGATGGAGGTGTATATTGACGACATGCTTGTAAAATCCCTCGAGGGACAAGATCATATCGCTCACCTCCGAAATGGTTTTGAGAAGCTCAACCTACACAATATGAAACTTAACCCTGCAAAGTGTAGGTTAGCAGTAGCATCGGGAGAGTTCTTGGGATATCTTGTCACCTTCCGCGGTATCGAGGCCAATCCAAAACAGATCACTGCGCTAATAGAAATGGTGTCTCCAAGAATGAAGCGAGAGGTACAGAGATTAACCGGGAGAGTCGCAGCGCTCAACCAATTCATCTCGCGATCGACGAATAAGTGTTTGCCTTTCTACGATACCCTGAAGGGAAGAAAAAATTCCATAGATTCGAGGAATGCGAAAAGGCCTTCCAACAACTAAAACATTACCTAGCCACCCCGTGGTACTCTCAAAACCCGTAGAAGGGGAGCCACTATTCCTGCACATCGCAGTATCAGTCACGGCTGCGAGCAGCGTCTTCATCCGTGAGGAACGCGGGGAGCAAAAGCTTATATTTTATGTAAGCAAGACTTTACTCGATGCGGAGATACACTATCCTATGATGGAAAAACTGGCGCTTGCGGTTTTAATGTCTAGACAATCCGAGTACGAATTCGACAAACCTTGGACAGAGACAATCCTCGCATACATCGCCAACGGAAAACTTCATGCTGAAAAATGGGCAGCCCGAAAAATCAAAACCTAAGCCGCACGATACATCTTGGTCGACGGAGAACTCTACAAGTGGAGATTTTCTGGGCCGCTCGTGACCTGCGTAGAGGAAAAAAAGCAAAAAAGATAATGGAAGAGGTCCATACCGGATCCTGCGGAAATTACTCTGGTGGAAGGTCCCTCGCCATCAAAATCAAATGGCACGGACATTATTGGCCAACGATGATAAAAGACTGCGAGAACTACGCGCGAAAATGCGAAAAATGCCAGAGGCACGACCCTACTATCCACCAACCGGCGGAGGTCCTCTCATCGATCTTGGCACCATATCCGTTCATGCGATGGTAGATGGACATAGTCGGACCCATGCATAGGTCGAAGCAAAAACGATTCTTGCTGGTTTTGATGGATTTTTTCTCAAAATGGGTTGAAGCAGAAGCCTATGCAAGAATAAAAGATTCTCAGGTCAAAAGCTTCGTATGGAGAAACATCGTCTGCAGACATGGAGTCCCATACGAAATCGTAACGGAAAATGGGTCTCAGTTTATTTCAACCATATTCGAGGCCTTCTGCGAAAAGTGGAAGATACGATTGACCAAATCAACTCCTAGATACCCACAATGCAACGGCCAAGCTGAAACAACCAACAAAACCATCCTTGATCGGCTTAAAAAGTGGTTGGATGCCAAAAAGGGTCGATGGGCCGAAGAACTAGAAGGAGTCTTATGGTCACATCGCACTACTCCTAGACGCGCAACAGGAGAAACTCCATTCGCCCTCGTATACGAAGCAGAATTTATGATCCCAGCGGAGGTCGAATTTCCCGGAGTTCGTAGAAGATTACTCCCAGAACGGGAAGATTCAAACAATCTTATGGTGCTCGACGAGCTCGATCTAATCAATGAAAAGCGGGATCAAGCCCTTATACGGATTCAGAACCATCAGCAGGCGGCAACAAAGTACTACAACGCTAACGTACGAGGCCGGAGGTTCAAAGAAGGCGACTTAGTCTTACGAAAAGTTTTTCAGAACACCGCCGAACGGAATGCAGGAAAACTCGGGACCTTACAAAATTATAAAAGTAGTCCGACCAGGCTCGTACAAAATCGCAAACATGCAGGACGTCAAAATTCCAAGGACTTTGAATGTGATGCACCTCAAGAAATACTATCACTAAACTACACATTCACTGAACTACGAGACGACTTGATCCCAGAAAAGGGTACGTAGGCAATTCGTCATATGATGAGCTCAGCTCTCCCCCTCATTAAAAGGGGGGGGGGGAGTGGGTGCGTATACGTATACTCGTATGCTCCCCAAAAAATTTAAACTACCCGCTCCCAAGCTCTGTATTTTTGAAACTTTTTAACACAGCGGAAAATATCCTAGAACACTCCACCACATGAACTCCTTTCTCGTCAAAAACAAACACAGTCCGTCTGCGAATATAAAACACACACTCCTACTTGACATGTATCCTTCGCGAAGAATAAAAAAAATGGTAATATCTACCAGTAAGTTTGTTGCTGATAACAACAAACTCTTAACGTCCTAAACTGACTAACCTACCTCATAGAGATATCTCTCGTACACCCGACACAAGGGTAATAGCGCTATAAAAGAAATCCGAAATTTTGGTCAGCACTTTTCGGGAGACTTAAAAATTGTCCCCGAAGAGATGCTCGATTCCTACCATACAAGTCATATAAGCCTAGAACTTATCGCGGACATTAAAACGAGACGGAATCAGGTCGAAAACGATACAGGAAACGTAAGTCGAAGTAGTCATCGCACCCACTAAAGCCGTGACTAGACATAGGTCTTATCCTAAACCCAGCACAGTGGTCTCTAACATCTCTAGGCATAGTATCAAACACCCTGGTACGAGATCCCAAAATTTGTCTCTTGGCTATTCGCACATCTTTAGAAATTCCGCAAGGTTGCATGCTGCGGAAAACTCTCGAAGCAGGTCACGAATATAGCAGTTCACTCAGAGTTAGATTACGAGATGACAACTTATAATCTTCCCTCTACACCCAAATAAATGAATACTGGGTAAGCTATAGAAAGCGAAACGAAGTTCATTTACAAAAAAAAAATCGCAGAAGCGACAGGGATTCAAAGCCACAAGCGGCTAATCCCAAGAAACACATGGCCACACTTGGCCAGAAGCAAAACATAAACAAAAACATAAAAAAGCAAAATCTCGCACGAGACTACCTACTCAATCATCCTCTGCACACGGAGCTTCATCTTCACCAATCACCCCCTCTGGGTTCGGAACCGCACTACCGCCACCCTCTTCAGCTATGGTATCCTGACCCTCGGACGCTCCTGAGCAAGGCAAAAGGATGCACACTGAATCTGATCCAAATCGCCCTCCTCGCCCGCTAACTCCGCTTAACGAGCCGAAAGCTTGTCCTCCTCACATGTGGAGATGGGGGCGTTGTGGGAACCGAAATTCACACCGTCAATTTCCGATAAATAAGATTGCGGAGGAAAGCCAAGTAAACCCGACTTTCCTTGAAGGTCCGGATTCTCTGCGCTGCCACACGAAATCGAGAAAGTTCAATAGATAAAAATAAGAGTTGAAATATTTGCCCGAAGGCGTTTTATTAGATGAAAGCTACGAGTACAAGGATTCTCCGAAAGACAGAGAGAGTTGCGATTAAAGAAAAATATAGAGTCGCAGGCAGCCAAACGTCCTAAGCCTTGCTCCGCTAGTCTAACCACCTAAGCCCTAATTCTTCTAAGCTAGCAGAATGCTCTAAGTCTAATTTTCGGATCCCCTTCTCCTCTGCTCTTGTTCTCCTTATATATCCACTCCAAGGTCGGTTTGCCTTAGGATGATGGACCTCGCCTTTGGGCCCAAGCTTATCTCTTCAGGAAATATTCCATTTTCGTCGGTCCTCGTAATTATCCTCGAGTTTTCCGCTATTTTTCGGTGACTTGATGTTTATCCGACGTTCAGGAAATCGGATAAACCGTCATAGCCTGATTGGGCCTGAATCCTTAAAATCGTAAGTAAGTCCGTGGACTTGTCTTAAGTCGTTGAACATTTTATACGATTTCACGGAAAGACTATCTTTCTCGTAAATTAAACCGTATAGCTTAAAGGATCGATGTTCAAGTTAATCGATCTTTAATTTATACGATATCTTGTCACGAAATCAATCGTTCTAGTTTTGTCGTAAAACATCGAGGGCGATTCCAACTGAATCGAAGATGTTCATTTCATAGCGTGATCGTACCAAACTCACGAGGATCGATCAAACAAGCCAAGATGGGATCAGACCGAGCATGATGGGACCAAGACCAGGACAAGGGCCGTCAAAGCGGCGCCAGGCCGCCCGCTGCGGACGCTGCCGCCGGGCGCCAGGCCGGTGCCGCTGGCGCCAGGCCGCCCGCTGCGGACGCTGCCGCCGGGCGCCAGGTCGGTGCCGCTGGCGCCAGGCCGCCCGCTGCGGACGCTGCCGCCGGGCGCCAGGCCGGTGCCGCCGGGCGCCAGGCCGCCCGCTGCGGACGCTGCCGCCGGGCGCCAGGCCGGTGCCGCCGGGCGCCAGGCCGCCCGCTGCGGACGCTGCCGCCGGGCGCCAGGTCGGTGCCGCTGGCGCCAGGCCGCCCGCTGCGGACGCTGCCGCCGGGCGCCAGGCCGCCCGCTGCGGACGCTGCCGCCGGGCGCCAGGCCGCCCGCTGCGGACGCTGCCGCCGGGCGCCAGGCCGCCCGCTGCGGACGCTGCCGCCGGGCGCCAGGCCGGTGCCGCCGGGCGCCAGGCCGCCTTGCCGCCCGCTGGTTTTCCGTTGTTCGATCTTTCCCCCGTTAGTCGTCCGTGGGGGAAATCTTTGAGTTTGGAAGGATCTTTAGCCGTGGATTTCGAGATAACCGCTTTTGACCCCAACAGTTAGCCCCAGCTCGTAAGATGGGAGGCGATTTTTGCGGTAGTGATTAATTTTTTGAAAATTGGAATTTTCGGCTAAGGATTTTTCCGCAGGAAACCTGTGTCATCACCCCCCCTTATCTTATAAATAGCCAGCCTTCCCTTCTCATTCTTCACATCTTTTCAAATTCTCTCTTCTTCTCTCTCAAGAAAGAATATGTTTTCATTCCAAGTTGAAAAGAATGATTCTGATGTTGAGATGGGTGAGGCCGGCCATGCTCCGTCGGTTGCGGCCAGCCAAGCTCCGGCCGTTCAGGCCGTTCAGGAGGCTACTCCGTCCCTCATTGATGGGTTTGATTCTTTCAAGGCTAAGCTATCCCGGCGCAGTGCTGCGAAAGGCTCAAAGCGGGCGAGGACTGAGACGCCCGATGTTCCTTCCGCGGCTCCAACTCCTTTGCATGTTTCTCCGATCCTTTGCCTGCTCCTTCGGCCCCTTCGCCTGTTCCTCCGGTTCCCAGCCCCGAAGTCCCATCCGATGCCCTCCCGTCTGCGGAAGGGGCTATTGTTCCCGAACAGACTCTCGATGTTCAGGTCCATCCATCGGGTTCTTCGACTGCTCCGATCGTGATCTCAGAGAGGCTGCAATAGAATCCGCACCTCTTCCCCCGACGAAGAGGGAATTTGTCTTGGAACTGCCAGCGGCTGGTGCAGCGCCGTTGCCAAAGGAAGGGCAAGGGCTGGTCGCGGCATCGAACAAAAAGCGGGGTCGCGGCGAGGAGAAGCGAACTCTGAGCCGTTGGCGTCATCGTTAAGGTTCGTTTTAATCTGTCCGCAATTCTTGTATTGCTTTCTTCTTCTTTTCTTTTCTTTTCTTTTTTTACGATGATACTTACTCCTTCTTTTGCAGACAGTTTGTGTAGCTGATTGTGAGAATGCTTGGCGAGTCTTGGTCGGAAGTCATTAAGCTATGAAGGACTTGGAGTCGTCGCGCGAAGCGCTGAAGCCGCATTTAAGGCCGTGATTGCAGACTGTCGAGGACACCCATGCCGCCAGGCGTCCCAGCTTGAGGTTAAGTATCAGCGATCTTGGCGTGACCTTGGGAAGACCGCGAGTTCGTTACTCAAGGTGAAGAAGGAGAAGAGGTGCAAATCCTCGGAGTCGCGTCTTCGGAGAAGATCGAGTCATGAGGAGATGAGCGCCCGTAGATCCTCGGAGGTTGCCGATGCCATAGCGACTTTTGGTCGCTGTCGAGGATGGCCACCCTGTTTGAGTCCTTGATAGCCATCCGCAAGAGGGACTTGGCTTTAGTGGGGATCGAGGGAGTTTGAAGCGAGCTCGAGTTGCTTGAGTAATGAGGCCCGTCTTTGGACTTGGAGGAAGCCAGACTATCGTCCCACAAAGGAGAGTGGGCTGACCACCGAGGAGATTCGATTCGATCCTTGCTGCCCTGCAGGCCGAATGCACCCTGCGTCGACCTCAAAGACTCGGAAGATCAGGAGGCGCGGAGAAGATTGTGAGGCTGGCGTGGGCGGGTAGTGGCGATGCGACCGAGGGAGGCGACGGCGCAGGCTATCCCTATCGCGAGTGAGGATGAAGGTGGCGCTCCTGGGGCGCCTAGGTTTATCAATCCCTTACGGGATTTCGTTTTATGTGTTTCGGCCGTTAAGAGGCCATGATGTATTACGGGACTGGCGTTGGTGGCGAATCCCTGCCCTTATTGGGGTTTTGTTTGAACTTTCGCGGTCTCAATCTATGAAACTTTTTCGATTATTTATGAACTTTGTTTTTTTTTTGAAGTATGAGAAAGAGGGTGTGAGTTGTCGTCTCATTCCTCGTTCCCCGATGATCACCGCACCTATTTTTTGCATAAAGCGAGATTTTCCGTGGTTTCTGATTCTGCCGAAGTTAGTGAAACAAACATGCTTAAGTGAAGAGACAAATTTTTGGATCTGTATACCATACTATGTCTGTGAGATGTCAAGATCCAGCATGGCTGGGTTTAGGGCAAGACCTAGGTTTACTCGGACTGAGGCTTTGCGATGACAAATCGGCTTTTCGTTTTGCCTATTTGCGATTTTAACCTGACTTCGTGCCGTTTAAAATCCGCCAATTGTTGTCGGCTTATATGATTTGTTTGGGCGTGAGTCGAGCTACTTCCTTTACGAAGAGCTAGACCAAAATTTTGGATTTCTTGTATAGCGCGCTATGTTTATCCTTGTTGGATGTAAGAGAGCCTACCCTTGAAGGCTATTTGTCTGTTTAGGACATTAGAGTTCGTTGTGATCAGCAACAACGAAATGATACCGTTTTGAGGTGCGTTTGTATGTTCAGAGGCGAAGATTTGCGTCTGCAATGTTTTCGCGGAAAAGAATGTCCCGCAAGCGCTATGACGCCTCGCGAGTGCTGAAGGTCGATTTTTCCTTATGCGCATCTCGTGTTGAAAGCGGCTTGCGGGCTTTGGGGATGTTTTTGCGAATGTTAGCGGGAAAACTGTTGTCTTCGTTTTGGGCCTTGGGACCAAGGGGTCGCAGAATTCACCGGTGGAGAAACGCTACATTCATTTTTCTTTGTGAAGTGTTGGTCCTCGAGTTTGTTTTGGATGTAATAATGCGGCTTAGTGGATACTAGATCCGTTGTTGCGGCCGTTTGGCTGATTTGAAAAAGTCGTGAAAGTTTCCAAAATTTTAGAGTCTTGAAATTTGTGGGAGTATCACAGTATAAGTACCCTCCCCTTTTTAATTGGGGGATAGCTGAACTGCCGTCATGAAGGTTCACGCACTTTGTCTAGGATCAAGCCATCTCGTAGTTCTTTTGTACCACGTTTTATCGTTTAGTGGTAGCATTTTTGAGGTGCATCGCATTCAAGTTCGGGATTTTGGCGTCTTGCATGTTTTGCGATTTGGTATGAACCTGGTTGGACTACTTTTATGACTTTATGCGGTCCTTCCGGTTTGCTCCCGGTTTTCCTGCGTTTGGATTCGGCAGTGTTTTGGAAGACTTTGCGTAAGACTAAATCGCCTTCTTTGAACCTGCGATGGCGTGCGTTTGAGTTGTAGTACCTTGCGGCAGCGTGCTGGTAATTCTGGATTCGAATGAGTGCCTGGTCGCGGCGTTCATTGATGAGGTCAAGATTGTCCAGCATCATAGCGTCGTTTAAATCCTCTCTTTCGGGGAGGAATCTTCTCCGTACTCCGGGGAATTCTACTTCTGCGGGGATCATGCATTCCGTTCCGTAAACGAGGGCGAATGGAGTTTCACCCGTAGCCCGTCTTGGGGTTGTACGATGCGACCAAAGAACTCCTTCGAGCTCCTCTGCCCATCGCCCCTTCTTGGCGTCTAGGCGTTTCTTGAGTCCGTCAAGGACGGTCTTGTTGATGGTTTCTGCCAGTCCGTTGCATTGCGGATATCTGGGAGTTGACTTCGTAAGTCATATTTTCCATTTTAGCAGAATGCTTGAATCGGCGAGATAAATTGAGATCCGTTATCTGTTACGATTTCGTATGGGACCCCATGTCTAGTTATGATATGTTTCCAGACGAAGTTCTCGACTTGTGTGTCTTTGATACTTGCGTAGGATTCTGCTTCTACCCATTTGGAAAAGAAATCCGTGAGGACTAGGAGGAAGCGTTTTTGTTTTGATGGGTGCATAGGTCCGACAATGTCCATGGACCATCGCATGAAAGGATAGGGGGACGAGATTGAAGAGAGGATTTCCGCGGGTTGATGGATTGTTGGAGCATGCCTTTGGCATTTCTACCGCACTTCGGGCGAATTTCGCAGTCTTTACCATGGTTGGCCAATAATAACCGTGGCGTTTGATTTTGACTGCGAGATCTTCCGCCAGAATGATTTCCGCATGATCCAGAATGGACCTCTTCCATGATTCATCTTGCCCTTTCCCCTTCTGGCGCATGTCATGAGAGGACCAGAGAAACACCACTTATAAATTCTCCTCTATCGCGGACGCATCGCGTCATTGGTTTTCACTTTACTGTTTTTCGGGCGGTAAGGTTCCATTCACGATATAGGCTCGGATTGGTTCTAACCAAGGGCTGTCGCAGCCGCATTCTCGTTGGGTCCACATCCGCTTCGGTTGATCCTCGACTTCTTCCGCATTTTCAACCTCTTCCCGGATTAGATTGGCGACCACTGGTGGTCGATGCTTGGATGTTCGATGAATTGACCGGGATTATCCTGGAGCCCTGGATCTGAGCTTGGCGAGGGCAGCCAAGGCGTCGGCCTGGGCGTTTTCGGCGAGGAATTCTGGTCAGGCGAACTGGTCGAAACTACGAGCCTTTGGACGAAGTTTTAGATACGCCGCCCATCCTTTCGCTCTTGCCTCATATTCTCCGCTGTATTGATTGGCTTAATTAACCGAATCGCAGCGTGTTACGGATTTTTAATCTATGAGCCAGCCGCAAGCCTGCGGCGAGTGCCGTTATTCTGCCTCATTGTTTGAAGCATTAAAAGCCAATTGGAAAGATTGTTCTAGGATTTCCCCGTTAGGAGAGGTGAGTCGTATTCCGATTCGGATCCTTGTTTGGACAAAGACCGCCGGCGTGGAGGACCCAAGTTGAGTTTGGTTCCTCGTTAGTCATGCCTCTAGTGGGTAACTCTACCAAGAAATCCGCAAGTACTTGGGACTTTGCACATGTCCTTGGGCGATATTGACGTCGTATTCACTCAGTTCGATTGCCCATTTTGCGAGCCTATAAGATTGTCTCGGACTATGCAGGATTATCCGCAGTGGGAACGTGGTGAGAACCACTATAGTATGAGACTGGAAATATGGTCTTAGTTTTCTTGCCGAGGTTATGACGGCGAATGCTAATTTTCCATTAGCGGTATCGAGTTTCCGCATCCAGTAATGTCTTGCTACGTAAAAGATTGGCTTTGTTCGCCGCCTTTCCTGATCGTGACCACCACTGCTGCTATGAAACCGCGATATAGAGAAAAGGGTTCACCTTCCACGGTTTTCGCGAGCGGTGGAGTGGCCAAGTAATGTTTCAACTGTTGGAAAGCTTTTTCACATTGCTCGGACCATTCGAACTTCTTGTTTCCCTTCAATGTTTCGTAAAACGGTAGGCACTTATTTGTAGAGCGCGGGATGAAACGGTTCAAAGTCGCGACTCTTCTGGTTAGCCTCTGGATTTCTCGCTTGGTTCTCGGGGAGGCCATCTCTATCAGTCGTCGAATTGTTTAGGGTTGGCCTCGATTCGTCGTTACGAGGTATCGAGGAATTCCCGATGCCACCGAACCTACATTTCGCGGGTTGAGTTTCATGTTATGCTGGTTGAGTCGTGCAAAACATTCCTCTAGGTGGGCTACATGATCGTGTTCGTCAAGAGATTTTACGAGCATATCATCGATGTAGACCTCCATAGTTTTTCCGAGTTGCTCAGCAAACATTCTGTTGGCGAGTCCACGATACGTTGCACCAGCGTTTTAAGACCGAAGGGCATTACCTTATAACAATACGTTCAGCGGTCGGTGATGAGCGCGGTATTTTATTCGTCGGGATTCATCATGATCTGATTGTAACCAGAAAAGCGTCCATGAATGACGAAGCTTGTTTCCAGCGGTTGCCGACCAATCGGTCGATGTGTGAGCGGGAAGCAGTCCGGACAGGCTTTATTCAGATCCGTGAAATCGACACAGACTTCGCCACTTGTCGTTCTTCTTTTTACCACGACAGGGTTGGCAAGCCAATCTGGATACCTAACTTCTGTTATCGACCCTACTTTGAGGAGTCTTTCGACTTCCTCGTTGACTCTTGATGGCAGCTCAGGTCCCAGCTTTTCGTCTCTTTTGTTTTACGGGTTTGTGAGTGGTCGATGTTAAGTTAAGTGACATGTTACGCTAATGTCGATTCCGGCATATCCTCCGCAGCCCGCTTAACGCATCGAGGTTCTTTTGAGGCATCACGATGAGCTCTGCTTTTATTGGTTCGCGGAGGTTAGCTCCGATTTCGACGCACCGTTCCGGGAAGGAATCGTCGAGGCAAATTGAGACCACCGGTTCGCAGGTTGGTTCACGCTTCCCTTCCAGGGCCTCAGCTCTTTAGGACTGCCAGAAGGTTTCTGGCGAGTCGTGAATCGTTTGCTTTTTCCGAGAGGTCTCGATTTCGGAATTTTTCCGTTTTAGTTCGGTAGCGAGGTAGATCTGCGCTGCTCCGTGACTACCATGTATTGTTTCGACTCAAAGCGCCGAACTTGAGGCATAGGTGGAATGTTGATGGGATCGCTCTCATGGAGTTTAGCCAGGGAGTTCCAACTATCGCGTTGTACGACGTTGGACCATCGATCACCAGGAATTCCATGTTTTTGGCGACGCTCCCGGCTCTGACTAGGAGGTTAGTCGAGCCGAGGGTCATAATTTCTCCCGAGAGTCCGAATACTGGGCTGGGGTCGTCTGTAAGGATGCTTAGATCGGCCCATCCTCGAGGGTGCTTTTATAGATAATATTAGCCGAGCATCCGGTGTCGACTAATACCCTTGCTACGTCAATGTCCTGGATCGTGAGTTCTATTACGAGGAGATTGTTGTGAGGTTTGGCCATACTGGCCGTTGCTCGATCCTCGAAAGATACGATGTTGCGGGCTGACGAAGAAGCCATACTGAATTTCGATCGATTGGTGGTTTTCGGGTTAGAGAATCCGTCCCCCCCTCCTTCTAGCGCCAAACTGTGGGAACCGAAATTCACACCGTCAATTTCCGATAAATAAGATTGCGGAGGAAAGCCAAGTAAACCCGACTTTCCTTGAAGGTCAGTTCTCTGCGTTGCCACGAAATCCATAAAATAAACGAAGACAAAGATGGGAATTGTCATATTTGCCGAGGCGTTTTATTAGATGAAGATACGAGTACAAGGATTCTCCGTAAGACAAAGAGATTTGCGATTAAAGAAAAAGATAGAGTCGCAGGCAGCCAAACGTCCTAAGCCTTGCTCCGCTAGTCTAACCACCTAAACCCTAGTTCTTCTAAGCTAGCAGGATGCTCTAAGTCTAATTTTTGGATCCCCTCCTCTTCTGCTCTTGCTCTCCTTATATATCCACTCCAAGGTCGGTTTGCCTTAGGATGATGGACCTCGCCTTTGGGCCCAAGCTTATCTCTTCAGGAAATATTCCATTTTTGTCGGTCTTCGTGGTTATCCTCGAGTTTTTCCGCTATTTTTCGATGACCTGATGCTTATTCGATGTTGGGCCTGAATCCTTAAAATCGTAAGTAAGTCCGTGGACTTGTCTTAAGTCGTTGAACGTTTTATACGATTTCTCGGGAAGACTATCTTTCTCATAAAATAAACCGTATAGGTTAAAGGATCGATGTTCAAGTTAATCGATCTCGGTTTATACAATATCTTCTACGAAATCCAATCCTTCTAGATTTTGTCGTAAAGCGTCGAAGGCGATTCCAACCGAATCGAAGATGTTCATTCCATAGCCGTATCGTACTCAAACTCACGAGGATCGATCAAACAAGCCAAGATGGGATCAGACCGAGCATGATGGGACCGAGGCCAGGGCGGGCGTTGACGGAGCCAGGCAGGGTGCCGCCGGCGCCAGGCGGCGTGCCGCCGGCGCCAGGCGGCGTGCCGCCGGCGCCAGGCGGCGTGCCGCCGGCGCCAGGCGGCGTGCCGCCGGCGCCAGGCGGCGTGCCGCCGGCGCCAGGCGGCGTGCCGCCGGCGCCAGGCGGCGTGCCGCCGGCGCCAGGCGGCGTGCCGCCGGCGCCAGGCGGCGTGCCGCCGGCGCCAGGCGGCGTGCCGCCGGCGCCAGGCGGCGTGCCGCCGGCGCCAGGCGGCGTGCCGCCGGCGCCAGGCGGCGTGCCGCCGGCGCCAGGCGGCGTGCCGCCGGCGCCAGGCGGCGTGCCGCCGGCGCCAGGCGGCGTGCCGCCGGCGCCAGGCGGCGTGCCGCCGGCGCCAGGCGGCGTGCCGCCGGCGCCAGGCGGCGTGCCGCCGGCGCCAGGCGGCGTGCCGCCGGCGCCAGGCGGCGTGCCGCCGGCGCCAGGCGGCGTGCCGCCGGCGCCAGGCGGCGTGCCGCCGGCGCCAGGCGGCGTGCCGCCGGCGCCAGGCCGTCTTGCCGTCCGTAGGTTTTCCGTTGTTCGATCTTTCCCCCGTTAGTCGTCCGTGCGGGAAATCTTTGAGTTTGGAAGGATCTTTAGCCGTGGATTTCGAGATAACCGTTTTTGACCCCAACATTCAAGATCAAGATCCTCTAAAAGAAATTCTCCTTCTCACTCATCTTCGGGTGATTCTCCCGTCAACGAAGTGGTTGCGCCAAAGCACGAGGAAAGAGCTGAGGAAGATACGAGGGAGGCATACTATAGAGCTTTATGTGGCTCGGTTCCTCCTCCGCGGGACATCCCCATCCCCAGGAGACCTCCGAGGGTGCCGAGCGCGCCATTCTCACCAAGCATGGTCTCTCCCGAGTACCTCACGATTCTTCGAAACTTTTACCAAGTTCCGAGTGGGGTTACGTTCCGGATTCCGACCGCTGGCGAGAGTGCAAGGTATCCTCCGCAGGGCTTCTTTACTTGTTATGAAGCCTTTCTCGTGTACTGCCGCATGTGGTTCCCGATCCCTGGTGCCATTGTCCGTGCGCCTCGTTCTTTTGGACTTTCGATCAGCCAGCTCACCGTCCCGTCCTTAGAGAGTTGGCTTGGCGTGCTAGTCTCAAGTTACGAGTTAGGCATGGACCTATGCCCTAGCGATTTCGAGGGACTTTGGTATACTAAGCCAACGTCGATCGAAGGTGCGTATTCCGTGATCCCAAGGAAGAACATGGCCATAATTCAGGGGACTACTTCGAATCCCGAATCGTGGTTCGAGCGCTTCTTCTTTGTCCGAATAGACGGGGAGTCCGTTGAGGAAGGCTGCCTTCACTTATTCCCTCAAGAGTGGAACTTCAATCGCAGTAATACGACTAATTCTGTTTTTCGTTTTCGTACTTTGAACGTGCATGAAGATAAAACTTTTGTTTACCGTGTAGTGAACAATATTGTTGCGCACACTCATGCCGATCTTTTCGTCAAACAACACCTTCTTCGGGAAAGGCCATTCTTCTGGAGTACCTTTTCCGTTGAGCAGATTCGAAATGCGGTGGAGCTCCATCGATCCCGTGTCATTCTTCAACCCTCCGATGTTCCGTGTGATGTCGATCCAGTTGCTGTCTTGCCTGTTCGGAGGCGGAGACATAGGTCTCGGAAAGGCAAAGAGGTCGAATGCGAGATGGCCTCGGAAGATCTTTTGCCGTTAGGAGGAGACCCCAGCTTTGTTCCAGGGGAAGGGGATGGAACTAGCGAGTTTCCCCTGCCTAGCAACTTTTTCGATGGTCTCCCTCCAGCGTTTACTACCGATGAGTCGCTCGAAGATGAAGCGAAGAAGAAATTGTTCGCCGAGATGGCGCGGAGGGCTGAATTGTTTGCAAACGAGTTCGAGAGCTTGAAGGAAGCTCAAGAGTTTGTGGGTGATTTCCGCGAGTGTCGGGGATCGTTCGCTAACATTCACAAGTCGCAGAACCCGGGCTTCTCCTTCTCCTCCGAGATCGCTGAGATGGAAGGTCTCATGAGCGAATGTGCTCACGCTGAATCCTTGGTTCCTCCGATCGAGGGAAGGGTCAGCTTTGGGACCCCATCGAGGTTCGGAGGACACAGTGGACACCGGAGCAGGTGGAAACGCGGAGGGCGTAGATGAAGAAGTCGATTAGCCTGTGACTTCGTTCGGGATCTTTACGTATATTTTCGGGACTGGCCGTTGGTGGGTTTGAATCCCTGCCGTTTCCTCGGCTTGAATATATATTATGCGTAGATTTTGCAGAAATTTGCCTTGTGATTTTGATTTATACTTTCGTCAAGTGTAGAGGGTAGAATTCGAGTAGTCACTTCGTATTCTAACTCTTATTTTGTCGTTAGGTCCGTGTACTACTTTTGTAGCGAGTGTTTTAGGTGTCAGCAATGAGAGACATGTTTTTGGATCTCGTATCTGGTGTCGATACTATGTCTGTGAGATGTGGACTAAAATCTATTATAGACCAAATGGTCAAAAAAAAATCTGTAGCATCCTAAAATATTCTACATAGACCAAGTAAAGTAAAATGACGATTTTGTCCTTAATGAAAGGATAACATGAACCATTGGATCATTCTATCTATATTTTAATCTTGGCCATCCAATTTTATACATGTCTCATTCTCTCTCCTTCTCTTTTCTTAATTTCAGCCACTCACAACCACACAATCTTTCTTATCTCATTATCTGATTCGACGGGGTAAAACTATTATAACTCGTACAACTAAACATGTTAAAAATTATAAAATTGGTATATACATGTTATAATTTACACATGAAATAAATAAGTAAATATTCTAATTGTTATATGATTACAAAATTTTCATTTGTTTATTTGAGGTTTTCCAAATATTTGTTAAAATATTACATTACGCTCTTAATTTTATATTATATACTTTATACTTTTAAAGTTTATTAACTATATTAGTCTTATTTTATGATAATCAAACATCGAACATTTTTTACAAAGCTATGATGTGACGCCAGGACGAGGGCCGCCGACCGGCGCCAGGCGGGTGTACGCCCGGCGCCAGGCCAGCTTGAGCAGCGTGCCGCCCGGCGCCAGGCGGGTGTGCGCTGGCGCCAGGCCGCCAGCTGACGCTGCGTCGCCGGTGCCAGGCGGGTGTACGCCCGGCGCCAGGCGGCCAGCGTGGCAGCGTGCCGCCCGGCGCCAGGCGGGTGTGCGCTGGCATCAGGCGACCAGCGTGATGCGTGCGCTGGCATCAGGCGACCAGCGTGGCAGCGTGCCGCCCGGCGCCAGGCGGGTGTACGCCCGGCGCCAGGCGGGTGTACGCCCGGCGCCAGGCGATCCGTGTGATGCATGCCGCCCGGCGCCAGGCGGGTGTACGCCCGGCGCCAGGCGTCTTGCCGTCCGTGGGTTTTCCGTTGTTCGATCTTTCCCCGTTAGTCGTCCGTGCAGGAAATCTTTGAGTTTGGAAGGATCTTTAGCCGTGGATTTCGAGATAACCGTTTTTGACCCCAACAGGAGTTTCGCCGAGATACAACTAGACCTCGCTCATCCCTCGTCGGCGCCGCCAAGGCCTGGTTCCTTACATGACCGACTGCAAGGGAGTCGAGGCGTCTGCAATCCTGCGCCAAATGAGTCGAAACTCGATGCGCACTGCTTCCTTGGCCCCTTCGATCACGCAGGCCATTGATTCCTCCCACTCTTGACCTTACGCTTTAGTCGGCGCAACTCCGTGGATTTTGCCACCTTTGCCTCTTTTGCCTTAAGCAGAGAACTTCGCGGTCTTATCGAGGTCCGCTCAAGTTCACTGATCGAGACTCGAACTGAGTTACTTCAAGGGAATGGCGTCCTTGATAACCTTCGCTTCCCATCAAGCTGCGGCGACCTCTCGTGACCGCTAACTCCTTAGCAAGATGTTTGACCTCTGATCGCATTCATTGATCATCCCATCGATCAAATGGTCAAAAAAATCTGTAGCATCCTAAAATATTCTACATAGACCAAGTAAAGTAAAATGGCGATTTTGTCCTTAATGAAAGGATAACATGAACCATTGGATCATTCTATCTATATTTTAATCTTGGCCATCCAATTTTATACATGTCTCATTCTCTCTCCTTCTCTTTTCTTAATTTCAGCCACTCACAACCACACAATCTTTCTTATCTCATTATCTGATTCGACGGGTAAAACTATTATAACTCAGACAACTAAACATGTTAAAAATTATAAAATTGGTATATACATGTTATAATTTACACATGAAATAAATAAGTAAATATTCTAATTGTTATATGATTACAAAATTTTCATTTGTTTATTTGAGGTTTTCCAAATATTTGTTAAAATATTACATTACGCTCTTAATTTTATATTATATACTTTATACTTTTAAAGTTTATTAACTATATTAGTCTTATTTTTATGATAATCAAACATCGAACATTTTTTACAAAGCTATGATGTGACGCCAGGACGAGGGCCGCCGACCGGCGCCAGGCGGGTGTACGCCCGGCGCCAGGCGGGTGTACGCCCGGCGCCAGGCGGGTGTGCGCTGGCGCCAGGCCGCCAGCTGACGC
Organism: Brassica carinata; assembly: GCA_016771965.1. Taxonomy (NCBI): domain Eukaryota; kingdom Viridiplantae; phylum Streptophyta; class Magnoliopsida; order Brassicales; family Brassicaceae; genus Brassica; species Brassica carinata. The sequence goes on along the minus strand of CM028687.1, from coordinate 16,278,181 downwards.
TGCGTCGCCGGTGCCAGGCGGGTGTGCGCTGGCGCCAGGCCGCCAGCTGACGCTGCGTCGCCGGTGCCAGGCGGGTGTGCGCTGGCGCCAGGCCGCCCGCTGCGGATGCGTACGCTGGCGCCAGGCCGCCAGCTGACGCTGCGTCGCCGGTGCCAGGCGGGTGTACGCCCGGCGCCAGGCGGGTGTACGCCCGGCGCCAGGCCGGTCCGGTGATGCATGCCGCCGGGCGCCAGGCCGGGTGTACCGCCGGCGCCAGGCCGTCTTGCCGTCCGTGGGTTTTCCGTTGTTCGATCTTTCCCCCGTTAGTCGTCCGTGCAGGAAATCTTTGAGTTTGGAAGGATCTTTAGCCGTGGATTTCGAGATAACCGTTTTTGACCCCAACAGGAGTTTCGCCGAGATACAACTAGACCTCGCTCATCCCTCCGTCGACGCCCGCCAAGGCCTGGTTCCTTACATGACCGACTGCAAGGGAGTCGAGAGCGTCTGCAATCCTCGCCAAATGAGTCCGAAACTCAGTACGCACTGCTTCCTTGGCCCCCTTCGATCACGCAGGCCATTGATTCCTCCCACTCTTGACCTTACGCTTTAGTCGACGCAACTCCGTGGATTTTGCCACCTTTGCCTCTTTTGCCTTAAGCAGAGAACTCGCGGTCTTATCGAGGTCCCGCTCAAGTTCACTGATCCGAGACTCGAACTGAGTTACTTCAAGGGAATGAGCGTCCTTGATAACCTTCTGCTTCCCATCAAGCTGCGACGACCTCTCTCGTGACTTCGCTAACTCCTTAGCAAGATGTTTGACCTCTGATCCGCATTCATTGATCATCCCATCGATCAACAAAACAAACTGCGAGATAAAAGAAACGATCGGTTCACACGCACCAAAAAAGAAAAAAGATTCTCGACGAAAAATAAACCTTGGCGCGTTGCCGTGACACCAATCCTGAACCACACACCTTTGAAGATGAGGGACCATCCTCGAAGTCCTTGGTGCATTTCCTCTTCTTAGCCACGTCAGTGTTAGCACACGGCCTTTTGCGACTCTTTGGCATAACAGCCGGGATCACGCTCAGGGCTGGCAGTCCCATGACGATCTCTCCCTTAGCTGGAGGAGGAGGAGGCATCGATTCCAGAACCTGTTCAACGTCAACAATATGAACCGGAGTCGAAGAAGAACCCGATGGCTGAAGCTCGATCTCAGGCGCCGATGTATCCATGGCGACCACCCCTTCGGCGGGAACGGCCGGAGTCGGAACGACGGCTGGAAACACAGGTCTCGGAGACGCACCGAGTGTGAGATTTTCCGTCTCTTCAGCCTCTCTAAGAGCTAGCTAGCACTGAAAGGAAAGGAACTCCACAATATGGACGGGAACAGCTCCCACGGTAGGTGGATCCGATGAACTTGCGGCGGGGGCCTTGCGCGTCTCGACATTGCAACTCTTCTGAATGTTGCTGGAAGTAGACATCCTGATGGTGAGAGATTTCTAAGAGGCAAAGTAAAAAGGACTTGAGAGTTGAGAGAATGTGAAGAGAATGAAGAAGAGGAGCTTTATAGTTATAGAAATAGTTGAAAGAATTTTTCGCATTAAAGTAACAATGGAAAAATTCCTCGTGAAAAATCAAATTTTAATCGCGGATTCTGATATATGAGTTTTCAAGGCTCCTAAGATCAATCAAAGTAGTATATAAGATTGTCAAATCCAATCCTAAGTGATTCTAAAGCAAAGAGAATGCAGGCTCATGCTTAATCTAAGTGCAACCAGTTTATAAGGATGATAAGAACTAAGATTTAGAAAACTAAAGCAATAAAGGAACAAACTTTCAAGCAATATGAGTAAAGAGGACTCATGGGGCTAGGGACATTGACTTTGGGTGATTAAGATCCAATCTAAGGGTTACAAGTTATCAATCAAACACTTTCCTTATGCCTAGACACTATACTAAACAAGCTCTTGGTCAAGATGAATGTTCATTTGGAATAATCACCCTTACATCAAAATCCTTGATAGTAATGACTAAGGCAATCATGGAGAACAAGTCTAATAGCAATCTTAGCTCCTTTAGCAACAAATCTGTTTGGTAAAGCAAGCTAAAAGCATTGAAGAGTTGGTTCAGGCATTTCATCATACACCTTGTGAGCAGGAAATGCCTAAGGATCTATTTTGTTATTGTTTAGACCAAAATAGCATTAAGAACCCTCAACAAGCAAAGAAAGTAGGAGATCTAACACTAAACACCCTAGATCTTCACTTAAACACCCTAATCACCTTAGCCCATGAATCCAAAGATGATCTACTCACTAATCCTCATGATTCCTCTTAAATCCATGAAGGATTCAAGCTTAATCATGTAAGGGAATAACTAAAACACTCAAGAACACAAGAACAATTTGAGATTTAGCTTTAAAGAGGAATTGCTTACACCTTCCAGATGGGTTGGTGGAACCCAATACATAACCTCTTTAAGGGCATGAGAAACATCAAACTCATATTGTGTAACCTCCCTTCCTTCAAGCTCTGCTCGATCCATAATAAGGTTCACCCGGATATCTCATGCCAGGGATCTCTTTGTCTTCCCCCAGTTCTCTTTCTCTCTCTGAAGATGATATAACTCCACCCTCTGTTCTGGTGTGAATATGTGTATATCAAAGAGTGGTGGCTCCACATATGCTCATCTTCAATGTGATCTTCAAATGTGTCATCCTCTGCTTGTGGCCAAGTTAAGTGGCTTGCAGCCATTACTACAAAACATAAAAACTAGAACAGGAAGTTAGTAACTATACAAATCAAAACAAAGCATAAGAAAATAAAAGCTTAGTCTCAAGAAAGTTTGAAATCCTAATGAAAAATCTACTTAGTTCCCCGACAACGGCTCCAAATGGATTACTTGCTTTTATGCACACACCAATTAACCTAATGTGCCAACAATACCACAATCGAATGGTATGTCATTGTAGCATTTTAGGATCGAATCCACAGAGAAGTAGAGATTTCTAACACCAAGAATACACAAACTTTCCTAGTCTAAGCAAACAGGAAAGTTGATTTGTAACAAGCTAAGATCCTAGAAATATTAACAAGATGATCTCAAATCCAATTAAGAAACAAGTGCAAGAACTCAATCAAAATCTAAGGTAGAACCCATGGGCTTAAGGCAATTGATCCAAGGCAATTAATTTCCAAGTCAAAGTGTTAAGCTCAAGCAATCACAAGTCTCTTAGCATAAAATAGCTTAAGGTGTAGATGAGATTGATCATGTCTAATCTAGAATTAAGAACACTTAGCCAGCATAGAAACTAGTAGATCTAACAATAAACACCTTAACTCTTCACTAATCACCCTAAATCTACCTAACCCATGGATTCAAAATGTGTCTACTCACTAATCTTCATGAGAAACCTTAATTCTATTTGAGATTCAAGGCTAATCATGTTAATGAGAAGGAGAAACAAGATATAAGACGAAGTACTTCCTTAGATTGATAAAAATGTTCAGGCTTTTACAAAAGGAGGCAAAATCTTGTGAGAAAATGAGATAGATCTAGGGTTTTTAGGTCTAGAACTATATATAGAGAGGCAAATTTCGAGCTGGTTTAACCCGACAAACCAGGATTAACCGGACCAAACCGAAAGTAAATTAAAATCTTGTCTTTTTTTTACAGCAGCTTGGTTTGGTCGCTTCACTTGGCCGCTGTAACAATCGCATGTCCCGAGCGGTGTCCCAAGGGAACAATGTCTCCCCTGCCCCTATATCTCATGGGATAATCCCTTATGGGCCTGCAAAATCCCCTATGCCCCTGATTCATTAAAGGGAAATGATAAGACCAAAATGGCCTTACTTCAATTAGAAAAACAAATCAGGATTCGATTGGAAACCGATGGGGATTGGTTTTCGATTTGGTTTGGTGAGATTTCCAAATCGGTCTGGTTTTGAAAAAAAAAATGAATTGATTAATTAATTGGATTGGTTGGGAGCTTCTTCCTGTTCTTCTTCTCTCGATCCCTCCTCGGGAAACTTCCGCGCCATTGATCCACAGCTCCTCCTTCCCTCTGCCTGTAGCTCGTGCTCGTATTCTCAAAGTTTGTGTAGCTCCGCCGTCTCTTGTCAGGGACGAGTCCTTTCCAGACTCCCCTCTAGCATTCGGTCGAAGCCGGTATGTTGTGGTCTCCGCCTTGTTCTTTCATCGAATTACAATTGTGATTCGATTTAGGAGTAATCGGAGTGGATCCACTGTCTTTGGACGTTGAGGGAGTATCCGAAACGCTTGTGCTGCTCCTGGAGCTACATTCAGCCTTAGGTTAGGTAGGACTCCGGTTTGCATTTCTTGAGGATTCTCTGACTCCAGGTATTGCGTGGAGGAGCATATGGGTCGGGACCCTGGAATTCTGAGAGGGAGAATCTTTGCGAGGCTAAGGATCAGGGGGACAATGAGGTTTAATAAGTTCCGGAGGCCCAAACTGAGGATCTTCATGCTTGATTCTGCTAGCCTTCCCGTGCCCCTTGAGCTTGTAACTGCTGTAGTGGACTCTCATTCAGTTCTTCATGCCGGTCTCCTCATTGCGTTTAGCATACGTGATGCTCCTTGAAGTTTTGATGTTGTAGCCGTAGCTTCTTGCCTTGTCTTAGGATTGTACCTTGACTTTTGGCATGGGGACATTCAGCATGTTTGTCTTGGTACCTGGAGATAACCTAGTTGATTTTGGGTATCGGAGTAGCTTTCTTGGGCATGTCGTTTGCAGCGAGCAGTAGTGTCCATGACGAATGGAGAAGGTGGAAACATTAGTTGAACTCTGCCATTAATACTTGGCCACTCTCAACTATGTAATCCTGGAATCTGCCCCCGGAGGTAAGCCACTATCAATGCTTTAATAACCTTACATCGCGCTTCCATGGAACCCGGAGTTTGCAAAGTATTTCATCTAGGAACCGGAGGTTGGATGCACTTTCCCCCAGGAACCCGGAGGTTGGATGGACTTTCGTCAAGGAACCCGGGGGTTGTATGGACTTTCGTCCAGGAACCCGGAGGTCGTATGGACCTTCAAAGAGACCTTCTCGTTTATCTTGTTGATTCGAAGTCGACTCCATCGGGTACACTCTCGTTGATTGCTAGGTAGGCTTTTTGGAGCAGAGTCTTCCTTTATCAAAATTTGGGAGCGTCTCCCAATCCGTCGCCTAGCTTCCCTTGGGAAGATTTAAGGACAGAACCAGACGCGTTAGGTCTGTAAACCTGGAGTATAAGGATGCATCACATTCCACCTTTCGTTGATAGGTTACTCGGGAATTTTCCCCAAGAGATAACAGGACTCTCTTCTGGACTCGGAATTTCAATAACTGGATCCTGGGATCGAGGAGAACTGAGGTATTGCTCCAGAACCCGTTGATGCCGTTGGGACCCGGAGGTGGTTCCTGGAACTTGGAGGTTGTTTCTGGAACCCGGAGGCTGCCCCAGATCCCAAGGTCGTACTTAGAACCTGCAAGATAAACTTTGAACCCGAAGGTTGATAATTGAGTTAGAAAAATAGATTTGGAACCTGGAGGTTGCTCTTTTAATCCGGAGGTCCCTATAGAACCTGAGATCGTTTTAGGACCTGAAGATCGTCTGGGAACCCAGAGGTTCTTTTTAGATCCTGAGATCTGATTAGGACCCGTTGGTCAAGTGGGAACCGGAGGTTCTCCTTTAGATCCTGAGATCTGATTAGGACCCGTTGGTCAAGTGGGAACCGGAGGTTCTCCTTTAGATCCTGAGATCTGATTAGGACCCGTTGGTCAGTGGGAACCGGAGGTTCTCCTTTAGATCCTGAGATCTGATTAGGACCCGTTGGTCAAGTGGGAACCCGGAGGTTCTCCTTTAGATCCTGAGATCATAGTTGACCCGAGGGTTATAAGAGCCTGGAGGTTTACCTTTTCTAGGCCCTGAGATCTTTTCAGGACCCGGAGACTGATTGGGGACCCGAAGGCTCTTTATAACCCAAGGGTTTTCATTAAATAACCCTGAGGCTATTTTTGGACCCGGAGTTCGTAGGACCTTGGAGGAATGGAGATCTTGGTCGTAAATACTCAAAGGACGACTGATATTACCCAATAAGCATTTCCAAACTCGGAGGATGATGAGATCGATTAATCTCAAATGATCCGTGGTCTTATTCTCTCACTTCTGGGTTGACGAGTTTCGTTTCTTGGTGTAGGGCCTTGATGGAATGTAGCCTTATAGCAGTCTGATGAATATAGCGCACAGCCTAATCAGCGGAAAGAATCATCGAGGTACTGCAGTGGGTACTCGATCCTCTTTTTTTAGTTGATGATTCCTGGCCTTGGCCTGGAACTCTGTATACTGGAATTCCACGGAGGGCATACTTCCTTCTTGGGAATTCCTTGTTTTAAAGAACTTGTAGTGGTCGTGGCCTCGGAAACAAGTAAAGGCGCATGGCCTATGCTTCCTCAGGAACTTGTAGAGGGTGCAAGGCCTCAGTTTCCTTTAGAGGTATATCATGGTACATTGCAAAGAAAAGCGGTAGTAAGGTGGTTGAAGCTTGCTTTCTTGTGGAGCCATTGGATTTCACCTCCTTGTAAGGTGAGCAGCTGAAGACCCGGAGCCTGGGATCCAGAACCTGGAAGCTGGAACCCAGAACCCGGAGGTTTGGCTTTTTCTTTCGGGTGAATAGTAGCTGGAACGTGTGTTCTCTGGCTCCTTTGCAGTAGGCCAAGCAGCGGTTTGCCCGGCGTTTGGGCAGGGTTCCCCCTACTTTTTGTTGGTTCTTAGCTTTCCCGCAGGAGCTCATTGAGGAATTTCCCTCAGAGATTCAGTAGTCCGTATCTCTAATGGGATGAAATTATGTGTTCTAGGACACTGGTCGTCGTTCCTTTTGTGGAACAAATTCAAAGGAATTCGCCGAGTACTCAAAAAGTGTTCTCTAGCTATTCTACACCCTAGATGGTAGAACCTAGAAGGAAAGGTGATCCATAGTTACCTCTTAGTGGTTGACTGGTATGCCCACAGTATTCCCAGAAACTCTTCTTCTGACTCTTCCTGTCTTTGGAATTCGTCAAAGTTGTAAACCTGGCCGGAGGATGTTGTGTCCGGCTTGAGAACCTTGCATCTTTCTCATATGGGCAGAGTTGTAGGCCTGGAAGCATCGATGGCGTCTAGGGCTTGCTAGATTGTTGCTAGTTGATTATCCGCTGATATTGATGTTGGTGTTGACTGCTCATGTTTGGTCCAAAGGTTGTAGAGGTTTGATATATAGTTAGGACCCAGAACCAGCAAGAACCAAAGACTGTAGAGGTCTTCTTTTAGTTTGGGACCAGGAACCAGCAAGAACCAAGGAATGTAGAGGTCTTCTTTGTGGTTGGGACCCGGAACCAGCGGGAAAAAAAGATAGCAGAGGTCTTATTTGAGGTCGAGACCCGGAACCAGCAGGAACCAAAGATTGTAGAGGTCTTCTTTGAGGTCGGGACCCGGAACCAGCAAGAACTTGTAGGTAATTCCTGCATAGGATCTTGCTACTGCTGTTACCAATGTGTTATCCTCTCTTGAAGAGTTGTTTCCAGCTGTGTGAGCTTTAGATCTGGTGAGAATGTGTCGTCTCTTGCCCCAGATGGCTGGGGTCGAGATATTATGAAGGAATTGATGTAATGTCTCTTACGCCTATCATCATCATCTTCACGTAGTATATGTCTGTCCCTCCTTCTAGCGCCAAACTGTTTGGGTATTTTCGTGTACAAGCGATTCGTGCTCAGCTCTACAAAATGATAGGGAGAAGGAGACCTCTCGTTGTAGTGCATTCTCCCGCTTTGATAGTTGATGAACCCGGTGTTCCTGCTCTTAGGATACTGCCATATGGGTATGGGCCAGTATATGTCGTCGGTGCCTTAGTGGCAGCAGGAGCGAACGGTCGTGAGGCAGGAGCTGCCTGCTGATAGTGAAGATCGCAGGGTCATCTTGATCTGGAGTAAATGGTTCCGACTGTAGGGGTCGGTCCCGGGGGGTTCCCTGATCTATAGTCGAGGGTTCTGGCTACCAAGGTCGGCCCTTGGGTATCTATGCGCGGAACTATGGAAGGTGTTTGGATTTATAGCTGCATCGTTTAGTGGGGATTGCCTACGTACCCTTCAGTGGGGGATCAAGCCGTTCGTAGTTCAAGTGGGAGGAGGCGCGTAGCCTAGTGGGCGCGTGGCCTAAGGGGGCACATAGCCTTGGGAGCTCGTGGCTCTTGTAGTTGATAGGAGTCATCTGTTCTAGAGGCTGCATGGTCGGAACAGGTGGTAGACTCGTCGGTAAGCTACAGTGAGCATTGAGTCTTGGTATGCTTCAGTTAGCATGGAGCCTTCATGCTTCTGGGCAGGAGATCGTGGCATGAGCCAACATGTAGAGTCGGAGGCTTGCTGCAGTGAGCATATATCTTCATCTGGTCGATAGTAATCACAGGGATTCACCTCTGATTGGGCACGGTGGTGAAGATTGTCTTCTAGGCATGAAATCTAGCCTTGGCGGCTGTGGAGTTTATGAGCTCTCTGGATGAACGTGTTGCCCCCCTTTTATTTTAGGTTTAGAAACCTATCTTTATAGTGGAGGTCGTGCCTCCCTCCTAGAATTTGGAAATATTCAATATATCCTTAGATAATAGAATATTTTCATTTTTCTTAAGGGCGGCCTATATACGAAATACTTCCTCTTTCTCTTGGATTTAGGAGGATCCTTTCGTGCCTAAGAAGGTTTCCTTGCATTAAGGAAGATTTCCATTTATCCCAAGGCAGGAGAAATAATTTGGCCTGGAAGCCGGAAGTCGGAACCTGGAGGCAGGACCCGGACCCTGGGGCAGGACCCTGACCCGGGGCCAGGACCTTGTAAGCCGGAGGAAGGAACCTGGAGGATGGAGTATTCTCTTCATGGAATATTTTTCCCCAACAATTGACACCATATAGCAGCCTCATCTAGTTGCTATGAATCAAGCCAGCTCCTAGCACCAGACACCAAACACCACGCCCAAGTCCCCTCTTGAGGTATCACTCCAACTTTTCTTGTATATACCATTGCTTTTTACCTTGTTTCGGTATGTCCTTCTCTCTTACTCACACAGAGACTGTGGGATTTAAGTTTGGGGGAGGTACCAGGTATTTGATCATCTTTGCTTTGTTGATTTTGAGTCTCATGCATTGCATTGTTCATACATATATGCATAGAAAAACATTAAAAAAAAATTGAAAATTTTGAAAAGCACAAAAAGAATCATGAAGCTGCATCACTTGCATTCTTAAGTTTGAGTCTAGAGCATATAGGTTGCATTCAGTTGCATATGAAGCAGCTGTTGAAATTGCCTTGTAAAGAACACTTGTTTGCACTGAAATTGGCACCCTAGCTAAGCATATCAAGTAGCTTAGGCATCTCTTGAAAAGCTTGCATGCTTTGAGCCTTGAAAAGTCTTCTTGAAACTCATTGATTGCTGAAACTTACCCTTTGATGCCAACTACAATCTTATTTGAACTGAATAAATTTAATGCTTCTTGCTTATGGTCCTTTGGGTGCTGAGTCATGGCTATACACACTTGAGTTGTGTCTCCTATTTTGCCAATCTTTTTGACAAACTCAAGTGGTACTACATTCCCTTAGACCCTTCCCTCCTTTCAAGCCATCATTGATTGTTGAGTGAGGCCTCTTGGGAAAGCTTTACATGTGCATAACGTTGAGAGTATTGGGAACGACAATGCTTAGTCTACATTTTTGCTAGATTAGACACTCATATTGTCTAGCTTCTAGGATGGGGGTGAGTGTTGTGATGTTTGATCTTGGGAATGTGAAAAGGTTATGAAAGAAAAGAATAGACTCTTAGAACTCAAAGTGATTAGTCTTTATGGGATAAGTAAAAGAAACTTCTAGCTCATTTTGTAAAACGAGTCTTGGCCGCCAAATAAAAATAAATAAATAAGAAGAGAAAAGAATAAAGAATGGGGGCTAGCAAAGTTTAGTAAGAGCTAAGAATTGTTTAAAAATGTGAAAATCCCTTGTAGACTTGAAATGTGAAAGAGTGAGTTCTAAGTGAAAGAGTGTTCTTGAGAGTTTGAGAAATCTTTGGGTGAGTGAAGAGAGTGAGGTTTGGCATTGGGGAAATAGATTAGAATTTTCTTTTATGTTTGGGAAAAGGGTGGGACAATGGAGATTGAGCATTGTACGCTTGAGTTCATCCCTTTCTTAGATATATTATGTGCAACGTCAAAGCTACTTTGTTCTTGAGAGTAAACCACCATGAAAAAGATCATTTTAAACCTCTTGATTCACTTTGCACAAAAGCCTTTTCTTTCCTAACCAAATGATTTGGACCAATTGACCATTTGCAAGAATTCACTTATGATTTTGCTTAATGAATGTGAGAGTTGGCTGATTTGTAGTTTGTGAATTCATGTTGTTGAGTGTAGAAGCATAAGAGTATTGATAGGCCTTGAGAACCTAGAGCATAATAAGAGAGTTTGCTCATGCTATTTGCTATGTTTCTTTAGGATGTCAAGTTGAGCTCTTTGAGTGTTTCTTTTGTCTAAGCTCACATCTTTATATCTCTCCTCCTTGTGTTTTGAAAAGTTTACTTGAGAACCAGTAAAAGACTAGTGTAGGGGAGTTGATATCTTGCATATTTACATGTTTTAAGCAATCATATCTTGTGCATTTTGATCATGTAGATTAGGAATTAGGCATCTTTAGGGTCCGTATTGCATTCATGAGTCTTTATCAGGTGTTGGAGTGTACTATGGTGTTATTTGAGATTTTTGGGAGCTTTGTGATCCAAAGAGAGGTGAAGAATGAGGTTTGGCCAAGACAATACAAGCAATTCCTTGAGAACTGGCAGGGTAGTATTGGCCGGGTAGCCGTACCCGCTCGTCTTGGATGGGAGGAATAAAGCTGGTCGCGGCCGGGTAGAACCAGCCAGGTAGCACAACCTGCTTGGTTTGGAGGAGAAGAAAGACGCTGGTCGTGGCCGGGTAGGAGTGGCCGGTAGCATTACCCGCTTGGTTTGGACGAGAAGAAGGCGCTGGTCGTGGCCGGGTAGGATCGGCCGGGTAGAGCAACCCTCTCGGTTTGGACGAGAAGAAGGCGCTGGTCGTGGCCGGGTAGGATTGGCCGGGTAGCTGGTCGACGACCTACCCAGCGGTTTTTATGAGATCTGGTCAAAAATGTAAAGCCTTCCTAGGCCATTTTAGTCTTTTTCTCTTGATCTTTTTAGGTTTTTAATGAGAGTATAAATACTCTTGTAAGCACTTGGATGGATTTTAATCTTTTTATCTCTTCAGAAAACACAAAACTTTTATGGTGAAAGTTCTTTCCTTGAATCAAATCATCATCTTGTTCTTGTGTTCTTGAGTGATCTTGAGTTCTTATTTTGCTTTCTTCACATGATTAAGCTAAAATCCTTCGCGGGTTTGAGAGTAATCATGGTGATTAGTGAGTAATCCACTTTTGGATTCATGGGTTAGGGAGACTAAGGGTGATTAAGCTAGATCTATAGTGTTTTAGTGTAGATCTCTCTTGTTTCTTTCTAGTAGAGTGCTTTTAATGCTATTTTAGAGTTGGCCTCTCTAAAGTTGACTCTAGGCATTTCATGCCCGAAAGGTGTTCGATGAAGTGCCTGAACCAACTCTCCTAAGCTTTTAACATTCTTTACCAAAGAGATTTGTTGTTAAAGGTGTTAAGATGGCTATTAGACTTGATATTAATGATTGCTTAGATGATATTTAACCAAAGAGATTTGATGCTTGAGTTATCTTTGTGAATGAGCTTCCATCTTGAGAAAGAGTTAGCTTAGGGTTGTGTTATAGGCCTAAGGTTGATAGATTGATTGAAAGCTGCCACCTTTAGTTCAAAACTTGATCACCCAAGGTCCCTTCCCTAGTCCCATGAGTTCTCCCATCTCATAATCAAAGAAAGTTTCATCCTTTATTGCATTTTAGTATTGTTCTAGTTCAAAGCCATCTCACTTATTGATTGCACTTAGATTAAGCATGTTCTTATATTCCCTTTGCATTAGAATCACTTAGGATTGGTTCGACGATCTCTGATACTACATCATTTGGTTAAGGACCCTTGAAAAATCCTAACATCAGCTGCACTTCTACAGACCAGGCTTATATAATAAAATAGTTTCGACTGTTTCAACTATAAGAGTAGTAGAAAAACCACCATACTTAAAGGGGCATACGAGCTGGATCAGGTCCCAAGGGACTTCCGATCCTGGCCAACCCTTACCAAACGTGGTATGTCCACAAAACACAAACGGGTAGGAGACTTAAGGCAGAATGGGTCTGCGCAAACCTGAGTATACTGTCAAAACTACCTATAACCCCGGTATAGGCCTAGAGTCATAGAAATATCGGGGCCCCAAAAAGTAAAAAATGTGAAAAGTACCTGTATTAAAACGCTACGTACTAACAATTCAGGGGACACAAAGTACAAAAATTGCAAAAGTACTGTGACATACAGGGAGCAATAAGTGCAAAAGTCCGGGAGCACAAGAAAATCTCTGCTTATCCAGACGTGGAAAGCAGCAAAGCCTGGTGACTGGATCGCTATTCCAGGTAGATCCACACCAGCACCTCTAAGTCTGATAGTGGCTTCCTGCAGAAGCAGCATGCAGCATTAGGAACTCGATAGTGGCCAGCTTCCGAGCGGCAGAATGCGAGTTCCGAACAGGTACCGGGAGCAGTCTTTCCTCGGAAGACGGAGTACGATCCCTGCAAAACTAAATTTCGCGTTTACGAACTCCGGGCACGAAAATAATTTGAGAATTATTAACATTGGAATCTATGGGTTCCATAAGACCTATGGGTCCTAAACTGTCTTAGGACCTGGAATCTATGGGTTCCATAAGACCTACGGGTCTCAAAATGGTCTCAGGACCTAGAACCTGCGGTTCCACCTCGACCTACGGGTTCCAGAAGACCTACGGGTCCTGTATGATCTCAGGATCCAAAGAACCTGTGGGTTCCATCTCGACCCACGGGTCAGAAAGCGATCTCTGAATCTAAAGCCTACGGGTCCCTACTTGACCTATGGGTCCTAAAAAATCTCCAGATTTAGAACCAACGGATCCCTAAAACGACTTCCGAGCCCTATATGATCCTCGGGCCTAAATGAAGAATTTACGGATTCTATGCGGCATCCTGGTCCTAAACTACCTCAGGATCCCCGGCTTCTGTAACATTCGAGTTTGGGTCAACCCCTAAGAGTCTAACAGCACTTTCCAAATTCCGACAAGTAAGCCCAAAGGCCATAAAACAGGCCACCGACGGAAAGCAGTCTACCCGGGTTTCAAACAAAGTAGTATACGGAGCGAGAGGATTCAGAGAAAAAGATTGCGTTAAAAGATAAAGCTGCGGAGAACTGCTATTTCAGAGTCAAAGGAGCTACAGAGGGCTCATTATTCAATAAGGAAATTCAGCAAACATCAAAAAGCAAGAACAAAGATAAAACAAAGTCACTCAAGGCAGTGGCCCCTCTGAAAATTGAGATCCCACAACAGATCTTGGGGTATCAGCTTGTACGGACCCTCCCAGAGGCCGTTCAACAACTCCGAACAGAAGCAGGAAACGGCGATACTCCTCCGCAGGATCCCAGATCGATCCTCTTCTCCAGCCATTCCCTCATAACCTCCCACCTAGAAGACGCTCTCACGCGTTGAATGAGCAGATCGCACTGCGCCATCATGTCTCGAACCTGGGTGCCTATTTTGCGTCTTGCCCTTCTGATATTCATCATAAACGGCGGACACTGAGAGCCTCACGACATTCCGTCAGACCCTCTTCCCGGATCTCAGAGCGAGGGCCATCGTCAAGCAAGTAAGGGTGGGGATGCTTCAGAGGCGCTATGGGAACCACTTCACGATCAGCCTCCAGAACTTCTGCCCACGCTGGAATTGGAGAAGAGAAGGGGTCAGCAGGAAGATGGCTTGGCCTCGCATGGCCACCTACGAATGAAACTGGGAACGAGGGGAGCTCGGACTAGTTGTTCATCTTTCCCAATTCAAAAGAGAGATCAGAAAAGTCAAGAAGGATGGGTGCAAGCGCTAGCCGTGTCGGACCTTTATATACACCCGAACAGCCATTTTCCCAAAAAGGCCGGAAAAGATAAAAGGAGGAAATCCTGCCTAAAAAGGAAATTTGACGAATAATTCGGTGAACTCACTGAAACAACCAGAAGCTTCCAGATTCCCCGTCTCAGTCCTGCATCAAAAGCACAAGTTGCATGCTCCGGCCTCGCCTCCCTAACAAATCATCCAAGCTCTAAGTTTCATGTAGACTCCAGAGTCCGAACAAGAAGCACCAGACTCCGGCCTACTCTAAGGGGGCCAGACCTCCCCCGGGTTCAAAATACGGTCCCGACCTAGGAAGAACCCAGTGAAGCAGAATTGTTGGAGCGATGTCCAGCCCAAGGGATGCCAGATGAGAATGAGCAACTCCGGTTCACTTGAGTGCCCAGGTTATTCCCTGATTCTGATGACAAAATCGAGAAATAAGGGGCAATCTGTTGGGGAAAAATACTCATGTATTAGATTTCTCCAGACCCCAGGCAGGACACCGGCCTCCAGGTTCCTGCTAGGAAATGGCACCCGGGTCCGACCCCTGCATCGGTTCCTTCCCCCGGGGAAAATGGAAAACTTCCGATTGGAAGAACCTTCCATATTTCCGAATATGGAAGATTTCCACCTACTCCCAACCTACTCCCAGCAGTCAACGAAGACTATATAAAGGGAACCTAAACCCTAGAGCAAGGGATCGACATTTCAAGACTTAGAGACTAGGGTTGGACCGCTAGAATTAGGGTTCTTACCCAATACCTTGTAATTCCTGCTTGTTTGATCAATAAAACGTCTCTTAAAGTCCATTTTGTTTCAAATAACTCACAAATCTATACAAAACACCAGCTCATCCATCGTTCCGTAGTACTCAAAAAGAGCCTACACAAAAATCCCCTAACATTCGCGACGGATGTCGATCAATGGTATCTGAATGGTGTCGATCGATGCTGCTTCTGCTGGGCCTTTACCGACTTCACTTCTAAATATCAGCATTGCAATAAGGAGTGCTCGAAGCTTTGCAAATGGCTGTCAGAAACATCTTCTACACAATCTGGATTTCCTGACACCATCTGAGAAGTGGGGAATCAATAATATCCGAGGACTCCCCTTGGTCCTTTTTTCTCTTCTTCCAATTCTTCCTCCTCGTTCCCCTAGATATGTCTGATCGTTTGGTGGTGCCTCTATCAAAAAGATTTTGACACACTTCAAACTCATTCTGCTCTGATTCGCAACGGATGTCGATCGATGGTATCGTGTTGGTGTCGATCGATGCTGCTTCTGCTGGGCCTTTATCGACCTCACTTCTAAATATCAACCCTCTCTGAAAAGCTTTTGCATATAGAGGATCACAAATAATCCACTGTAAGAACCTAACTGCATACTTCTATCTGGTGTAATAGGAAACTCTACTTCAAATACAGTGCATGGAACCATAATCTTGACAGGATCATGTATCCTCTTCACTCTTTTGTGAATCCCGCAGCTTCTTCTGCACTTATAGGTGGTCTTAGATGTTCGGGGACAGCAAGGTGCGAGGTCTCAGACCTGTGAATTTTCTCCTCAATCGGTCCTGGTTCAATCATGTATCCTAATAGTTCATCCAAACATGAGTGTCGATCAGTGCATTCGGGTGGGTGTCGATCGATCCTATCTGGTGAGTGTCGATCAATGTTGTAGGGTCGGTGTAGATCGATGATGTAGGGTCGGTGTAGATCGATGATGTAGGGTGGATATCGATCGATCTCATCAGGTTGGTGTCGATCAATGCAATCCTTTGACGAAGTCTTCAGATCTTTTTCAAAAGTATGTTGATCATCAAGCTTCTTCTCCAAATTCTGATTTATATCTCCAAGCCATTCTTCCAGCTAAAAGAAGTCTTACATAGTTACTTCTTCACTCGAATCCAAATCTCCAAGCAGTGTCCATCCTCTAGCTCTAAGAATTCTTCTAGCTCCAAGAAATCTTCCATGGTGATCTATTTGTCTACATCTGGGGCAAGGTAATAGCTTGACACATCAGTGCTCTTCCGTGTCTGCAATGTCCTGAGGACAACTTGATCTTTCAGGGATTTCGAGAGGTATCGATCTATTAGGGGATTTTTGAGTAGGATCTTTTTGAGTACTACAGAACTAATGATACGCTAGAGAATTCGTGAGATTTGTAAGGAATAAGACTTGAGGAGACATTTTATTGATCGTTTGAGCAGGGACTACAACAGATTGGTGAATAAACCCTAGTTCTAGCCGCCTAACCCTAGCCTCTAAGTCTTGAAGTGTCGATCCCTTGTTCTAGGGTTTGGGCTCCCCTTATATAGTCGTCCAAGGTCGCCTGAGGTCAGTTTGGCGGAGTAGAAAGCTTCCATATCCGGAAATATGGAAGGTTCTCTTTATCGGATGTTTTCCATTTTTCCCGGGGGAAGGGACTGTGATTATCTGCTTTTACACAGGTCAATTAACCTAATGTGCCAACAATACCACAAGTATGTCACTGTAGCATTTTAGGATTGTATCCACAGAGAACTAGAGACTTATACACCAAGAATGCACAAACTTTCCTAATCTAAGCAAACAAGGAAGATGATATATGACAAGCTAATATCCTAGAAATATAAACAGGGTGATCTCAAATTCAATCAAGAAACAAACACAAGAATTAAACTTTCAATCAAATGCTAAGGTAGAATCCATGGGGTTAAGGTAATTGATCTAAGGCAATTTCCAAGTCAAGGTGTGAAGGGTAATCAATCACAAGTATCTATAGGTATAGACCTCATTCTAGTAGATTAATCCACTCCCGTGACAGTAATCCCTATGCAATCATGAGCCAAACATCAACTCCCGTTGGCCTAATTCATCAAAGCATGCATGTATCACAAGTCTACTAACCATCTAGCAATCCTAACAACAAATCCCTTTGGTTATTCAAGCTAGAGCAATACGAAGTTCTTCCAAGCATTTTAACAAACACCTTCTGGGCATTAAATGGCTTAAGATCTAGATGAGATGTATGAGTCTAATCTAGCATTAAGAATACTTAGCAAGCATAGAAACTAGTAGATCTAACATTCTATCAATCAATGTCCTTATGCCTAGACACAATAATAAAAATGTTCTTTCCCAAGATAATTGCTCTTTTTCAATAATCACCCAATACATCAAATCCCTTTGACTGTAATGACTAATGCAAACATGGAGAAAACATCTAATAGCAATCCTAGCTCCTTTATCAACAAATCTCCTTGGTAAAGCAAGCTAAAAGCATTGAAGAGTTGTTTCGGGCATTTCATCGAACACCTTATGGGCGGAAATGCCTATAGATCTATTTTAGTATGATCAAGACTAAAATAGCATTGAGAACCCTCAACAAGCAAGGAAAATATAGATCTAGCACCTAACACCTTAGATCTTCACTTAATCACCCTAGATCTACCTAACCCATTGATCCAAAATGTGTCGACTCACTAATCTTCATCAAAAACCTTTCACTATGTGAGATTCAAGGCTAATCATGTTTGTGAGAAGGAGAAACAAGATATAAGATGAAAAAACTTCCTTAGATTGATGAAAAGATTCAAGCTTTATAAAATGAGGCAAAAGGTTTCTAGAGAGAGAGTTAGAAAATTCTAACTTTGGGGGCTACAACGTATTTATATGCCCTTGGAAACCCTAAAAAAATCAATGGAAAAGTCTAAAATGCCCTTGGAAACTCATGGATCTCGTCCATTCTTCAAAAACGTGCCCCGGGTTGGTCAGCTCGCCAAAACCGCGTAGCCCGACCCGCGCTGGTCGTCCTGGGTCGCCCGCGTTGCCCGCGCGGGTAATCCATCCCGTGGCCGTTCGCCCACGTGAAGTCATGGGTCGTCCTGAGTCGCCCGTGCGGGTCGTCCATCCCGCGGCCTTCGACCAGGGTTGATATGCCTCTAGTAAATCGATCATCACTCCTCCAATACATCTTCAAATGACATGAAACCACTTCCATTGGAAAGCAAACTCAATTTACTATGTCTTCCGAAAATTTTCGCAACAGAAGACATATTTAAGGCCTCCATCCATGTTAATCTTTCACCCCTTTTTGTATCACAATGCTCCCAAACACCTCCTGTAAAAACCCTTAAAAAATTTATTAATAAGGTGGTCGAGATCGATAAAGTTGGAATTTGGTGGCGACCTCTTGGGAAGCAAAGTATGAGAAGATATGTTGAGTTTCCATCATGAAATAGTGTAGATGGCTCAGAGAAAACTGAAGATTGGTGGAGCATCAACATAGTGGCCGAACTGCGGGCAATATGGGTCGATCGAGAAATGTCGAAGAATGAAGTGGTCGAAGAATTGATCGTGAAGAAACCTTAAGCTGCTCGACCCTGCTAGAGAAGGTGTTAGATTGATCAGACGAATGTTTTGAAAGCATAAATTTTGGAAGCACGACGTTTTTGCAACCCGACGTTTCTTCACCACGAAGTTTTTCCGGAAAATTTTTGTATCATTAAAATATGATTTTGGAAGCGGGAATCAGGACGGGAATTTAAGAAGGACGTATTTTTTACAGGATGGGAAGTAAGCAGGACGGGAATCGAAGCACGACGGGAAAACCCGAAATTCAACAAAACCCTGATTTTGCTATTTTGGGATTTTTCGAGGAAGCCAAAGGCTCGAAAAATATTTTCCGTCAAGGTCAGAATTATTTTGGAATTTATTAAAAATATTTATCTCATCAGAACGGGAGCAGAAAAATATTCGGGATTGATCGCGGGTCGAAAATTCACTGGAAGGGTCAGAATCAGTCGAATGAACCGAGAAGCTCGAGGTGGCTTGATCTATGAGATAAGAACATGCTTTCAACTGCCTGGAATGGTAGGTAGCAAGGGAAGCACGATGTGTTGAAGCTCAGGAGATCACAGTATGCGGAGTGATGCACAGAAGCACGAGGTGCCGTTCAACCTGCGACCGCGGCATGCTCGACATGTGGCCGATGTGGTGTCAAAGTGCATGTAACCAGGCCATTCCTTCATACATGTATAGGATATTGTGTCAACTCCCTGGCATGGTAAGTGGCAAGGGAAGCACGAGGTGTTGAAGCTCCAGCGATCACAGCATGCGGAGTGACACACAGAAGCACGAGGTGACGCTCAACCTGCAACCGAAGCATGCTGATCGACATGTGGCCGATGTGGTGTCAATCTGCATGCAACCAGGACATGCCTTCATACTTGTTGAGGACGTGGTGTCTTCATGCATGCCATCCTGGTCAAAAGATTCCTCCACAAGTTCTTTCAATGATTTTTATCGAGTCAAAAGAGACGCAAAAAGATGATTTAGGAAACCAGCCACTTCTTGTGTTTAGTTATATAGGATTAGGACTCACCCTTTTAATTGTGTGCAGATGGCTAATCGCAGGATATGTAATGATGGACGAGATCGGATTTGGGAAAAGGGGAGGGATTCGACTGGAAGAGGATTGGGCTACAGATCAGACCAGGGTAATGGAAATGGCGTTAGTGAGATGTTTGGACATGATACGAGCTCTCCTCAGAGAACAAGATCGTTTCCTGTGTACGGTAACAGGACCCGAGTTAACCGTGAAGACACTTTGCCGAGCAGTAGTCCAAGTCGTATTCGGGCTCAGAGACAACAGCAAGATCAATCCGCTCAATCAACCCAAGGCCAGATCAGAACAGTGCCACAGAAAGACCACAAGATCGAGGAGCAGAAAACACCCTAAAGCTTTTACATTACGTGATGACTCAGACACTAAGTAACTAGGCCACACATACTCATACTCCTGAAGTTTCCAAGCTGTTATCTACCATGAAGAACATTGGATCCCAAAAATACAAAGGAGGATCAGATCCTATTAAAGCCGACAAGTGGATTACTATGATGGAGAAGAATTTTGAAGCCATGGAGTGCACAGAAAATACAAGAAGAAGATCCGGTGTACTATCTGGAAGGAGACGCAACAGTAAGGTGGGACAGCATGGACATACCATCACTTCATGGGAATCGTTCAAGGGAGAGTTTGAGTGGAAGTACTTTCCTCCTGAAGGAAAGCATCGGTTGGAGCGCCAGTTTATGAACCTTGTTCAAGTAGATAGGCCAGTGAGGAGCTACGACTCTCAGTTCACAGGGTTGAGGCGACATGTTTTTGATGGGCATGAAGATGAAGGAACTATGATCCGTATTACGAATTAGAGCCAGAGCTTGGAAGTCGTTTAGCTGGGAGCAACTTTAGTAGCTTATCGGATCTGGTGGAAAATGCTGTTAATGTTGAGGCTGTTTTAGAGGTTGAAAGAAAAGTTACATAACATTCTGGGGGACACACCAAGTTCAACCAAGGAGAAAGAAAAAATTACAACAAGGGTCCAAGATTTAACAAAGGCAAAGGCCGAGGATTTGGAGGCCAAGTCAACAATCGGGGTAACTCTGGAGTCTGTTACATATGTCGTCAACCGGGACACATTTCAAGGTTCTGTCCCCGCAACCAGCAGCATAACCAGCAGGGTTTTTCAACGGTAAAGATGGAAGACGTCACTTGTTACTCTTGCTTCAAGAAGCGCCATTATTCTTCGTCATATCCAAACAAGCCAATCCATGCAACCCCTCTCGCGATCCGAGCTCCTCCTAGCTGTCCAGCAAATGAGCCAGCACCAAAGAAGCAAAACCTAGGAGGTAGATTTTATGCCTTAGGTATAGAAAACCCAAACTATGCAGAACCGTCTAAGGGTCCCATCACAGGTATTGTGGGTGCCTAACCTCCTCTTTTTATTGCATGGAACTTGTGTAGTTTTAGTGTGGGAACCGAAATTCACACCGTCAATTTTAATGAATAAGATCGCGGAGGAAAGCCAAGTTAACCCGACTTTCCTTGAAGGTCAGTTCTCTGCAATAGCGACAAGTGACGAATAAATCGCGGAAAAAGATTTGTTAAGATTTGAGACTGGACCTTAAGAAAGGCTGCCTACGTACCCCTTCGAGGATCAAGTCGGACGTAGTTCAGTTAGAAAGAATTGAACAACAGATCGAACCGTCTGGCGGGTTAGTCTAGTATGGCGTTGTCATAGAAACATGCATGTCGAAGATAGCGCCTAGGGTTTCTATGTGCGGAGCTCTTAAGTAAAGAATTGTCCGATCCCAGAGAATGCGGAGATTCGAATGACCCAGGCGTTCTAGGGCCTGGTTAGGTCTAATATGGCGTTGGTCATAGAAGCGGGCATGTCGAAGATAATGCCTAGGGTTTCTATGTGCGGAGCTCTAAGTAAAAGTATAGTTAGATCCTTCCGAGAGGAACGTGGGTCTGCGGAGAAGATAAAACTAGAACAAGAGGCCGGGCGTTCTGAGTCCTGCCTCGCTGGCCTAACGCCTAAGTTCTAAGTTCTCTAAGCTAGCAGGATGCTCTAAGTCTCCAATCTAGGATTTTGGATTCCCTTCTCTTCTGCCCTTGCTCTCCTTATATATCCACTCCAAGGTCGGTTTGCCTTAGGATGATGGACCTCGCCTTTGGGCCCAAGCTTATCTCTTCGTGAAGTATTCCATTTTCGCCGATCTTTGTAATTATCCTCGAGTTTTCGGTGACTTGATGTTTATCCGATGTTCGATATCGGACAAACCGTCATAGCCTGATTGGGCCTGAATTCCTAAATTAGGAAGTTAGTCCGTGGACTTGTCTTAAGTCGTTAAACGCTTTATACGATTTCTGAAGACTATCTTTCTCGTAAAATAAACCGTATAACCTAAAGGATCGATGTTCAAGTTAATCGACCTTGTTCTATACGATATCTTCTACGAGAAATCAATCCTTCTAGTTTTGTCGTAAAACATCGAGGGCGATTCCAATCGAGTCGTAGGATGTTTATTCGTAGCGTGATCGTCCCAAACTCATGATGATTGATCCAAACAAGCCAAGATGGGATCAGACCGAACACGATGGGACGAGACCAGGACGAGGGCCGCCGACCGGCGCCAGGTCGGTGCCGCCGGCGCCAGGCCAGCCCGCGACGGTGCCGCCGGCGCCAGGTCGGTGCCGCCGGCGCCAGGCCAGCCCGCGACGGTGCCGCCGGCGCCAGGCCAGCCCGCGACGGTGCCGCCGGCGCCAGGCCAGCCCGCGACGGTGCCGCCGGCGCCAGGCCAGCCCGCGACGGTGCCGCCGGCGCCAGGCCAGCCCGCTGCGGACGGTGCCGCCGGCGCCAGGTCGGTGCCGCCGGCGCCAGGTCGGTGCCGCCGGCGCCAGGTCGGTGCCGCCGGCGCCAGGTCGGTGCCGCCGGCGCCAGGCCAGCCCGCGACGGTGCCGCCGGCGCCAGGCCAGCCCGCGACGGTGCCGCCGGCGCCAGGTCGGTGCCGCCGGCGCCAGGCCAGCCCGCGACGGAAAGCCGCCGGCGCCAGGCCAGCCCGCGACGGTGCCGCCGGCGCCAGTCCGGCCAGCGTGGCGCGATGCGCCCGGCGCCAGGCTGTAGATCTCGGCGAGGGCTTCGATTTGATATCTTGATCGTTTTCTGGTTCCTCACGGTTTGAGAGAGCGACCTCTTGAAGTTTCGAGGCAGATTCTTTTATGTTTAGGGTTTTGTGGTGATCGAATCTTGATGTGGTTGGCGGACCCGATCTTTCGGGGATTCTGCGTCCACGCCGTAGTCTTCGATCTCACAGAGAGTGGATATTCTAATTTGAGAAAATCTCGTATAACTCCTTTTAGAAATTATCCGAGACTTTTGTTTCAAGAAATACTTTCTAGAGACTTTCAGTCATTGATTCCGTCGTGACCGATTTTGACACCAACAGTTAGCCCCAGCTTGTTAGAACCTTCGTGATGTTCTTGCGGCGATAAGACATGTCAGGTAAGATAGCGAATCAATGGTTGAAAGGCTCCGTTGAAAGTGGTAAGATTGGGCTTTCGGCTGCCTACGCATCTCTGGTGTAGGGATCAAGCCTTCCGTAGTTCATTTTGGAGTTTAAGACCCTTGTGATCTGTTTTCGGTGAGACTTATATGGTCTGGTTATGTGTCATGAGAGACTTTCGAGCATGATGCTGTTGATGTATTTGTTTTTCGATTATTTATGAACTTCAGTTTTTGAAGTATGAGAAAGAGGGTGTGAGTTGTCGCCTCATTCCTAGTTCCTGATGATCACCGTACCTATTGTTTGCATAAAGCGAGATTTTCTGCGGTTTACCGATTCTGTGGAAAGTTAGGTGAAGCGAATAGGCTTAAGTGAAGAGACAAATTTTTGGATCTCGTATACCATACTATGTCTGTGAGATGTCAAGATCCAGCGTGGCTGGGTTTAGGGCAAGACCTAGGTTTACTCGGACTGAGGCTTTGCGATGACAAATCGGCTTTTCGTTTGGCCTGTTTGCGATTTTAACCTGACTCGTACCGTTTAAAATCGCGAATTGTTGTCGGCTTATATGATTTGTTCTGCGTGAGTCGAAGCCTTTTAAGAGCTAGACCAAAATTTTGGATTTCTTGTATAGCTATGTTTATCCTTGTCGGATGCAAGAGAGCCTACCCTTGAAGAGCGGCTATTTGTCTGTTTAGGGCGTTAGAGTTAGTTTGTTGTGATCAGCAACAACGAAATGATACCAGTTTAGAGGCATGTTACCGCTAGAGGTGTGTTTGTATGTTTTGAGTTCTAGAGGCGAGGATTTACGTGGAGCGTTTTGAGGAAAAGAATGTCCTTGGCGTTAGCGGCGTCTACGCCAGTGCTGAAGGTCGAGTTTCCCTTGTGCGCATTTAAGTGGTTGAAATGTTGGCGGGCTTTGGAGATGTTTTGCGAATGTTAGCAGCCAGAAACTGTTGTTTTGGTTTAGGCGCAGGACCAAGAGGTCGCAGAAGTTCGACCCAGGGAGAAGCCGCCTACATTAAGCTCGGAAGTGTTGGCCTTCGGGATTTGTTTGCATATATTAAGGATGACTTCATATAACTCTTGGAGCCTTGTCCGCGGCGTTTCTTTTCATGCAGTGTTTACGGTATAGAACTTAATCGATTGTGATGAGTTTGAATCTTCCGTTAACCATATGGTTGTTAGGACTGAGTTTTGGTATGGAGAGTTTATCGTATGATTTCCGATTCTGGGTTATCGCGACAAATTGCTTGCGTAATAGTCACTTGGCGTTCTATGAACAAATGGTGGATTGTTGTTTTAGCCGTTAAGTGATTGGGCGGTGGTCGCTCAGTAGCTTTGGATTGGCATGGAGGCTAGATTCAGCCGTATCGCCAAGGAAGTTGTTTGGTAAGCGATCAGACCATGACCCTTATTAAGGTCATGTTAGTTCTGATTGTCCTTAATCGGGATGCGAATTCAGGTCGGGCTTTACGGAAGGCGTAGTTGGCGAGGCCAAATAGCGTTCCGAGATAGACATGCCAAGCATAGCGGAGTTTTCTGAATTATTGCTGATGGCTTTTAGAAGCGATCTTCCACTTTAGGTCTCAGTTATCACGATGAATGGTTAAGTAAAAATTTTTTTGTTGCATGAAAATCGTTTCATTTTATCGAGGGACAAAGTTTAAGGGATCGGCGCGGGACGTGCGGGTTAGATCTGCGTGATTATTTCCTGCTCGGGCGTAACGCGGGGAGTGAAAGCAGGAGCCAGAAACCTTGTGGGCGAAAACTGTCTATGTCAGTTACCGTTGGACCCATTATGTTTATTTTCTGAAAGTTGCTTTGTATGAATTGACTTCGACCATACAGAGGATTTTTCGTAAAAGTGATGTAATAAGGTTTCGCAAAGGTAACGGGCGTTTCTCACAAATTACTTGCGATATTAGCGACCACGGATTATGTTTTCCTCATTCACTTTTGCGTACTGCGAAATCGTTTTGCATGAGACCGATCATGTTTTTCCCTAGGCTGTTTTGTTTTAAAAGCGTTCTTGTTATCAAAGTAATGGATGACGGTTTCATGGAGATAGAAAATGCGCAGATTGTTAAAGTAGCGATGTTTCCGCGGATTACGGGAGATGTTTCGCTATGATTTCGACCTTTGGACGAAAGCTGCGAACTACTCGTGGAGTTTTACGAAGGTTATTTAGTTATTTTAAGTAGTTCACCGTCGTGCTATTAGTCTGGCGTCGGTACCGCGTTTAGTTCGCGAGTTTCGCGGCGAGAGGTGACATAGAGTTTTCAGGACTATGTTTGTAGCGGTTGGGCTATGCGCTAAGCGTTCTTAAGATGAATCTTATTGCTGCGAGAGTTTTCTTTGTCAAAAGCGTTGTCTTGATGCTGAAGCAAAAAGTTTTGAAGATGGGATTATCTGGGATATAGTATCGTACCTACTTCCCTTTTCTTTTCTGAAAGCGGGTTAGCCGTTCTTCAGAAGGCTTGTGTGCGTTTTTCTTTCTTTTAGAGGCGGGATGAGAATGCTTTTAGAGCGTGGCGATCGTTTCGGTTTTGAGAGACTAGATCGGTTTGCATGTTCTGCCTGGACAATCAAGGAGCGATGGAACAAGACTGGAAATTTTGCCTAAGACTTAGCTTGCTAGACTATCCACCTAGGTCCTAAGTTCCCTAAATTCTACGGCAGTTTTTCAAGACGCTTTTGTTCCTGTCCTACAAAGAATTTAAACCTTTACAAAAATTTTGAGAAAATAGTCTTTTGAAGGTTTGGCATTTCGAAGGAATCCCATTTTCTCGTATAGTCGAGGCGATTGGTGTTTAGAATAACCGCGGATCGCATTCAAACTCACAAAGATTGATCTAAGCAAGCCAAGATGGGATCGGACCGAGCACGATGGGACCGAGACCAGGACGAGGGACGCCGACCGACGCCACGCCGGTGCCGCTGGCGCCAGGCCAGCCAGCGTCCAGCGTGCCGCCCGGCGCCAGGCGAGGTGCCGCCGGCGCCAGGCCAGCCAGCGTCAGCGTGCCGCCCGGCGCCAGGCGAGTGCCGCGGCGCCAGGCCAGCCAGCGTCCAGCGTGCGCCGGCGCCAGGTCGGTGCCGCTGGCGCCAGGCCAGCCAGCGTCCAGCGTGCGCCGGCGCCAGGTCGGTGCCGCTGGCGCCAGGCCAGCCAGCGTCCAGCGTGCCGCGGCGCCAGGCCAGCCAGCGTCCAGCGTGCCGCGGCGCCAGGCGAGTGCCGCCCGGCGCCAGGCGAGTGCCGCCCGGCGCCAGGCGAGTGCCGCGGCGCCAGGCCAGCCAGCGTCCAGCGTGCCGCCCGGCGCCAGGCCAGCCAGCGTCCAGCGTGCGCCGGCGCCAGGTCGGTGCCGCCGGGCGCCAGGCCAGCCAGCGTCAGCGTGCCGCCCGGCGCCAGGCGAGTGCCGCCCGGCGCCAGGCCAGCCAGCGTCCAGCGTGCCGCCCGGCGCCAGGCGAGTGCCGCCCGGCATGAGCCAGCCAGCGTCCAGCGTGCGCCGGCGCCAGGCGAGTGCCGCCCGGCGCCAGGCCAGCCAGCGTCCAGCGTGCCGCGGCGCCAGGCGAGTGCCGCGGCGCCAGGCCAGCCAGCGTCCAGCGTGCGCCGGCGCCAGGCGAGTGCCGCCCGGCGCCAGGCGATCTTGCCGTCTGTGGGTTTTTCGTTGTTCGATCTTTCCCTCGTCGGTCGTTTGCGGAAATCTTTTGAGTTTTGGGAAGGTCTTTAGTCAGATTTTGAGGTAACCGCTTTTGACCCCAACAAGAGCAAAGTGAGGTTTCCACAGGCGAGGTGACCTTGGTGATGGTTGTTCTCGCCCACGCGAGGTGGCCGAGAGTGATTTTGTTCCTTTCAGAAAATCTCAACGGAAACTCCGATTGAGGCGAAGCGAAAGCCATTTTGACATAGACACAAAGAGAACAAAGTGGGCTCTTACTAAGGCGAACTGGGAAGACTGATCTTACCTTATGGCAAGTCGTCCTAGTAAGATCAAGCTCCGACCTCCTTCGTTTTCCGTTTGTTCCTCGAGAGTTGTTTGTAAGAAGTATGGCGGTGGGAATCGGTGAACCGATTTGCCGTGCTTCTGTTCCACGAGTAATATAGGGTTTCCCCAAGGTTTGAGGAGAATAAGTTTTATTTTTCGAGAGGTTCTCGAAAAGCGTTTTTCGTAGAAACCTTGCTCGTTCGCGATTTCTCTAACTTGGTAACAAGGCAATTTTTGGGGTTTGATAGATTTTATCGTTGCCCTTTCTGTTTAGATAGAAATTGCGAGCTTCGTTTTGTGCTCTTCCTGTGGCGGAAAGCAGCGGCTAGGTTTTGATTTGCTTTCGAGCACCGTGGCGTTTCGCGTGGCGTTGGCCATAGGAACGATCGCTGCTGGAGTTGTTTTACCATCGTTGGCATAAACTGCAACTTTTTCTTTCATAATTCTGGACATTGGTTCGATCAGCGCTTTCGCGGCGTATGAGTAAGAGTAATCCGTCCCCCTCCTTCTAGCCAAATTGTGGGAACCAAATTCACACCGCCAATTTTAATGAATAAGATTGCGGAGGAAAGCCAAGTTAACCCGACTTTCCTTGAAGGTCCGGATTTCCGCGACAGCCAACGACAAGTGACCGAATAAATGCGAAAAAGATTTGTTAAGATTTGAGACTGACCTTAAGAAAGGCTGCCTACGCACTCTTTCGAGGATCAAGTCGGACGAAGTTCAGTTAGAAAGAATTGAACAAGAGATCGAACCGCCTGGGCGGTTCGCCTAGTATGAGCGCTTGTCATAGAAACATGCATGTCAAGATAACGCCTGTGGTTTCTATGCGGAGCTCTTAAGTAAAAGAATTGTCCGATCCTTCCGAGGAGCGGAGATTTGCGAAGCAGAAGGCGCCAGACGCTCTAGGGCCTGGTTCGCCTAATATGAGCGCTGGTCATAGAAGCGGGCATGTCAAAGATAATGCCTAGGGTTTCTATGTGCGGAGCTCTAAGTAAAAGTATAGTTAGATCCTTCCGAGGAACGGGTCTGCGGAGAAGATAAAACTAGAACAAGAGGCGCCAGACGTTCTGAGTCCTGCCTCGCTGGCCTAACCGCCTAAGTTCTAAGTTCTCTAAGCTAGCAGGATGCTCTAAGTCTCCAATCTAGGATTTTCGGATTCCCTTCTCTTCTGCCCTTGCTCTCCTTATATATCCACTCCAAGGTCGGTTTGCCTTAGGATGATGGACCTCGCCTTTGGGCCCAAGCTTATCTCTTCAGGAAGTATTCCATTTTCGCCGATCTTTGTAATTATCCTCGAGTTTTGGTGACTTGATGTTTATCCGATGTTCGATATCGGACAAACCGTCATAGCCTGATTGGGCCTGAATTCCTAAATTCGGAAGTTAGTCCGTGGACTTGTCTTAAGTCGTTAAACGTTTTATACGATTTCTCGGAAAGACTATCTTTCTCGTAAAATAAACCGTATAACCTAAAGGATCGATGTTCAAGTTAATCGACCTTGTTCTATCACGATATCTTCTACGAAATCCAATCCTTCTAGTTTTTGTCGTAAAACATCGATGCGATTCCAATCGAAGTCGTAGGATGTTTATTCCGTAGCCGTGATCGTCCCAAACTCATGATGATTGATCCAAACAAGCCAAGATGGGATCAGACCAACACGATGGGACCCGAGACCAGGGCGAGGGCGTCGACCGGCGCCAGGTCGGTGCCGCCGGCGCCAGGCCAGCCCGCGACGACGGTGCCGCCGCGCCAGGTCGGTGCCGCTGGCGCCAGGCCAGCCCGCGACGACGGTGCCGCCGCCAGGTCGGTGCCGCCGGCGCCAGGCCAGCCCGCGACGACGGTGCCGCCGGCGCCAGGCCGGTGCCGCCGGCGCCAGGTCGGTGCCGCCGGCGCCAGGCCGGTGCCGCCGGCGCCAGGTCGGTGCCGCCGGCGCCAGGTCGGTGCCGCCGGCGCCAGGCGAATGCCGCCGGCGCCAGGCCGGTGCCGGGCGCCAGGTCGGTGCCGCCGGCGCCAGGCCAGCCCGCGACGACGGTGCCGCCGGCGCCAGGCCGGTGCCGCCGCGCCAGGTCGGTGCCGGGCGCCAGGTCGGTGCCGCCGGCGCCAGGTCGGTGCCGGGCGCCAGGCCAGCCCGCGACGACGGTGCCGCCGGCGCCAGTCCGGCCCGCGTGGCGCGTGCCGCCGGCGCCAGGTCGGTGCCGCCGGCGCCAGGCCGGTGCCGCCGGCGCCAGGCGAATGCCGCCGGCGCCAGGCCAGCCCGCGACGACGGTGCCGCCGGCGCCAGTCCGGCCCGCGTGGCGCGTGCCGCCGGCGCCAGGCCGGTGCCGCCGGCGCCAGGCTGTAGATCTCGGCGAGGGCTTCGATTTGATATCTTGATCGCTTTCTGGTTCCTCACGGTTTGAGAGAACGACTCTTCAAGTTTCGAGGCAGATTCTTTTATGTTTAGGGTTTTGTGGTGATCGAATCTTGATTTGGTTGGCGGACCGATCTTTCCGGGATTCTCGCCCACGACGCCAGAAGTCTTCCGATCTCACAGAGAGTGGATATTCTAATTTGAGAAAATCTCGTATAACTCCTTTTAGAAATTATCCGAGACTTTTTGTTTCAAGAAATACTTTCTAGAGACTTTCAGTCATTGATTCCGTCGCGACCGATTTTGACACCAACATTTAGCTGTTGGAATTTAGTTAGGAATTGCTTAGGTATAGATTGCTTGATTGCTAGGTTGCACGTTTAGAAATATTTCGATTGTGATTGTTGATTGTGTGAGTATTGATTAGTATTTCTTGTCCCAACCAGCTCGCTCTGCATGAAGCTCGCCTTGTCCCGCCAGCTCACCCTAGGCGAAGCTTGGCCTTGTCCCGGCCAGCTCACCCTAGGGCGAGCTCGCTTCTGAGCCAGTCAGCTCGCCCTAGGGCGAGTTTGGTCCTGAGCCAGTCAGCTCGCCCTAGGGCGAGCTTGGCCTTGTCCCGGCCAGGTCGCCCTAGGGCGAGCTCGGCCTTGTCCCGGCCAGCTCGCCCTAGGGCAATCTGGGTCCTCAGCCAACCAGCTCTCCCTAGGGCGAGCTCAGCCTTGTCCCTTATTCGCAGAAGAAGATAAATGTCAAGTTTCCGAAGATAAATCTGAAGTTTCGAGGATAATCATGAAGATCGATGAAAATGGAATATTTCCGCAAAAGGATATGCTTGGGCCCAAAGGCAAGGAAGTAAAAGGGCCACCGACTTGGAGACCTATATAAGGAGAGCTGGAGCAAAGGTGCAGGGGCAGGGGCGGGGGGACAATAAGTCTTTTACTCTAGAGCTCTGCACTTAGAAACCTTAGGCATTATTTTCGACATGCCTGTTTCTATGACTTGCACTCATACTAGACGAACTTGCACAAACAGTTCGATCTCGTGTTCAATTCTTTCTAACTGAACTACGTCCGACTAGATCCTCGAAAGGGGTACGTAGGCAGCCTTTCATAACGACCAGTCCCAAATCTTAACAAAACCTTTTTCGTATGTTTTTCGTCTTTTTGTTATCGAGCTGTGACTCAATAAAGTTTAAGGTTTTACACGGCCAGAACTAGGAATATCATTGACAGCTCTCACGGCCGAAGCTTTTACAATCTTTTGTGATCATTGCAATACTCTTACGCAAATTCGAAATAAAGATCTAGTTTTTACTAAACTCGTTTTGTTATCTCTCTGTATTTTTCCCATTTATTTGGTCACTTGTCACTGGCTCTCACAGAGAATCCGGACCTCAAGGAAAGTTGGGTTTTCTTTGCTTTCCTCCATAAATTAAAATCGACGGTGTGAATTTCGGTTTTCACTGTTTGGCGCTAGAAGGAGAGGGGACGGATTACTCTTACTCTCACCGCCGCAAAAAGCTTGATCGAAGCGATGTCTGGAAATATGAAAGACAAACTCGCAGCTCGCATCAACTCTGGTAAAACAACTTCAGCAGTGACTGCTCCATAGCCAGCCTTACAAGCGCCAATGCTCGAGAAAATCAAAACCTAGTCGCGGCTTTTAAGCCACAGGAAAACGAAAACCAGCTCGCAATTTCTCTATCTAAACAGAAAGGGCAACGATAAAATCTATCAAACCCTGAAATATTCGTCTAGTTACCGAGTAAAAGAAAACTCAACGAGCAAGGATTCTGCCAAAATACGTTTTTTCGAAAACTTCTCGGAAAAATAAAACTTGTTCTCCTCGAAACCGTGGGGAAACCCTAGATTACTCGTGAAATAGAAGCACGACTAATAGGGTTACCAATTCCCCACTGTTGTACTTCTTTCGATAAACTCTCGCGAAGCAAACGACGAAACGGAAAAATAGCTTACCAATGCTTCCCAACCGTCCGAACCACCCCGAGGAAGCACAAAGCTCCGACTGTCCCGACCAGCTCACCATACCGCGAGCTCGGTCCTTCTCGAACAACTCGCCATGTGGTCAGCTCGGTCCTTCTCCACCAGTTTTGGAATAAAGCGTGTTGATTTCTATAAAATCACTCGAAACCTAAAATGGTTAAGGAAGACTAGACAAAGCCAAAACGAGAGGTCGTATCCCTCGCCGCTAAGACGTTTTCCGAAATCTTAAATTCCGCGTCGCTGCGCGGACTCTCGACTTTTTTCCACTAAAACTACTTCGGAAAAACTACTCAAACTCCTTCGGATGAATCCTACAGAAATGAGTAAATTTTTGATTAAGTTTAGTCACAAAAATTGAAGCTCACCGCAGCGAAAGTTTCTGATATTAGAACTCGGAAACAGGACTGGTGGGACAGCTGCAAAACATGTGTGTTTCTGAAAAGCAACTATCATACTGTTAAAATTCGATAATATTTTGCGGAACACCTTTCGTAAAATAATACTCGACATTATTTCACGAGACAGCTTTTGTGCGATTAAACTCGACAACATTTTACGAAAAAGATTCCGTAAAATTAACTCAACAACAGTTTGTGGAATAATTCTCGTAAAATAAAAGCTCAACAACATTTCAGGAAACAGCTTTCGTAAGATCAAGCTGGGCATTATTTTACGGAACATCATTCGCAAAGTCAAAAAAAGATCATATGAAACAATATGGTCTGGAACATGACCAGTTTGCTCACAGCTTGACGAACTGAGAACCTCACTCTAGTGAAATCTAGCCCATTGTTTCCGCTTACCTAAACGCCCTCCTTAGCCTTCTTCGAGTTATTGCCTACTTCTCCTCTCTTTGTTTCAATGATTTTGTAAAATTTCCTTCGGTACATAAAACGCAACTTGGTTTCACAAAATTCTGCCACGTTGAGTCGAAAACATCTTCATAACGTTTGATATAATTTTCAGCAATATACAAAGCGCACATGGTAAATTTAATAAAACCATCATTACGAAGGAACGAGAACAGGAACTTGGACGTTGATATCTCTCCCTCACTCCGATATTCCCGTCAGAATTTCATCGAAAGTCAATTCATATGAAAATCAGTATCATAGTTTTCGAAGTCCTTTGACACTGAATCAAAAGTGGCCATTCCTAAACGCCTAATAAACTTTCGATAAATTGCTAACTCATACTCGCGAAAAACCTTCGACCGAATACACACTCGTTCTCGTTAGAAGACACAAGACAAAGAAGAATGAAGAAGAGGCAATCCCGAATCATCAATGAAACTACGGTATGTCCGCCTTAGAAAGTTTTATCAAAATTTTAGTTTTTCGTAGAAAAGGAATGAAAACTTCTTGAAAACTGTCGTAACCTTTAGGGAACTTAGAATCTAGGTGGATAGTCTAGTAACCCAAGTCTTAGGCAATCTTTCCATTCTTATTCTAATTTTCCTTACCTGTCTACGTAAAACTTGCAAACCGATCTAATCTTTCGAAAAACCGAGAAACGATCGCCACGCATTCAAGCATACTCATCTCGCTTCCTAAAGAAAGAAAAAACATACACAACCCTTCGAAAGAACAGTTCATCTGCAACTGACGTTGCACGGGTCTGTGTCCAGTCTTTTAGGTTTCTTCACCCTCGGACGGAAAGGAAACAATTTTCATACGACTAGAGGAAACTTTATACGAAGCATTCATCGTATAACTGAAACCTAAAGTGGAAAATCGTTTTAAACAGCCAACAGCCATCAGCCATAACTCGGAAAACTCCGCTATGCTTGGCATGTCAATTCGGTCTTCGGCTAACTTCGCCTTTCCTTCGGCTAACTTCGCCTTTCCATAAAGCCCGGACCTGAATTCGGCATCTCCATGAAGGACAATCAGAAACTAACATGACCTCAATGTTATCACGAAAGGGTCATGGTCTGATCCTTTACTAACAACTTCCTCGGCTATACGGTTGAACACAGCCTTCATGCCAAACCAAAACAATTGAGCGACCACCGCTCAATTCACTTAACGGCTAAACGAAAATCCACGATTTGTCTTAAAATGCCAAGTGGCTATTACGCAAGCAATTATTTTTGTATAACCCAGAAGCGGAAATCATACGATAAATTCTTCATAACAAAACTCAGTCCTAACAACCATATGGTGAATGTTGGGGTCAAAATCGGTCAAAGACGCAATCAACACCCGAAAGTCCTCGGAAGGAATCAAGTGACGAATAAAACCAAGAAAAACTAGTTACTAGGCGAAGCGTCGGAGGGATGATCGCATCGTAGTCCCGACACCAGCAGGGCTGACCCGCGGCCTAGCCGAGGCGCCCGGCACGGCACGACCAGCCTGGCCGGGTGCGGGCACCGGCTTCGCCGATGCTGGCCCGGCGCCGGCGTAAACCGCGACCGGCCTGGCCCAGGCGCCCGAGCGCCGGCTTCGCCGATGCTGGCCCGAGCGCCGGCTTCGCCGATGCTGGCCCGGCGCCGGCTTCGCCGATGCTGGCCCGGCGCCGGCGCCCGGCTTCGCCGATGCTGGCCCGAGCGCCGGCTTCGCCGATGCTGGCACGGTCGCCGAGCGCCCGGCTTCGTTCTGGCCCGGGCACCAGCTTCGTTCTGGCCGGGAACCGGCTTCGCCGATGCTGGCCCGAGCGCCGGCTTCGCCGATGCTGGCCCGAGCGCCGGCTTCGCCGATGCTGGCCCGGCGCCGGCTTCGCCGATGCTGGCACGGTCGCCGAGCGCCCGGCTTCGCCGATGCTGGCACGGTCGCCGAGCGCCCGGCTTCGCCGATGCTGGCCCGGCGCCGGCTTCGCCGATGCTGGCCCGGCGCCCGGCTTCGCCGATGCTGGCCCGGCGCCCGGCTTCGCCGATGCTGGCCAGGCGCCCGAGCGCCCGGCTTCGCCGTGCTGGTCCGGCGCCCGAGCGCCGGCTTCGCCGATGCGGTCCGAGCGCCCGCACCAGCATCCATGTCCAAGTCGGGGCGCCAGCGTGCGGACTACTTTCGGCAGTGCGACCTTTTCCCGCAAAACCGTCGACAACTAGTCCAACATTACAATTTGTATCTTTGCTCGAAGACTCACCGTTTAAACTCTTCGAAGACATGAAACCTGAGAACCCCATTTCGTTCTGGTCGAAATAAATCGGGAAGGCTTCAGAAGACCACCAAAAGTTCGGTTGACGAATGGATTTTGATTCATTGTATAAAACGATCACGGTTATTCAAAAAACACCAGTAATCTAGAATATACGAGGAGTTGGAGTTCCTTCGGCAAAACAAGCACCAAGGTAGGCTAGTCTCTCGGGAAATAGTAAAATGTTCACGGACGAAACAACGGCCTCAGGAGGCCCAAACGCAACCAAGCGGCCCACTTACGACTTTCCAGGAGATCAAGTCAAAATGGACGTGACAGCCCATGTTTATCTTTACATAAAGAGATAAATGTCAAGTTTCCCGAAGATAAATGTCAGTTTTCTTGAAGATAAAAATCAAGTTTCCCGATAAACTTGAAGACCGACGAAAATGGAAGAAGCCCGATGCGCGATAGATTCGGCCCAAAGGAGTAGACCGTCTTAAGAGGACTATATAAAGAGAGCTTGGGGCGAGGAGCAAAAGGAGAACTTTGGGAGGACAATCTTAGAGCAACATAGCACTCAGAGCAACTTAGGCACTTTTTTCTGTTTTTACTAGCGAGCTGCGACTCAACTAGGTTAGATATAGGTGGCTGGACTAGCGAACTCATCGACAGCTCTTGTAGCCGATCTCTTTCGGTTTGTTCACGCTTAAACACGAATTCGGAAATAAGACCTTTTGCTCTATCTTTTGTTCTTACGATTTTTTCTGATTTACTATTTATCCGCTATATTGATTGTGTCGTGTGTGGCCACGCAGATAACCGGGACCTTCATGGAAGGCTAGGTTTACTTGGATTTCCTCCAAATCAACGAAACTTGACAGTGCGAATTTCGGTTCCCACAGTTTGACGCTAGAAGGAGGGGGGGTACAAATCTATCTCACTCGCAACCACACACGCTCGGTCTGTTATGGCGACTAACACTGACAACCCGCAAACGCACGACGGAACTCCCGTCGATGCCAACACAACCAACACTCCAGCTGGAAACTTATCAACGGTCACCGCCGACACCACGATACTAGACCAGATGAAAGAATTGTTCGCCTCCACTCAGAAACAGGCGGACGAACAAGGAAAACTCGTGGCCTCTCTCGCAAAACAGGTGGAAACTTTAACGGCGAAGGCTAAGAGCAAGGCCCCGCGAGGGATCACAAGAGCCCGCAGCGGTAGAAGACTCGATTTCGAGACTCCGGGCGATCAAGCTGCACGCGCGGACAATACTTCCTCAGGCCAAAACCCTGATGAGTCTCTCAAACCGGGTGCACAGCCGATTACGGAGAATCTTCCACCTCCCGCTTGGGACAGCGAAAGCGATGTCGAGCAGATTGGAACCTGGACATTAGCGACCGATCCGATCATTGGACAATAACGCTGACGTTCATCATAGAAGGACCCGAAGTCAGTCAGGTCGACAGACGTTGTCCTTCGAAAAACCCATGACAGAAGAGAAAGAAGACCTCTACTGGATAGAACAGGATGAACTGGCGGAGGATCAGACTCGGATCCATCGTAACCAGCACAGACTAGCTCGGAAGAACGCAGGTAGCGATAACGAGATCCACGATCTCCGCGAATCTCTCGCAAAAACAGTGGCCGAGGTAAAAGCGGTGAGATCACAAATTCACCAGGCAACTAGTACCGCTACCGAGATCGATAGACTTCTCGAGGAAGCACGAAAAACGCCGTTCACCGCTCGGATTACAGAAACACGCGTCTCGGACCCTGGGAAGATCAGAATTCCTGTCTACGACGGTACCACAGATCCAAAGGCACACTTACAGTTCTTCCAAATCGCGATGGAAAGATGCAAACTCCCGGAGCGTGAACGAGACGCCGGCCACGGCCTTCTCTTTGTCGAGAATCTCAGGGGCGCTGCGCTCGAATGGTTCTCTCGGCTCAAAAGAAACTCCATCGGAAGTTTCCGCCAACTAGCCTCGGCATTTCTCAAACAGTATTCCATGTTTATGGATAAGGAAACTTCCGACGTGGACTTATGGAGTCTAGCTCAAAAGGAAGACGAATCACTCCGCGACTTCATGAGAAGGTTCAAACTAGTGATGGCCAGAGTGACAGGTATCAGCGACAAAGTCGCGATCAACGCCCTGAGAAAAATTCTCTGGTACAAGTCGAAGTTCCGAAAGTGGATATTGCTGGAAAAAGCACGAACGATCTAGGATACCCTCCACAAGGCAACGGACTTCATCGTCATGGAGGAAGAGATGAGAGTCCTATCACAGAAGCATGGACCGCAGAAGATGTCCTTAAAGAAGAAACTCTCTCGTAACGACAAATGCGTCCATCCGCGAAGGGAAGGCGTCGGCGAACATAACTTCGCCATCAACTTCGGCGCAGGGCAAAACCTCTGGAAACACCTGGACCAGGAACCAGTACAAGGATAATTCCTACTGCGAGTTCCACGATAACAGAGGTCACTCCACCGCGAACTGCAAGGTTCTCGGCGCCAGGCTCGCCGCAAAACTCCTCACCGGCGAACTGTCGAAGGTTAAGAGTATAAAAGACTTGCTACTGGAATCCTAACACCCAAAAACCGACAAGACTGTCTCCGAGAATCATGCGCCTAAAAGTCAATCGGGTGAGAAGCGCGGATGGAGACAGGATGACCAGGGGAACAGCAGCAGTCGCCAGATGGTAAATATGATTATCAGAGGGTTGCAGTTCTATCAAGACTCGGTTTCTTCGATCAAAGCCTACGGGCGGAAAGCTGAGACAAGTGCCAACTGGCTCCCGGAAAACGACATTCCCAACCACACGATCATTTTCGAGGAACAAGAAAATGTCGGAATCGACAAACCTCATTGCGATCCTCTGGTTATCGACCTGGTGATCCAGGATCTCGAAGTCCGCCGCATCCTTGTCGATACAGGAATTACGGTCAACGTCATCTTCAGTGACACCCTCTATAGGATGAACATCCCACTTGGGGAAGTCGTCCCAGAGCCAAAACCTTTGACTGGGTTTTCGGGCGTCACCTCCATGACCCTTGGGAGCATCAAACTCCCGGTCATGGCTAAGGAAGTTACAAAGATCGTCGAGTTCGCAGTAGTCGATAACCCGGCTATCTACAATGCAATCATTGGAACCCCTTGGATCAACTCCATGAAGGCAGTACCGTCCACATATCACCTCGGCGTAAAATTTCCGGCTCCAACCGGAACCGCAGTAATCTGGGGGAGTCAGAAACAGTCGAGACTCTGCTATCTAGCCGAGTTCAAACTGCGAAAAGATCGAACGCTTCATGCTAACCTGAAACGAAAGCAAAGGAATCACATAACATTCCTGAAAACTCGAAAAAGATGATCCAGAATCATCCGAGCAGGCAACGATTCAAGACAGCGACAAAGTCTCTGAGTCCATCGCCGTAAAAGCAGACAACTCAACCCCCGCACAGACCACCGATCTGGCTAGTACGATTGGAATGGCGACACACGGGGAGTAAAAACGTCCGCAGCAACAATCAGAACTACGAGATGGCTTGATCCTCGAAAGAGGTACGTAGGCAGCTCGTCGAAACCCGACGAGTTCAGCTATCGCCCTCACCAAAAGGGGGGGGGAGTGGGTACGTATACTCCTATACTCCCACAAAGACGCGGAATACCCGCACATGTATTCGAAATTTTCGAAACTTTTTCAATAAAATTCTTTCTATCGACCTTTCAATGCCTGCTTAATACAGTAACGCATAAAAACTTCGGAAAAACGAAAATCATATCTTCGGGGAAACACGAGACGTCGCAATTTCCCAAAGGTATCAAAATCGCATCATCCATTAAAACAGTCCACCTGCGACTTAAAACCAAACGCCT
Organism: Brassica carinata; assembly: GCA_016771965.1. Taxonomy (NCBI): domain Eukaryota; kingdom Viridiplantae; phylum Streptophyta; class Magnoliopsida; order Brassicales; family Brassicaceae; genus Brassica; species Brassica carinata. The sequence goes on along the minus strand of CM028687.1, from coordinate 16,239,999 downwards.
GGCCGATTGGCCCCGGCGATCTAACACGTAAACGCTTTCACTAATACAAAACTGTAGTCAGACCTTTTCGCAAGAATAAGGTCCTCTTACATCCGACAAGGATATCATAGCACGCTATACAAGAAAACCCGAAATTTTGGTTTAGCACTCCGGATAGTCTCTGGAGATAGCTCGTTTCTTACTACACAAGTCACATAAGCCGGCGCCAAGTCCCGGACTTTAATCAGTAAAAATCAGGAAGAAATCACTAACAGGCAAAACGAAAGCCGATCAGTCATCGCACAGCCTTAAATCTGAGAGTAAGCCTAGGTCTTGCCCTAAACCCAGCCTTGCTAGATATTGACATCTCACGAATCAAATGCTGAAATAGACCACATGGTCATCAAAAAATCTGAAACAGACCCTTGATGTTATGATTTTTATTTTGAATTAATTTAAATAGAAAAATGGCTAAAAAGTCCACAAAACCTAATAACTTCTATTTATTTACTAACCCAACCACTATCTATCCAAACCCACTTACCCGACCCAACCCAGTTCGGATCCCTAAACCTATATCTCCAAATCTCTTCTTCTCAAACATCATTCTTATGTTCTTCATCTCCATTTTTCTTCACTATCTCTCAAAAATCAAACTCAAATTCAAATTTAAGTGTATGTTCATCTAATCCCCTTATATATTTCTAAGTTTTCTTTAACTTTATCCTGATTCATAATCTTAAGAACCCAGATTTTAGCTTTTTCATTGTCATCAAAATTTCTCCATCTCATAATCCAAATTGAAATCGAAAAAAATCTTCAAACCTTACAAAATTTCGTTCTTATCCCAAATCGACCAATTACTCATCATTCTTAATCCATTTCTCTCATATAAAATCGAAACTCGTCTACAATATACAAAATTTCCGACAATGAAGAACACAGAGTATTACTAGTACAACTAGTACAATTAAAACTAGTATAACTGGTTCAACTATAATGTGTATAACTAGTACAACTACAACAAATATAACTACTATAACTAGTATAATTAGAATGTGTATAACTAGAACAACTTCACAACTAATATGGTTATATTAGGTTTTGTTTTTCAGGGTGTGAATGATGTTATAGAAGAGGATGATATAGAAGTTGGTATAATCTTCCACTGTATGAATTTGTCAAAATATGTTAAAAATTAATTTTATAATATTTATTTGGATAATTATTTGTTTACCAGTTGTACTAGTTGTACTATTAACGAAAAAAAATTTATCGTCATCTTTTTTGCTCTCGAAGCCAAAGAAGGCAACTGCCGAATCGGAAAATGTTGCAGTAGAAGAGGATTGGAAGAGTATATTCCAAAAGACGATAAAAATGCATCATGAGTTCAAAAGGATACATAAACATGCATGTTTGGTGTTTAAACTACAATAATAATAGTCCAACTGTTTAATTGTAGAAACACCATGAACTGGCTTGGCTAGTACATCAAACATATCGGCATATTGCTTACTCGATGAGTTGTGTTGTTTTAGCAATGAGTGGTAGGCTTTCACCTCAAAGTTTTTTTTCTTCACATGGAAATAAAAATAAGATAAGAGTTAGACAAATTGTAAGCACATATATAAAAATAACCTGATGCAACTTGTAAACACATATACAAATGTTTTTAGTTTAAATTTTTAGGTGGTATAACTAATACAATAGGTTTAGCTACACAATAATTTTTAAAAATGGTATAACTAGTATAACTATTCGGCATTAGTTCAACCGCAATGATTAAAACATGATACCCATTTAAAACGTGATGCACATTTAAAACAATACTAAATAAAATACCAAGTAGTTGTACCAATTATCTAGTTGTACCGACTGTACATAGTTGTACTAGTTTTTTAGTTGTACCAGTTTGTGCATAGTTGTACTTTTGCAGGGAAATCATAAAATATTAGTTGTACCACATAATAAATACATTTATATCAGTGGTACCATTTATTTATATTTACATGTCTTTGCCCGGTTATAATGAAATCATCAATTTCGTAAAAATACATTTCATGTATGTTTTCCAAAAATTATGTGGACAAACAAGTTAACAAACCTTAAAACTATAAGGTAGATCATGTAAACTTATGAAGTTGTGTAATAATTTTTAATTTTTTTTCCAAAAATTCAAATTAAATTAAGAGAAAATTTCTGAGTACATACCAACTGGGATATTTGATTGTTTTTCTCATATGAAATACCAAATTGGTTGTGTTAATTTCTGAAGCGTCAAAGTTGTACCAGTTGTACCAGTAATACTCGTCTAATATATAATAAAATAATATCAATTGTTTATATGTCTAGTTATATGGGTTGTACCATTATTTTCACATCATAGCTTTGTAAAAAAATGTTCGATGTTTGATTATCATAAAAATAAGGCTAATATAGTTATTAAACTTTAAAAGTATAAAGTATATAATATAAAATTAAGAGCGTAATGTAATATTTTAACAAATATTTGGAAAACCTCAAATAAACAAATGAAAATTTTGTAATCATATAACAATTAGAATATTTACTTATTTATTTCATGTGTAAATTATAACATTTATATACCAATTTTATAATTTTTAACATGTTTAGTTGTACGAGTTATACTAGTTTTACGCCGTCGAATCAGATAATGAGATAAGAAAGATGGGAGAATTGCCAAGTGTGACTCAAAACTTGGAGTCAAACCCAAAAGAATACCCCAACTTGGGTCAAAGGCAAAAGTAACCTAAAAGGCTATTGAAATTACAACTATCCCCTTGTGAACAAACAAAAAGCGAATTTTTTTATGTTTCTACCCTCGAAAGTCACTGTCGACGACTTTCAGTTGAAATGCCCGGACTAACTTAACTGAAAGTCGCCTGACAGTTATTCTTAAACATAATTTAAAAATTTTGTAAAAATATTTTGATAAGTGAAAAATGGGAATTATGTAATTAAGATATGTATTAAGAGATATAAATTAAGATATAACAAATTTCAATTGTTTTCAGCATAGATGAGTGAAAGTAGTGAGTCATGATATTCTTTAGTTTAACTTTCATCAACATATGTTGTAGTATTGTATATGATCTTAGGGTTAGATTTCGAAAGCATTAAAACCGTTTTTGAAAAATTTAAAAATTACATAAAGCGTGTTCATTTCTGTGTATATTAAACACTATTGAAGTATAATTTGATTTTATAGCGTGGTTAGTTAGTTAATTTAGTCATTTTAGTTTAGGGGTTCTTTTTAGGGTCTGGGCGACTTAATATTTAGTCTTACGTAAGCAGGCGACTAAATATTTAGTCTTCGATGTACATTATGAGCCAGAATAAGTCGCCTAAACCGACCAAACCTTAAATTTTACCAGCGTACTTTTAAAGCTAACCGGATTATTTACCCAATATATAAGGTGATTTTTTTGTTCATTTTTGAAATTTAGAAACCCTAACCTAACAGTTCTCTCACCGGCGATATCAAAGGCGATTTGAATTCCCACTATTTCGAACAAACCATCGTCCTCAGCGTCGGCTATCTATCTCACTTCATTCTCACCGCTTCACGCTTATTTTTCAGATCTATAACCGCAATGACGAGTACTCCTTCTGCTACTAATCAGGTCCGCTTAATTTTCTCTTGGAAGACTTGTAATTTAAGTCGCCCGTAACAATTATAAGTCGCCCGTAACAATTATAAGTCGCCCGTAACAATTATAAGTCGCCCGAACAATTATAAGTCGCCCGAACAATTATAAGTCGCCCGAACAATTATAAGTCGCCCGAACAATTATAAGTCGCCCGAACAATTATAAGTCGCCCGTAACAATTATAAGTCGCCCGAACAATTATAAGTCGCCCGTAACAATTATAAGTCGCCCGAACAATTATAAGTCGCCCGAACAATTATAAGTCGCCCGTAACAATTATAAGTCGCCCGTAACAATTATAAGTCGCCCGTAACAATTATAAGTCGCCCGAACAATTATAAGTCGCCCGAACAATTATAAGTCGCCCGAACAATTATAAGTCGCCCGAACAATTATAAGTCGCCCGAACAATTATAAGTCGCCCGTAACAATTATAAGTCGCCCGAACAATTATAAGTCGCCCGAACAATTATAAGTCGCCCGAACAATTATAAGTCGCCCGTAACAATTATAAGTCGCCCGTAACAATTATAAGTCGCCCGAACAATTATAAGTCGCCCGAACAATTATAAGTCGCCCGTAACAATTATAAGTCGCCCGTAACAATTATAAGTCGCCCGTAACAATTATAAGTCGCCCGAACAATTATAAGTCGCCCGTAACAATTATAAGTCGCCCGAACAATTATAAGTCGCCCGAACAATTATAAGTCGCCCGAACAATTATAAGTCGCCCGTAACAATTATAAGTCGCCCGTAACAATTATAAGTCGCCCGAACAATTATAAGTCGCCCGTAACAATTATAAGTCGCCCGTAACAATTATAAGTCGCCCGAACAATTATAAGTCGCCCGAACAATTATAAGTCGCCCGAACAATTATAAGTCGCCCGTAACAATTATAAGTCGCCCGAACAATTATAAGTCGCCCGAACAATTATAAGTCGCCCGAACAATTATAAGTCGCCCGAACAATTATAAGTCGCCCGAACAATTATAAGTCGCCCGAACAATTATAAGTCGCCCGAACAATTATAAGTCGCCCGAACAATTATAAGTCGCCCGTAACAATTATAAGTCGCCCGAACAATTATAAGTCGCCCGAACAATTATAAGTCGCCCGAACAATTATAAGTCGCCCGAACAATTATAAGTCGCCCGAACAATTATAAGTCGCCCGAACAATTATAAGTCGCCCGTAACAATTATAAGTCGCCCGAACAATTATAAGTCGCCCGAACAATTATAAGTCGCCCGAACAATTATAAGTCGCCCGAACAATTATAAGTCGCCCGTAACAATTATAAGTCGCCCGAACAATTATAAGTCGCCCGTAACAATTATAAGTCGCCCGTAACAATTATAAGTCGCCCGAACAATTATAAGTCGCCCGTAACAATTATAAGTCGCCCGAACAATTATAAGTCGCCCGAACAATTATAAGTCGCCCGTAACAATTATAAGTCGCCCGTAACAATTATAAGTCGCCCGAACAATTATAAGTCGCCCGAACAATTATAAGTCGCCCGAACAATTATAAGTCGCCCGAACAATTATAAGTCGCCCGAACAATTATAAGTCGCCCGTAACAATTATAAGTCGCCCGAACAATTATAAGTCGCCCGTAACAATTATAAGTCGCCCGAACAATTATAAGTCGCCCGTAACAATTATAAGTCGCCCGAAGGTCTTCCAGCTGGGCGACTTAGTAGGCGACTATATATAAGTCGCCCGTAACAATTATAAGTCGCCCGAAGGTCTTCCAGCTGGGCGACTTAGTAGGCGACTATATATAAGTCGCCCGAAGGTCTTCCAGCTGGGCGACTTAGTAGGCGACTATATATAAGTCGCCCGAAGGTCTTCCAGCTGGGCGACTTAGTAGGCGACTATATATAAGTCGCCCGAAGGTCTTCCAGCTGGGCGACTTAGTAGGCGACTATATATAAGTCGCCCGAAGGTCTTCCAGCTGGGCGACTTAGTAGGCGACTATATATAAGTCGCCCGTAACAATTATAAGTCGCCCGAAGGTCTTCCAGCTGGGCGACTTAGTAGGCGACTATATATAAGTCGCCCGAAGGTCTTCCAGCTGGGCGACTTAGTAGGCGACTATATATAAGTCGCCCGTAACAATTATAAGTCGCCCGAAGGTCTTCCAGCTGGGCGACTTAGTAGGCGACTATATATAAGTCGCCCGAAGGTCTTCCAGCTGGGCGACTTAGTAGGCGACTATATATAAGTCGCCCGAAGGTCTTCCAGCTGGGCGACTTAGTAGGCGACTATATATAAGTCGCCCGAAGGTCTTCCAGCTGGGCGACTTAGTAGGCGACTATATATAAGTCGCCCGAAGGTCTTCCAGCTGGGCGACTTAGTAGGCGACTATATATAAGTCGCCCGAAGGTCTTCCAGCTGGGCGACTTAGTAGGCGACTATATATAAGTCGCCCGTAACAATTATAAGTCGCCCGAAGGTCTTCCAGCTGGGCGACTTAGTAGGCGACTATATATAAGTCGCCCGAAGGTCTTCCAGCTGGGCGACTTAGTAGGCGACTATATATAAGTCGCCCGAAGGTCTTCCAGCTGGGCGACTTAGTAGGCGACTATATATAAGTCGCCCGAAGGTCTTCCAGCTGGGCGACTTAGTAGGCGACTATATATAAGTCGCCCGAAGGTCTTCCAGCTGGGCGACTTAGTAGGCGACTATATATAAGTCGCCCGAAGGTCTTCCAGCTGGGCGACTTAGTAGGCGACTATATATAAGTCGCCCGAAGGTCTTCCAGCTGGGCGACTTAGTAGGCGACTATATATAAGTCGCCCGAAGGTCTTCCAGCTGGGCGACTTAGTAGGCGACTATATATAAGTCGCCCGTAACAATTATAAGTCGCCCGAAGGTCTTCCAGCTGGGCGACTTAGTAGGCGACTATATATAAGTCGCCCGTAACAATTATAAGTCGCCCGAAGGTCTTCCAGCTGGGCGACTTAGTAGGCGACTATATATAAGTCGCCCGAAGGTCTTCCAGCTGGGCGACTTAGTAGGCGACTATATATAAGTCGCCCGAAGGTCTTCCAGCTGGGCGACTTAGTAGGCGACTATATATAAGTCGCCCGAAGGTCTTCCAGCTGGGCGACTTAGTAGGCGACTATATATAAGTCGCCCGAAGGTCTTCCAGCTGGGCGACTTAGTAGGCGACTATATATAAGTCGCCCGTAACAATTATAAGTCGCCCGTAACAATTATAAGTCGCCCGAAGGTCTTCCAGCTGGGCGACTTAGTAGGCGACTATATATAAGTCGCCCGAAGGTCTTCCAGCTGGGCGACTTAGTAGGCGACTATATATAAGTCGCCCGTAACAATTATAAGTCGCCCGAAGGTCTTCCAGCTGGGCGACTTAGTAGGCGACTATATATAAGTCGCCCGTAACAATTATAAGTCGCCCGAAGGTCTTCCAGCTGGGCGACTTAGTAGGCGACTATATATAAGTCGCCCGTAACAATTATAAGTCGCCCGAAGGTCTTCCAGCTGGGCGACTTAGTAGGCGACTATATATAAGTCGCCCGAAGGTCTTCCAGCTGGGCGACTTAGTAGGCGACTATATATAAGTCGCCCGTAACAATTATAAGTCGCCCGAAGGTCTTCCAGCTGGGCGACTTAGTAGGCGACTATATATAAGTCGCCCGTAACAATTATAAGTCGCCCGAAGGTCTTCCAGCTGGGCGACTTAGTAGGCGACTATATATAAGTCGCCCGTAACAATTATAAGTCGCCCGAAGGTCTTCCAGCTGGGCGACTTAGTAGGCGACTATATATAAGTCGCCCGAAGGTCTTCCAGCTGGGCGACTTAGTAGGCGACTATATATAAGTCGCCCGAAGGTCTTCCAGCTGGGCGACTTAGTAGGCGACTATATATAAGTCGCCCGAAGGTCTTCCAGCTGGGCGACTTAGTAGGCGACTATATATAAGTCGCCCGAAGGTCTTCCAGCTGGGCGACTTAGTAGGCGACTATATATAAGTCGCCCGAAGGTCTTCCAGCTGGGCGACTTAGTAGGCGACTATATATAAGTCGCCCGAAGGTCTTCCAGCTGGGCGACTTAGTAGGCGACTATATATAAGTCGCCCGAACAATTATAAGTCGCCCGAAGGTCTTCCAGCTGGGCGACTTAGTAGGCGACTATATATAAGTCGCCCGAACAATTATAAGTCGCCCGAACAATTATAAGTCGCCCGAAGGTCTTCCAGCTGGGCGACTTAGTAGGCGACTATATATAAGTCGCCCGTAACAATTATAAGTCGCCCGAAGGTCTTCCAGCTGGGCGACTTAGTAGGCGACTATATATAAGTCGCCCGAAGGTCTTCCAGCTGGGCGACTTAGTAGGCGACTATATATAAGTCGCCCGAAGGTCTTCCAGCTGGGCGACTTAGTAGGCGACTATATATAAGTCGCCCGAACAATTATAAGTCGCCCGAACAATTATAAGTCGCCCGAACAATTATAAGTCGCCCGAAGGTCTTCCAGCTGGGCGACTTAGTAGGCGACTATATATAAGTCGCCCGTAACAATTATAAGTCGCCCGTAACAATTATAAGAACAATTATAAGTCGCCCGAAGGTCTTCCAGCTGGGCGACTTAGTAGGCGACTATATATAAGTCGCCCGAAGGTCTTCCAGCTGGGCGACTTAGTAGGCGACTATATATAAGTCGCCCGTAACAATTATAAGAACAATTATAAGTCGCCCGTAACAATTATAAGAACAATTATAAGTCGCCCGTAACAATTATAAGAACAATTATAAGTCGCCCGAACAATTATAAGTCGCCCGTAACAATTATAAGTCGCCCGAACAATTATAAGTCGCCCGAAGGTCTTCCAGCTGGGCGACTTAGTAGGCGACTATATATAAGTCGCCCGAACAATTATAAGTCGCCCGTAACAATTATAAGTCGCCCGAACAATTATAAGTCGCCCGAACAATTATAAGTCGCCCGTAACAATTATAAGTCGCCCGTAACAATTATAAGAACAATTATAAGTCGCCCGTAACAATTATAAGTCGCCCGAAGGTCTTCCAGCTGGGCGACTTAGTAGGCGACTATATATAAGTCGCCCGAACAATTATAAGTCGCCCGAAGGTCTTCCAGCTGGGCGACTTAGTAGGCGACTATATATAAGTCGCCCGTAACAATTATAAGAACAATTATAAGTCGCCCGAAGGTCTTCCAGCTGGGCGACTTAGTAGGCGACTATATATAAGTCGCCCGAAGGTCTTCCAGCTGGGCGACTTAGTAGGCGACTATATATAAGTCGCCCGAAGGTCTTCCAGCTGGGCGACTTAGTAGGCGACTATATATAAGTCGCCCGAACAATTATAAGTCGCCCGAACAATTATAAGTCGCCCGAACAATTATAAGTCGCCCGTAACAATTATAAGAACAATTATAAGTCGCCCGAACAATTATAAGTCGCCCGTAACAATTATAAGTCGCCCGTAACAATTATAAGAACAATTATAAGTCGCCCGAAGGTCTTCCAGCTGGGCGACTTAGTAGGCGACTATATATAAGTCGCCCGTAACAATTATAAGAACAATTATAAGTCGCCCGAACAATTATAAGTCGCCCGAACAATTATAAGTCGCCCGAACAATTATAAGTCGCCCGAAGGTCTTCCAGCTGGGCGACTTAGTAGGCGACTATATATAAGTCGCCCGAAGGTCTTCCAGCTGGGCGACTTAGTAGGCGACTATATATAAGTCGCCCGAAGGTCTTCCAGCTGGGCGACTTAGTAGGCGACTATATATAAGTCGCCCGAAGGTCTTCCAGCTGGGCGACTTAGTAGGCGACTATATATAAGTCGCCCGTAACAATTATAAGTCGCCCGAACAATTATAAGTCGCCCGAACAATTATAAGTCGCCCGTAACAATTATAAGAACAATTATAAGTCGCCCGTAACAATTATAAGAACAATTATAAGTCGCCCGAACAATTATAAGTCGCCCGAACAATTATAAGTCGCCCGTAACAATTATAAGAACAATTATAAGTCGCCCGTAACAATTATAAGTCGCCCGTAACAATTATAAGTCGCCCGAACAATTATAAGTCGCCCGAACAATTATAAGTCGCCCGAACAATTATAAGTCGCCCGAACAATTATAAGTCGCCCGTAACAATTATAAGAACAATTATAAGTCGCCCGAACAATTATAAGTCGCCCGTAACAATTATAAGTCGCCCGTAACAATTATAAGAACAATTATAAGTCGCCCGTAACAATTATAAGTCGCCCGAACAATTATAAGTCGCCCGAACAATTATAAGTCGCCCGTAACAATTATAAGAACAATTATAAGTCGCCCGAACAATTATAAGTCGCCCGAACAATTATAAGTCGCCCGAACAATTATAAGTCGCCCGAACAATTATAAGTCGCCCGAACAATTATAAGTCGCCCGTAACAATTATAAGAACAATTATAAGTCGCCCGAACAATTATAAGTCGCCCGAACAATTATAAGTCGCCCGAACAATTATAAGTCGCCCGAACAATTATAAGTCGCCCGAACAATTATAAGTCGCCCGAACAATTATAAGTCGCCCGTAACAATTATAAGAACAATTATAAGTCGCCCGAACAATTATAAGTCGCCCGTAACAATTATAAGTCGCCCGAACAATTATAAGTCGCCCGAACAATTATAAGTCGCCCGTAACAATTATAAGAACAATTATAAGTCGCCCGAACAATTATAAGTCGCCCGAACAATTATAAGTCGCCCGTAACAATTATAAGTCGCCCGAACAATTATAAGTCGCCCGAACAATTATAAGTCGCCCGTAACAATTATAAGTCGCCCGTAACAATTATAAGTCGCCCGAACAATTATAAGTCGCCCGTAACAATTATAAGTCGCCCGAACAATTATAAGTCGCCCGTAACAATTATAAGTCGCCCGTAACAATTATAAGTCGCCCGTAACAATTATAAGTCGCCCGTAACAATTATAAGAACAATTATAAGTCGCCCGAACAATTATAAGTCGCCCGTAACAATTATAAGTCGCCCGAACAATTATAAGTCGCCCGAACAATTATAAGTCGCCCGAACAATTATAAGTCGCCCGTAACAATTATAAGTCGCCCGAACAATTATAAGTCGCCCGTAACAATTATAAGTCGCCCGAACAATTATAAGTCGCCCGTAACAATTATAAGTCGCCCGAACAATTATAAGTCGCCCGAACAATTATAAGTCGCCCGAAGGTCTTCCAGCTGGACGACTTACAAATAAGTCGCCCGAACAATTATAAGTCGCCCGTAACAATTATAAGTCGCCCGAACAATTATAAGTCGCCCGAACAATTATAAGTCGCCCGTAACAATTATAAGAACAATTATAAGTCGCCCGAACAATTATAAGTCGCCCGTAACAATTATAAGAACAATTATAAGTCGCCCGAACAATTATAAGTCGCCCGTAACAATTATAAGTCGCCCGTAACAATTATAAGAACAATTATAAGTCGCCCGAACAATTATAAGTCGCCCGTAACAATTATAAGTCGCCCGTATCTTCTAACTTGTATTATTTTATATGCAGCATATAGATGCTTGGATTAATGTGCTGAGGCAGAGGTATCAAGAGAACCCACAAGCTTTCAGGAGCGAGCGAATGTGCTTCCTGGATCACAACTTTTCCCAGTCTTGGAGAGACCAGTATGAGTTCTTCAAATTATCCGTACCTGATCACAAAGGTTTAGGAAGAGCTCTACCTGGTGGGCGGAATTTTATGACGGATCAATACCTTCATTTTGCCAATCAAAGAAGGTGTGGGGGGAGGACATTGATGATATCTATGCGCCAGTGAACTTGAAGAACGCTCATTGGGTTGCTATTTGGATATCGATCCCTAAGAGGCACATAGTCGTCTGGGACAGCATACCTTCAGCTACGGCACCAGAAGCATGGGATGACATAATGCAGCCTTTTCTCGAGATGGTCCCTTATCTGCTTGTTGAGTGCGCTCCCACCGACGAAATACGGGTCAAATACGGGTTGGAGCCATACACATATGAGAGACAAGATGTACCCACGGCCAACAATGGTGATTGTGGCGTGTACGCTCTAAAGTACATTGAATGTCATGCTCTTGGAGTCCCCTTTAACTCTAAAGACTTTGCTAGGGCCAACGCGAAGAATATGAGGGATAAAATGGCTGGATATATGGACGAACTTCTTGATCAGCATTTGAAAGAAAATGTGGATGGTGATAAGTTCGTGGGCATGTATGATTAGATTCGTGGGCATGTATGTTATTCTAGTGTTTATCAGATTAGTGTAAAAGATATTACATTTAAACTTTTAAAGCTTTTATGATTTTGACTAAGCTTTTAAAGCATGGGACGACTTACAAATAAGTCGCCCGAAGGTCTTCCAGCTGGACGACTTACAAATAAGTCGCCCGAAGGTCTTCCAGCTGGACGACTTACAAATAAGTCGCCCGAAGGTCTTCCAGCTGGACGACTTACAAATAAGTCGCCCGAAGGTCTTCCAGCTGGACGACTTACAAATAAGTCGCCCGAAGGTCTTCCAGCTGGGGCGACTTTAAATTCTAATATTTGTAGGCGACTTTAAATTCTTTTTAATATATTAATTTCGATTAGTAATTTGAAAAGTTTATTAGGAATGTGAAAAGACATGACTCTTCGATCACATCCTCTTCTATATAAACTGTATAGTTAACAGATTTCATCTCTTACTATCATCTCTCTTCTTCTCCAATTTAGTCTCTCCCAATATTAGCTAAGTAAGTAGATCTATCCTTTTTCTTTGTATCCGTTTTATATAATTTTTGTTTAGATCTATCCGTTTCTAATAATTTCGATCTATTAACATCCAGATCAAAATCTCAGTATGGCATTCAACAAAGACCTTAAACTCAAGGCTCCCATGGTTGAAGATCATGGTTCTTCTCTAGAAGAGGCATTCAACAAGGGAGTTGAGGCGACCACTGAGCATTACCGAGCCAAGCTCTTTATGTACAAGCAACTAAATGATGCCATCGCCAAGAAACATGTTGAAGAGCTTGAAGTGTCGCATACAAGGTAAGCTGGAACTCATGAATGAACTTTTCAAGAAGAACCCATTTAGGAAAGAGAAAAAGAAGCAGCTAGATTTCGAACTTGTGCGCGCAGAGGCCAAGGTGGCTGATGTTCAGATTCCTTACATCGATTGGTACAAGTTGAATGAGCCACAGATGTTTGATTAACGTCTTTGCTTTCTTAATCTCTTCAAGTTTAATGTTTTTTATATTATGGTTATGTCTTTTGAACAATTATGCTTTCTTTCATGTTTTGGTGAGAAAAATATGAATTATAAGTCGTCCAGAACAATTATAAGTCGTCCAGAACAATTATAAGAACAATTATAAGTCGCCCGAACAATTATAAGTCGCCCGAACAATTATAAGTCGTCGAACAATTATAAGTCGCCCGCAATTATAAGTCGTCGAACAATTATAAGTCGCCCGTAACAATTATAAGTCGCCCGAACAATTATAAGTCGCCCGAACAATTATAAGTCGCCCGCAATTATAAGTCGCCCGTAACAATTATAAGTCGCCCGAACAATTATAAGTCGCCCGAACAATTATAAGTCGCCCGTAACAATTATAAGAACAATTATAAGTCGCCCGTAACAATTATAAGTCGCCCGTAACAATTATAAGTCGCCCGTAACAATTATAAGAACAATTATAAGTCGCCCGCAATTATAAGTCGCCCGTAACAATTATAAGTCGCCCGAACAATTATAAGTCGCCCGTAACAATTATAAGAACAATTATAAGTCGCCCGTAACAATTATAAGTCGCCCGTAACAATTATAAGTCGCCCGTAACAATTATAAGAACAATTATAAGTCGCCCGCAATTATAAGTCGCCCGTAACAATTATAAGTCGCCCGAACAATTATAAGTCGCCCGTAACAATTATAAGAACAATTATAAGTCGCCCGTAACAATTATAAGTCGCCCGTAACAATTATAAGTCGCCCGAACAATTATAAGTCGCCCGAACAATTATAAGTCGCCCGAACAATTATAAGTCGCCCGTAACAATTATAAGTCGCCCGCAATTATAAGTCGCCCGCAATTATAAGTCGCCCGTAACAATTATAAGTCGCCCGAACAATTATAAGAACAATTATAAGTCGCCCGTAACAATTATAAGTCGCCCGAACAATTATAAGTCGCCCGCAATTATAAGTCGCCCGTAACAATTATAAGTCGTCGAACAATTATAAGTCGCCCGAACAATTATAAGTCGCCCGTAACAATTATAAGAACAATTATAAGAACAATTATAAATTAGTCGGAACAATTATAAGAACAATTATAAGTCGTCGAGAACAATTATAAATTAGTCGAACAATTATAAGAACAATTATAAGTCGTCGAGAACAATTATAAGTCGTCGAACAATTATAAATTAGTCGGAACAATTATAAGAACAATTATAAATTAGTCGAACAATTATAAATTAGTCGGAACAATTATAAGAACAATTATAAGTCGCCCGAACAATTATAAATTAGTCGGAACAATTATAAGTCGCCCGCAATTATAAGTCGCCCGAACAATTATAAGAACAATTATAAGTCGTCGAACAATTATAAGTCGTCGAGAACAATTATAAGTCGCCCGCAATTATAAGTCGTCGAACAATTATAAGAACAATTATAAGTCGCCCGCAATTATAAGTCGCCCGCAATTATAAGTCGTCGAACAATTATAAATTAGTCGAACAATTATAAATTAGTCGAACAATTATAAATTAGTCGAACAATTATAAGTCGCCCGTAACAATTATAAGTCGCCCGCAATTATAAGTCGTCGAGAACAATTATAAGAACAATTATAAGTCGCCCGTAACAATTATAAGTCGTCGAACAATTATAAGAACAATTATAAATTAGTCGAGAACAATTATAAGTCGCCCGAACAATTATAAGAACAATTATAAATTAGTCGAGAACAATTATAAGTCGCCCGAACAATTATAAGTCGTCGAGAACAATTATAAGTCGTCGAACAATTATAAGTCGCCCGCAATTATAAGTCGTCGAGAACAATTATAAGTCGTCGAACAATTATAAGTCGCCCGTAACAATTATAAGTCGCCCGAACAATTATAAGTCGCCCGTAACAATTATAAGAACAATTATAAGTCGCCCGCAATTATAAGTCGCCCGTAACAATTATAAGTCGCCCGAACAATTATAAATTAGTCGGAACAATTATAAGTCGCCCGCAATTATAAGTCGTCGGAACAATTATAAGTCGCCCGCAATTATAAGTCGTCGAACAATTATAAGTCGCCCGCAATTATAAGTCGTCGAGAACAATTATAAATTAGTCGGAACAATTATAAGTCGCCCGTAACAATTATAAGAACAATTATAAGTCGCCCGTAACAATTATAAGTCGCCCGAACAATTATAAGAACAATTATAAGTCGTCGAGAACAATTATAAATTAGTCGGAACAATTATAAGTCGTCGAACAATTATAAGTCGCCCGCAATTATAAGTCGTCGGAACAATTATAAGAACAATTATAAATTAGTCGAGAACAATTATAAGTCGCCCGCAATTATAAGTCGTCGAACAATTATAAGTCGCCCGAACAATTATAAGTCGCCCGTAACAATTATAAGTCGCCCGCAATTATAAGTCGCCCGCAATTATAAGTCGTCGAACAATTATAAGTCGCCCGCAATTATAAGTCGCCCGTAACAATTATAAGTCGCCCGCAATTATAAGTCGTCGAGAACAATTATAAGTCGCCCGTAACAATTATAAGAACAATTATAAGTCGTCGAGAACAATTATAAGTCGCCCGTAACAATTATAAGAACAATTATAAGTCGCCCGAACAATTATAAATTAGTCGAACAATTATAAGTCGTCGAGAACAATTATAAGAACAATTATAAGTCGTCGAACAATTATAAGTCGCCCGCAATTATAAGTCGTCGAGAACAATTATAAGTCGTCGAACAATTATAAGTCGCCCGCAATTATAAGTCGTCGGAACAATTATAAGTCGTCGAGAACAATTATAAGTCGTCGAGAACAATTATAAGAACAATTATAAGTCGCCCGCAATTATAAGTCGTCGAACAATTATAAGTCGCCCGAACAATTATAAGTCGTCGAGAACAATTATAAGTCGTCGAGAACAATTATAAGAACAATTATAAATTAGTCGGAACAATTATAAGAACAATTATAAGTCGCCCGCAATTATAAGTCGCCCGCAATTATAAGTCGCCCGTAACAATTATAAGTCGTCGAGAACAATTATAAATTAGTCGAGAACAATTATAAGTCGCCCGAACAATTATAAGTCGTCGAACAATTATAAGTCGCCCGTAACAATTATAAGAACAATTATAAATTAGTCGAGAACAATTATAAATTAGTCGAACAATTATAAGTCGTCGAACAATTATAAATTAGTCGAACAATTATAAGTCGTCGAACAATTATAAGTCGTCGAACAATTATAAGTCGTCGAACAATTATAGCATGAGAGCAAGGTATTTTCTCCACTCCATAGACACCACAATCACACTTTGCATGTTTCAAATCAACCACACTGTCCATTTTGCCACCTTTGACAAAGAATCGCCATCCATCAATTGGTTGGACCGTCATCATTATCCGCTATCTCTGTTGAACAGCAAGCAAGTATTCAACACCCGGCTATGTTGAGTTGTGAGACTCAATGCATCTTGTCTCCTTTTCCAATACCATTTTCCTAAATTCTGCCTTATGAACTCCAGCAGAACGAATCGAAATCCTCTTGCTCGCTTCAGTCGCGGAATTAATAGATTCAGCGATGTTGCTTGTTTTATGTTGTACCTGTTCCCCTTACAATAAACCCTTGACCATAGGCTGGCGTCGGCATTCTCCAAATCGTTGCAAGTTCGGGTTTGCCTCCGTATCTCAGCCATGTACCGGTCAAAATCGTAAACCGTGTGAGCATAAGCAGCCCTTTCACCAAGTACATGAGATGTTTCCCTTTAAACTTTTGACAATGTTTTCTTGAAGGTGATAATAACATATTCCTCGAGTTGCCCAAGGAAACACCTTATCACCGCACTTTTAATGGCGGCGTGCGGTCGGAACTATCACCGGAGGCTTGTCATGAGATATACAACTAGCCAATTTTGTGAAAAACCATTCCCAAGAAGGTTCATCTTCAGCATCCACGATCCAGCCAATGGGAATATTTGAAAATTGCCATCTCAGCGGCTGCAACTAACATAACACCTCCATACTTTCCACTTAGGTGAGTTCCATCCACCACAATGACCATTCTCGATACTTAAAACCTTTTATAGAAGCTCCAAAAGAGAGAAATAGATACTTAAATCTTTTCATAGAATCAAGTTCTATAGCCGTGATAGAATCAGGATTTGCAATGGAGATTTGCTCGAGATATGATGCCAGGCGAATACCCTTCTTACGCTGATCCTCTCACCAATGTTTGTGCATATAACAGTGCTCATGAAGTGGTGTAATCAAGCTCCATGCCAAACATGTTCCTCATTGCATCAGTGATATGCTCGGAGTTATCCCATCAATGATTCCAACACGATCAATGAAAAGACTACCAACATGCCGGTGCAGTGTCTCCGCTGGCGGTCGGTCTCCCACTGAGCATAAATGTTTTTCCACATACTTTGTTACCCAAAACGTGTTTGTCCCATGTTTCACACTCGCTCTGATCTTCCATCCACAACCGCTAACCCGACATGTTGCCACAAGGAGAGTTTTCGTTGATTTGTATATTCTGAAGAAAACCTACCTCTCATCGCTGCCAACCGCAGCTCAAAGCAAGCATCCTTGCTAACAAAACTCTGGTTGACATAGATACTGGTACCATCCGATTTTCCTCCTTCAATAGCATTTGTCTTAGCATATGTCTTTTCCATTTCTTCAAAACAAATATTATCATCATCTTCCTCGTCCTCATCTTGAACCTTTCCATAAAGACTGTAATCCCCACCATTCTGATCCGTTTCACCAACAATAGAGATATCAGCATCCTCCTCCCCATTTTCCTCCTCCCCATCTTGATTTTCATCTTCAACAAACTCATTATCACCAACATCTTCTTCCCATTCATCAGCTTCATCATTATCACCAACATCTTCTTCCCATTCACCAGCTTCATCATCACCAACATCTTCTTCCCATTCACCAGCTTCATCATTATCACCAACATCTTCTTCCCATTCACCAGCTTCATCATCACCAACATCTTCTTCCCATTCACCAGCTTCATCATCACCAACATCTTCTTCCCATTCATCAGCTTCATCATTATCACCAACATCTTCTTCCCATTCATCAGCTTCATCATTATCACCAACATCTTCTTCCCATTCATCAGCTTCATCATTATCACCAACATCTTCTTCCCATTCACCAGCTTCATCATCACCAACATCTTCTTCCCATTCATCAGCTTCATCATTATCACCAACATCTTCTTCCCATTCACCAGCTTCATCATCACCAACATCTTCTTCCCATTCATCAGCTTCATCATTATCACCAACATCTTCTTCCCATTCATCAGCTTCATCATTATCACCAACATCTTCTTCCCATTCACCAGCTTCATCATCACCAACATCTTCTTCCCATTCATCAGCTTCATCATTATCACCAACATCTTCTTCCCATTCATCAGCTTCATCATTATCACCAACATCTTCTTCCCATTCACCAGCTTCATCATCACCAACATCTTCTTCCCATTCATCAGCTTCATCATTATCACCAACATCTTCTTCCCATTCATCAGCTTCATCATTATCACCAACATCTTCTTCCCATTCATCAGCTTCATCATTATCACCAACATCTTCTTCCCATTCATCAGCTTCATCATTATCACCAACATCTTCTTCCCATTCATCAGCTTCATCATTATCACCAACATCTTCTTCCCATTCATCAGCTTCATCATTATCACCAACATCTTCTTCCCATTCATCAGCTTCATCATTATCACCAACATCTTCTTCCCATTCACCAGCTTCATCATCACCAACATCTTCTTCCCATTCACCAGCTTCATCATCACCAACATCTTCTTCCCATTCATCAGCTTCATCATTATCACCAACATCTTCTTCCCATTCATCAGCTTCATCATTATCACCAACATCTTCTTCCCATTCACCAGCTTCATCATCACCAACATCTTCTTCCCATTCACCAGCTTCATCATCACCAACATCTTCTTCCCATTCATCAGCTTCATCATTATCACCAACATCTTCTTCCCATTCATCAGCTTCATCATTATCACCAACATCTTCTTCCCATTCATCAGCTTCATCATTATCACCAACATCTTCTTCCCATTCATCAGCTTCATCATTATCACCAACATCTTCTTCCCATTCATCAGCTTCATCATTATCACCAACATCTTCTTCCCATTCACCAGCTTCATCATTATCACCAACATCTTCTTCCCATTCACCAGCTTCATCATCACCAACATCTTCTTCCCATTCACCAGCTTCATCATTATCACCAACATCTTCTTCCCATTCACCAGCTTCATCATTATCACCAACATCTTCTTCCCATTCACCAGCTTCATCATCACCAACATCTTCTTCCCATTCATCAGCTTCATCATTATCACCAACATCTTCTTCCCATTCATCAGCTTCATCATTATCACCAACATCTTCTTCCCATTCATCAGCTTCATCATTATCACCAACATCTTCTTCCCATTCATCAGCTTCATCATTATCACCAACATCTTCTTCCCATTCACCAGCTTCATCATCACCAACATCTTCTTCCCATTCACCAGCTTCATCATCACCAACATCTTCTTCCCATTCATCAGCTTCATCATTATCACCAACATCTTCTTCCCATTCATCAGCTTCATCATTATCACCAACATCTTCTTCCCATTCACCAGCTTCATCATCACCAACATCTTCTTCCCATTCATCAGCTTCATCATTATCACCAACATCTTCTTCCCATTCATCAGCTTCATCATTATCACCAACATCTTCTTCCCATTCACCAGCTTCATCATTATCACCAACATCTTCTTCCCATTCACCAGCTTCATCATCCCAGCGGCAATCTCTCAACAACCATTCTCCATAAACTGCATGTAACCGACAAATCATCGCAAATATTCAAAATAAAACACATTAGTAAATATTTAATAAATTGAAGAAGCATCTAATTTCGAAGTCAGCCCGTAAGACTTAAAGGTAAGTCGCCAAAGAGGTCACTTTGCAATTTAAAATTAAAGCGGGCGACTTAATTCTAAGTGGTCAGGCTGTTGTTAAAAAAAACTCGGGCGACTTATATATAAGTCGCCCGTAACAATTATAAGTCGCCCGTAACAATTATAAGTCGCCCGTAACAATTATAAGTCGCCCGTAACAATTATAAGTCGCCCGTAACAATTATAAGTCGCCCGTAACAATTATAAGTCGCCCGTAACAATTATAAGTCGCCCGTAACAATTATAAGTCGCCCGTAACAATTATAAGTCGCCCGTAACAATTATAAGTCGCCCGTAACAATTATAAGTCGCCCGTAACAATTATAAGTCGCCCGTAACAATTATAAGTCGCCCGTAACAATTATAAGTCGCCCGTAACAATTATAAGTCGCCCGTAACAATTATAAGTCGCCCGTAACAATTATAAGTCGCCCGTAACAATTATAAGTCGCCCGTAACAATTATAAGTCGCCCGTAACAATTATAAGTCGCCCGTAACAATTATAAGTCGCCCGTAACAATTATAAGTCGCCCGTAACAATTATAAGTCGCCCGTAACAATTATAAGTCGCCCGTAAATAGTCAAAGATCTAACGCGATTCGGTCAAATGCAAAACTAGCCGTTCATCAAGCGACTTATATATAAGTCGCCCGTAACAATTATAAGTCGCCCGTAACAATTATAAGTCGCCCGTAACAATTATAAGTCGCCCGTAACAATTATAAGTCGCCCGTAACAATTATAAGTCGCCCGTAACAATTATAAGTCGCCCGTAACAATTATAAGTCGCCCGTAACAATTATAAGTCGCCCGTAACAATTATAAGTCGCCCGTAACAATTATAAGTCGCCCGTAACAATTATAAGTCGCCCGTAACAATTATAAGTCGCCCGTAACAATTATAAGTCGCCCGTAACAATTATAAGTCGCCCGTAACAATTATAAGTCGCCCGTAACAATTATAAGTCGCCCGTAACAATTATAAGTCGCCCGTAACAATTATAAGTCGCCCGTAACAATTATAAGTCGCCCGTAACAATTATAAGTCGCCCGTAACAATTATAAGTCGCCCGTAACAATTATAAGTCGCCCGTAACAATTATAAGTCGCCCGTAACAATTATAAGTCGCCCGTAACAATTATAAGTCGCCCGTAACAATTATAAGTCGCCCGTAACAATTATAAGTCGCCCGTAACAATTATAAGTCGCCCGTAACAATTATAAGTCGCCCGTAACAATTATAAGTCGCCCGTAACAATTATAAGTCGCCCGTAACAATTATAAGTCGCCCGTAACAATTATAAGTCGCCCGTAACAATTATAAGTCGCCCGTAACAATTATAAGTCGCCCGTAACAATTATAAGTCGCCCGTAACAATTATAAGTCGCCCGTAACAATTATAAGTCGCCCGTAACAATTATAAGTCGCCCGTAACAATTATAAGTCGCCCGTAACAATTATAAGTCGCCCGTAACAATTATAAGTCGCCCGTAACAATTATAAGTCGCCCGTAACAATTATAAGTCGCCCGTAACAATTATAAGTCGCCCGTAACAATTATAAGTCGCCCGTAACAATTATAAGTCGCCCGTAACAATTATAAGTCGCCCGTAACAATTATAAGTCGCCCGTAACAATTATAAGTCGCCCGTAACAATTATAAGTCGCCCGTAACAATTATAAGTCGCCCGTAACAATTATAAGTCGCCCGTAACAATTATAAGTCGCCCGTAACAATTATAAGTCGCCCGTAACAATTATAAGTCGCCCGTAACAATTATAAGTCGCCCGTAACAATTATAAGTCGCCCGTAACAATTATAAGTCGCCATTGTGGTCTTCTCCAACCACCTTAACCTCAAACGAAAGCAACCGTAAGTCAAAGCGAAAGAAATATGGCTCATCAACCATAAAATATTTTGAATCAAAAGCTTGAGTTTTGGATGAATATGGAGAGAAAGTGAAAGAAATGTTGTTTTAGTTCATAACAATTGAAGCAGAGAGTGTAAAGAGATTTACGTGCATTAAAGGGCATTAAAAGCTCCAAACAGCTTAGTACAAGGTTGTTGAACTATTCATGGTAGTGACACTGTTGTAAATAATTGAAGAAGATGAGGTTGAGACAAGAAAGAAGCCATTTTCAAAACAAAAAAAAAGTTAATGGCATTTTAAGTAGATAAAATGCAGGTGTGGGGTGAAAATCTCAAAAAAAAAAATGAGTCAAAAGAAAAGGTTAGTTTTCTGTTTGACTCCAAGTTTTGAGTTACTTTTGCAAAAAGCCCAAGAAAGATTGTGTGGTTGTGAGTGGCTGAAATTAAGAAAAGAGAAGGAGAGAGAATGAGACATGTATAAAATTGGATGGCCAAGATTAAAATATAGATAGAATGATCCAATGGTTCATGTTATCCTTTCATTAAGGACAAAATCGTCATTTTACTTTACTTGGTGTATGTAGAATATTTTAGGAAGCTACAGATTTTTTTTGACCATTTGGTCTATAATAGATTTTAGTCCACATCTCACAGACATAGTATCGACACCAGATACGAGATCCAAAAACATGTCTCTCATCGCTGACACCTAAAACACTCGCTACAAAGTAGCACACGGACCTAACGACAAAATAAGAGTTAGAATACGAAGTGACTACTCGAATTCTACCCTCTACACTTGACGAAAGTATAAATCAAAATCACAAGGCAAATTTCTGCAAAATCTACGCATAATATATATTCAAGCCGCGGAAACGGCAGGGATTCAAACCCACCAACGGCCAGTCCCGAAAATATACGTAAAGATCCCGAACGAAGTCACAGGCTGATCGACTTCTTCATCTACGCCCTCCGCGTTTCCACCTGCTCTGGTGTCCACTGTGTCCTCCGAAACCTCGATGGGGTCCCAAAGCTTTCGGACCCTTCCCTCGATCGGAGGAACCAAGGATTCAGCGTGAGCACATTCGCTCATGAGACCTTCCATCTCAGCAATCTCGGAGGAGAAGGAGAAGCCCGGGTTCTGCGACTTGTGAATGTTAGCGAACGATCCCCGACACTCGCGGAAATCACCCACAAACTCTTGAGCTTCCTTCAAGCTCTCGAACTCGTTTGCAAATAATTCAGCCCTCCGCGCCATCTCGGCGAACACTTTCTTCTTCACTTCATCTTCGAGCGACTCATCGGTAGTAAACGCTGGAGGAGACCATCGAAAAGTTGCTAGGCAGGGGAAACTTCGCTAGTTCCACCCCTTCCCACAGGAACAAAGCTGGGGTCTCCTCTAGCGGCAAAAGATCTTCGAGGCCATCTCGCATTCGACCTCTTTGCCTTTCGAGACCTATGTCTCCACCTCCGAACAGGCAAGACAGCAACTAGATCGACATCACACGGAACATCGGAGGGTTGAAGAATGACACGGGATCGATGGAGCTCCACCGCATTTGAATCCGGCTCAGCAGAAAAGGTACTCGGAAGAATGGCCTTTCAGAAGAAGGTCGTTTGTGAAAAGATCGGCATGAGTGTGCGCAACAATATTGTTCACTACGGTAAACAAAAGTTTTATCTTCATGCACATTCAAAGTACAAAAACGAAAAACAGAATTAGTCGTATTACTGCGATCGAAGTTCCACTCTTGAGGGAATTAGTGAAGGCAGCCTTCCTCAACGGACTCCCGTCTATTGGACAAAGCTTCGAACCATGATTCGGGATTCGAAGTAGTCCCCTGAATTATGGCCATGTTCTTCCTTGGGATCACGGAATACGCACCTTCGATCGACGTTGGCTTAGTATACCAAAGTCCCTCAAAATCGCTAGGGCATAGGTCCATGCCTAACTCGTAACTTGAGACTAGCACGCCAAGCCAACTCTCTAGGGCGGGGCGGTGAGCTGGCTGATCGAAAGTCCAAAGAGCGAGCGCCGCGGACAATGGCACCAGAGATCGGGAACCACATGCGGCAGTACGAGAAAGGCTTCATAACAAGTAAAGAAGCCCTGCGGAGATACCTTGCACTCGCCAGCGGTCGAATCGAGCGTAACCCCACTCGGAACTTGGTAAACGTTTCGAAGAATCGTAAGGTACTCGGGAGAGACAATGCTTGGTGAGAATGGCGCGCTCGGCACCCTCGGAGGTCTCCTGGGGATGGGGATGTCCGCGGAGGCTGAATCGAGCCACATAAAGCTCTATAGTATGCCTCCCTCGTATCTTCCTCAGCTCTTTCCTCGTGCTTTGGCGCAACCACTTCGTTGACGGGAGAATCACCCGAAGATGAGTGAGAAGAAGAATTTCTTTGGAGGATCTTGATCTTGAATGTTGGGGTCAAAAGCGGTTATCTCGAAATCCACGGCTAAAGATCCTTCCAAACTCAAAGATTTCCCGCCGCGGACGACTAGCGGGGAAAGATGGTACAACGGAAAACCTACAGAAAGAGAGGATTTAAACGATGCTATGATGCTGGACAATCTCGACCTCATCAATGAGCGCGCTGACCAAGCACTCATTCGAATCCAGAATTACCAGCACGCTGCCGCAAGGTACTACAACTCAAGCGTCGCCATCGCGGGTTCAAAGAAAGCGATTTAGTCTTCTGAAAAGTCTTCAAAACACTGCGAGCGAAATGCAGGAAGCGGGAACAAAGCTGGGGTCTCCTCTAGCGGCAAAAGATCTTCGAGGCCATCTCGATTCGACCTCTTTGCCTTTCCGAGACCTATGTCTCCACCTCCGAACAGGCAAGACAGCAACTAGATCGACATCACCGGAACATCGGAGGGTTGAAGAATGACCGCGGGATCGATGGAGCTCCACGCGTTTGAATCCGGCTCAGCAGAAAAGGTACTCCGGAAGAATGGCCTTTCGAAGAAGGTCGTTTGTGAAAAGATGCGGCATGAGTGTGCAACAATATTGTTCACTACGGTAAACAAAAGTTTTATCTTCATGCACATTCAAAGTACAAAAGCGAAAAACAGAATTAGTCATTATTACTGCGTCGAAGTTCCACTCTTGAGGGAATTAGTGAAGGCAGCCTTCCTCAACGGACTCCCGTCTATTGGACAAAGCTTCGAACCATGATTCGGGATTAGTAGTCCCCTGAATTATGGCCATGTTCTTCCTTGGGATCACGGAATCGCACCTTCGATCGGCGTTGGCTTAGTATACCAAAGTCCCTCAAAATCGCTAGGGCATAGGTCCATGCCTAACTTCGTAACTTGAGACTAGCACGCCAAGCCAACTCTCTAAGGGCGGAGCGGTGAGCTGGCTGATCGAAAGTCAAAGAGCGGCGCCGCGGACAATGGCACCAGAGATCGGGAACCACATGCGGCAGTACGAGAAAGGCTTCATAACAAGTAAAGAAGCCCTGCGGAGGATACCTTGCACTCGCCAGCGGTCGAATCGAGCGTAACCCTTTCGAACGGTAAACGTTTGAAGAATGCGTAAGGTACCGGGAGAGACAATGCTTGGTGAGAATGGCGCGCTTCGGCACCCTCGGAGGTCTCCTGGGGATGGGGATGTCAGCGGTGAGAATCGAACCACATAAAGCTCTATAGTATGCCTCCCTCGTATCTTCCTCAGCTCTTTCCTCGTGCTTTGGCGCAACCGCCGTTAGCCGGAGAATCACCGAAGATGAGTGAGAAGAATTTCTTTTGGAGGATCTTGATCTTGAATGTTGGGGTCAAAAGCGGTTATCTCGAAATCCACGGCTAAAGATCCTTCCAAACTCAAAGATTTCCCGCACGGACGACTAACGGGGGAAAGATCGTACAACGGAAAACCTACAGAAAGAGAGGATTTAAACGATGCTATGATGCTGGACAATCTCGACCTCATCAATGAGCGCGCGACCAAGCACTCATTCAATCCAGAATTACCAGCACGCTGCCGCAAGGTACTACAACTCAAGC
Organism: Brassica carinata; assembly: GCA_016771965.1. Classification (NCBI taxonomy): domain Eukaryota; kingdom Viridiplantae; phylum Streptophyta; class Magnoliopsida; order Brassicales; family Brassicaceae; genus Brassica; species Brassica carinata. Next base: position 16,214,120 of record CM028687.1, on the reverse strand, counting down.
GTCGCCATCGCGGGTTCAAAGAAAGCGATTTAGTCTTCTGAAAAGTCTTCCAAAACACTGCGAGCGAAATGCAGGAAAACTGGGAAGCAAACTGGGAAGGACCGTACAAAGTCATAAAAGTAGTCCGACCAGGTTCATACCAAATCGCAAACATGCAAGACGTCAAAATCCCGAGAACTTGGAATGCGATGCACCTCAAAAATACTACCACTAAATGATAAGCGTGGTACAAAGAACTACGAGATGGCTTGATCCTAGACAAAGTGCGTAGGCAACTTCGCCAACAGCGATTCTGCTATCCCCAATTAAAAAGGGGAGTGGATCGTATACTAAATATACTCCCACAAATTTGAAGACTCTAAAATTTTTGAAACTTTCTCCGCGACTTTTTCAAATCAGCGAAGCGGCCACAACAGCGGATCTAGTATCCACTAAGCGATTATTACATCCAAAAAACAAATCCGGGTAACACTTCCGCGAAGCAAAGTGAATGTAGGCGTTTCTCCTGGGTCAAATTCTGCGACCCTTGGTCCTGCGTCCAAAGCGGAAACAACGGTTTTCTGGCTGCGAACATGCAAAGACATCCCCAAAGCCAGCGGCGTTTCAACGAGATGCGGCATAAGGAAAAATCGACCTTCAGCACTGCGAGGCGTCGCTAGCGGCTTGAAGGACATTCTTTCCATAAAACATTGCAGACGAAATCTTAGTCCCTGAACATACAAATGCACCTCAAAAGCGGTATCATTTCATTGTTGCTGATCACAACAAGCGAACTCTGCGTCCTAAACAGACAAATAGCAGCCCTTTAAGGGTAGGCTCTCTTACATCCGACAAGGATAAACATAGCAGCTATACAAAAATCAAAATTTTGGTCTAGCTCAAGTAAAGGAAGTAGCTCGACTCACGCCAAACTCATCGTATAAGCCGACAACAATTAGCGGATTTTAAGCGGTGCGAGTCAGGTTAAAATCGCAAACAGGCAAAGCGAAAGCCGATTTGTCATCGCAAAGCCTCAGCCTGAGAGTAAACCTAGGTCTTGCCCTAAACCCAGCCACGCTGGATCTTGACATCTCACAGACATAGTATGGTATCTGAGATCAAAATTTGTCTCTTCACTTAAGCTATTAGTTTCCACGAACTTTTCGCGTAAATCGTAAACGCGGAAAGTCTGGCTTTATGCAAACAGTAGATACGGTGATCATCGGGGAACTAGGAATGAGGCGACAACTCACCCCTCTTTCTCATACTTCAAAAACCGAAGTTCATAAATAATCAGCGTTTCATAGATTGAGACCGCAAAAGTTCAAACAAAACCCCAAAAGGGGCAGGGATTGAAGCCACCAACGGCCAGTCCCGGTAAATACATCATGGCCTCTTAACGGCCAAAACACATAAAATGAAATCCCAGAAGGGATTGATAAGCCTAAGCTCCCAGGGCGTCACCTTCATCCTCACTGCGATAGGGATAGCCTGCCCGTCGCCTCCCTCGGTCGCATCGCCACTACCCGCCTCGCCCACGCCAGCCTCGCAATCTTCTCCCGTGCTCCTGATCTTACGAGTCTTGGGAGGTCGGCCTTAAGGTGCATTAAACCTGCAGGCCAGCAAGGATCAAATTGAAATCTCCCTCGGTGGCCGCCCACTCTCCTTTGCGGGGCGATAGTCTGGCTTCCTCCAGGTCCAAAGGCGGGGCCTCATTACCACGAAGCAACTTCGAGCTCACTCAAACTTCCCTTGATCCCGCTAAAGCCAAGTCCCTCTTGCGGATGGCTATCAGGACTCAAACAGGGTGGCCATCCTCGTCAGGCGACCAAAAAGTCGATTCACGGGCATCGGCAACCTCAGAGGATCTGGCGTTCATCTCCTCATGAGTGCGGATCTTCTCACGAAGGCGGCGGACTTAGAGGATTGCTCCTCTTCTCCTTCTTCACCTTGAGTAGCGAACTTCGCGGTCTTCCCAAGGTCCGCGCTCAAGATCACTGATCTGAACCTCAAGCTGGGGCGTGCAGGCGGCATGGGTGTCCTCGACAGTCTGCAATGCGCCTTAGTACTCTTCAGCGCTTCTGCGGCGACTCAAATCGCCGATGGCCGAATGACTTCCGACCCGCACTCACCAAGCATTCCGTCAATCAGCGACACAAACTGTCCGCAAAAGAAGGAGTAAGTATCATCGTAAAAAAAGCAATACAAATTGCGGACAGATTAAAATCGAACCTTGGAGCGATGGCCATGCCCGGCTCTGAGGGTCGCTCTCCTCGTTATTCGCACCCGTTTCTTTTTGCTCGGATGCGCACCAGACCTTGCCCTTCCCTTGGGAAGCTGGCCCAGCGGCACCAGCAGCTGGGGAAGAGGTGTAGATTATCGCATCCTCTCTTAGGAGATCCGCGATGGTGTCGAAGAACCGATGGATGGACCTGAACATCAAGAGTCTTTTGGGAACAATAGCCCCTTCCATGAGCGGGAGGGCATTGTATGGGACCGGGGTTGGGAACGGAGGAACAGGCGAGGGGCGAAGGAGCAGGCAAAGATCGGAGAAAAGACAAAGGAGTTGGAGCAGCGGAAGGAACATCGGGCGTCTCAGTCCTCGCTGCTTTGAGCCTTCGCAGCACTACGCCGGGATAAGCAGCCTTGAAAGAATCAAACCCATCACTGAGGGCCGGAGTAGCCTCTGAGCGGCCTGAGCGGCGAGACTTGGCTGGCGGAACCGGCGAACTTAGCGGCCTCACCCATCTCAACATCAGAATCGTTCTTTTCAACTTGGGATGAAGACATTTTCTTTCTTGAAAGAAGAAGAATTTGAAAAGATGTGAAGAATGAGAAGGGAAGGCTGGCTATTTATAAGAAAAGGGGTGATGACACGGGTTTCTGCAGAAAAATCCTTAGCGAAAATTCCGATTTTCAAAAATTGAATCACTTTCGCCCGCAAAATCGACTCTGATCTTCGAGCTGGGGGCTAACTGTTGGGGTCAAAAGCGGTTATCTCGAAATCCGCGGCTAAAGATCCTTCAAACTCAAAGATTTCCGGCGACGACTAACGGGGAAAGATCAAACAACGGAAAACCTACGGACGGCAAAGGCGGCCTGGCGACCGGCCGCCGGCGTCGCGAGCCGGCCTGGCGCCCGGCGGCACCGGCCTGGCGCCCGGCGGCCGCAGCGTCCGCAGCGAGCGGCCTGGCGCCAGCGTACGCCCGGCCTGGCGCCCGGCGGCACCGGCCTGGCGCCCGGCGGCCGCAGCGTCCGCAGCGAGCGGCCTGGCGCCCGGCGGCAGCGTTCCAAACGGCCTGGCTCGGTCGGCGGCCCTCGTCCTGGCCTCGGTCCCATCATGCTCGGTCTGATCCCATCTTGGCTTGTTTGATCGATCCTCGTGAGTTTGAATGCGACCCGACTATGAAATGAACATCTTCGATTCGGTTGGAATCGTCTTCGGCGTTACGACAAAATCTAGAAAGGATTGGATTTCGTAGAAGATATCATTATAAACTGGAGATCGATTAGCGAACATCGATCCTTTAAGCTATCACGGTTTATTTTATGAGAAGATAGTCTTCCCAATCGTATAAAGCGTTCAGCGACTTAAGACAAGTCCACGGACTTACTTACGATTTTAAGGATTCAGGCCCAATCAGGCTATGACAGTTTATCGGTTTCGAACATCGAATAAACATCAAGTCATTGAAAAATAGCGGAAAAAACTTCGAGGATAACCACGAACCGACAAAAATGGAATATTTCACGAAGAGATAAGCTTGGGCCCAAAGGCGAGGTCCATCATCCTAAGGCAAACCGACCTTGGAGTGGATATATAAGGAGAGCAAGAGCAGAAGAGGAGGGATCAAAATTAGACTTAGAGCATCCTGCTAGCTTAGAAGAACTAGGGTTTAGGTGGTTAGACTAGCGGAGCAAGGCTTAGGGCGTTTGGCTGCCTGCGACTCTATCTTTTTCTTTAATCGCAAATCTCTTTGTCTTTCGGAGAATCCTTGTACTAGTATCTTTCATCTAATAAAAGCGCCCTCGGGCAAATATTACAATTCCCATCTTTGTCTTACGTTTATTTTATCGATTTAGGTGTGGCAGCGCGAGAGATCCGGACCTTGAGGAAAGTCGGGTTTACTTGGCTTTCCTCCATAATCTTATTGCTCGGAAATTGGCGGTGTGAATTTCGGTTCCCACAGTGAAGACATTTTTTCTTGTGAGAGAAACTCTAGAAGGTGAAATCCTTGTGATGAAGTAAGAATGGCTAAAAATTCTTACTCCATCTTTATAAAGAAGGAAAAGTTACTATTTACTCTGACTTTCGGCAAACTATTACGTCTCCACACCTTCCTATCTAGCCATACCTTGAGCTAGGACCTGTTACCAAAAACCACGGTCCTAGCTAGCATGAGAACTAACTGATGAAGTCAACATCGGTCCAAGGCATAATCAACACCGAAAGTCCTCGAAAATCAAGTGACGAATAAAATCAAGAAAAACTACTTACTCGGCGAAACATCGGAGGGATAGTGCATCATAGTCGGACACCAGCAGGATCGGCCCGGCCTAGCCCGGCGCCGGCGCAGGCGGCCGGCCTGGCGCCGGCTCGCCGATGCTGGCCGGCGTCGGCGCCGGCTTCGCCGATGCTGGCACGAGCCTGGCGCCGGCTCGCCGATGCTGGCACGAGCCTGGCGCCGGCTCGCCGATGCTGGCACTGGGTGCGGCGCCGGCTTCGCCGATGCTGGCACTGGGTGCGGCGCCCGGCTCCGGCTTCGCCGTGCTGGCACGAGCCTGGCGCCGGCTCGCCGATGCTGGCACGAGCCTGGCGCCGGCTCGCCGATGCTGGCCGGCGTCGGCGCCGGCTTCGCCGATGCTGGCACTGGGTGCGGCGCCGGCTTCGCCGATGCTGGCACGAGCCTGGCGCCGGCTCGCCGATGCTGGCACTGGGTGCGGCGCCGGCTTCGCCGATGCTGGCACGAGCCTGGCGCCGGCTCGCCGATGCTGGCACTGGGTGCGGCGCCGGCTTCGCCGATGCTGGCACTGGGTGCGGCGCCGGCTTCGCCGATGCTGGCCGGCGTCGGCGCCGGCTTCGCCGATGCTGGCACGAGCCTGGCGCCGGCTCGCCGATGCTGGCACTGGGTGCGGCGCCGGCTTCGCCGATGCAGGCCCGAGCGCCCGTCTGCGCCCGATGCTGGCACTGGGTGCGGCGCCGGCTTCGCCGATGCTGGCACGAGCCTGGCGCCGGCTCGCCGATGCTGGCACGAGCCTGGCGCCGGCTCGCCGATGCTGGCACGAGCCTGGCGCCGGCTCGCCGATGCTGGCACTGGGTGCGGCGCCGGCTTCGCCGATGCTGGCACTGGGTGCGGCGCCGGCTTCGCCGATGCTGGCCGGCGTCGGCGCCGGCTTCGCCGATGCTGGCACTGGGTGCGGCGCCGGCTTCGCCGATGCTGGCACTGGGTGCGGCGCCGGCTTCGCCGATGCTGGCACTGGGTGCGGCGCCGGCTTCGCCGATGCTGGCACGAGCCTGGCGCCGGCTCGCCGATGCTGGCACTGGGTGCGGCGCCGGCTTCGCCGATGCTGGCACGAGCCTGGCGCCGGCTCGCCGATGCTGGCCGGCGTCGGCGCCGGCTTCGCCGATGCTGGCACTGGGTGCGGCGCCGGCTTCGCCGATGCTGGCACTGGGTGCGGCGCCGGCTTCGCCGATGCTGGCACTGGGTGCGGCGCCGGCTTCGCCGATGCTGGCACGAGCCTGGCGCCGGCTCGCCGATGCTGGCACGAGCCTGGCGCCGGCTCGCCGATGCTGGCACTGGGTGCGGCGCCGGCTTCGCCGATGCTGGCACGAGCCTGGCGCCGGCTCGCCGATGCTGGCACGAGCCTGGCGCCGGCTCGCCGATGCTGGCACTGGGTGCGGCGCCGGCTTCGCCGATGCTGGCACGAGCCTGGCGCCGGCTCGCCGATGCTGGCACGAGCCTGGCGCCGGCTCGCCGATGCTGGCACTGGGTGCGGCGCCGGCTTCGCCGATGCTGGCACGAGCCTGGCGCCGGCTCGCCGATGCTGGCACGAGCCTGGCGCCGGCTCGCCGATGCTGGCACTGGGTGCGGCGCCCGGCTCCGGCTTCGCCGATGCTGGCACCGGCGCCTGGCGCCGGCTCGCCGATGCTGGCACTGGGTGCGGCGCCGGCTTCGCCGATGCTGGCACTGGGTGCGGCGCCGGCTTCGCCGATGCTGGCACGAGCCTGGCGCCGGCTCGCCGATGCTGGCCGGCGTCGGCGCCGGCTTCGCCGATGCTGGCACGAGCCTGGCGCCGGCTCGCCGATGCTGGCACCGGCGCCTGGCGCCGGCTCGCCGATGCTGGCACTGGGTGCGGCGCCGGCTTCGCCGATGCTGGCACGAGCCTGGCGCCGGCTCGCCGATGCTGGCCGGCGTCGGCGCCGGCTTCGCCGATGCTGGCACTGGGTGCGGCGCCGGCTTCGCCGTGCTGGTCGGGTTCGAGCCAGCTTCGCCCTGGTCACGGGCTCGGGCGCCAGCATCCATGTCCAAGTCCCGGCGCCGCAGATTTGACTACCGCTGACAGCGTAACCATTTCAAGAAACCGCCTCGACAACTAGTCCAACATTACATTTTGTATCTTTGCTCGAAGACTCACCGTTCAAACTCCTCGAAGACATGAAACCTGAGAACCCCATTTCGTTCTGGTCGAAATAAATCAGGAAGGCTTTGGAAGACCACCAAAAGTTCGGTTGACGAATGGATTTCGATTCATCGTATAAAACGATCACGATTATTCTAAAAACACCAGTCATCTAGACTATACGAGGAGTTGGAGATCCTTCGGCAAAACAAGCACCATGGTAGGCTAGTCTCTTGCGAAATCGTAAAATGTTCACGGACGAAACAATGGCCCAGGAGGCCCAAACGCGACCAAGCGGCCCACTTACGACTTTCCAGGAGATCAAGTCGAAATTGACGTGACGGCCCATGTTTATCTTTACATAAAGAGATAAATTTCAAGTTTCCCGAAGATAAATGTCAGTTTTCTTGAAGATAAATGTCAAGTTTCCCGATAAACATGAAGACCGACAAAAATGGAAGAAGACCGATTCGCGATAGATTCGGCCCAAAGGAGGAATAGACCGTCTTAAGAGGAGTATATAAAGAGAGCTTGGGGCGAGGAGCAAAAGGAGAACATTGGGAGGACAATCTTAGATCAACATAGCACTTAGAGCAACTTAGGCACTTTTTCTGTTTTTACTAGCGAGCTGCGACTCAACTAGGTTAGATATAGGTGGCTGGACTAGCGAACTCATCGACAGCTCTTGTAGCCGATCTCTTTCCTGTGTTCACGCTTAAACGCGAATTCGGAAATAAGACTTTTTGCTCTATCTTTTGTTCTTAAGATTTTTTCTGATTAACTATTTATCCGCTAAATTGATTGTGTCGTGTGTGGCCCACCAGATAACCGGGACCTTCAGGGAAGGCTAGGTTTACTTGGCTTTCCTCCAAATCAACGAAACTTGACAGTGCGAATTTTGGTTCCCACAGTGAACGGAAAATTTAAACTTATCATCAATCGATTAAGTTCTATATGCCCCGTAAAATGCCGCATGAAAAGAAACACTCGTAACAGAGCTCCTACAACTATATGAATCATCCTTAAAAATACACAAAACAAATCTTTCGGGAGGCCAACACTTTCACGAAGCACAATGGAGGAAGACGCTCCTTCCCTGGGACAAACTTACGCGACCCCTCGGTCCTAATTCCTCGATCGAAAATCGAACAATTCAGCGCCCAAACTGAAACAACAGTTTTTGACTGCGAACATCCCCAAAACATCTCCAAGCCCCGCGAACATTTCAACCACAAAATACGGCACAAGGACAACTCAACCTTCGGCACTGCTAGACGTCGCTAACGCTCAAAGAAACTTTTTTTCAAAACATTCCAGGCAAAATTCTCGTCTCAGGAACATAAAACAGTCAAAAACGCCTCTAAACGGTAACACACCACTAAACAGTAACATGCCTCTAAAATGGTATCATTTCGTTGTTGCTGATCACAACAAACGAACTATAACGTCCTAAACAGACATTAGCTGCCTCGAAAGGATAGACTCTCTTACATCCGACAAGGATAACATAGCGCGATATACAAGAAATCCAAAATTTTGGTAAGCACCTCCAAAACAGCCTTTGGAACTAGCTCGATTCTTACCAAGACAAGTCATATAAGCCGATAACAATTTGCGGACTTTAAATCGGTACAAATCAGGGTAAAATCGCAAACAGGCAAAACGAAAGCCGATTTGTCATCACAAAGCCTTAAGCCGAGAGTAAACCTAGGTCTTGCCCTAAACCCAGCCACGCTGGATCATGACATCTCAAAAGCATAGTATCAACACCTTGATACCGAGATCCCAAAACTTGTCTCTTCATTTATATTTGTACGTTTATGAGTCTCCGTGAACCAAAAGACTTCCGGAATTCTCATCTTACACAACGACAGGTATGGTGATCATCTGAGAGGCAGGAATGAGACGACAACTCACACCCTGTCCCTTTAAATTCGAAAAACCAAAGTTCTCTCAATTTATCAAAACTGCAATTTTATAGATTTGAGCAAAATATTTCTAAAGGCCTTAAAACAGGCAGGGATTCAAGCCACCTACGCCTACTCCCGAAAACAAAAAATACGTCCACACTTGGCCAAAGTGAACAGCCTCCAAGGCTAATCTTGAGGCCAACAAAGGTCCAATACAAAATGACATCGACAGCAAGATGCTCGAAAGTCTCTACACGACACAAAAGCAGACCCTAAAAGTCTCACTCGAAAACAGGTCATAAGAATCTTAACTTCAAAAGAAACTGCGAAAGGCTTGATCCCTTCAACAAGGGTACGTAGGCAGCCTTCGAAAGGCGTAGCTCCAATCATACCACTTTCAATGGACCTCTTCAACCATTAATTCCGCCTAACTTACCTAACATGTCTTACTGCTCGTAAGAACATCGCAAAAGTTCTAACCAGCTGGGGGACTAACTGTTGGGGTCAAAATCGGTCACGACGGAATCAGTGCCTGAAAGTCTCCAAAAAGTATTTCTCAGAACAAAACATATCGTATAATTTTAAAAGAAGTTATACGACAAGTTCTCGAATCAGAATCTCTTCGACAAGCAACTCTTGGGAAACAAACGACGAAATGGGAAAAGAAGACTCCCAGCGTTACCCAAACGTCCGAACCACTAAAAGAAGGTCAGAACTTGGTCTTACCAGGTCAGCTCGCCGTAGGGCAAGCTCAGTCTTCCCAGCTCACCCTAGGGTGAGCCCAATTAGTTCTCCCTTGAGTCTCGATCAAAATGTCCTTCGTTTCGCCGCGATCGGAGTTTCCGTTGAGATTTTACGAAGGAAACAAGGCACTGTCCCGGCCAACTCGCCCTAGAGTGAGTACGGCTTGTCCCACTCGCCGTAGGGCGAGTAAGGCTTCTCCCAGGTCGCCCTAGGGCTAACTGTTGGGGTCAAAATCGGTCACGACGGAATCAGTGCCTGAAAGTCTCCGAAAAGTATTTCTCAGAACAAAACATCTCCGAAAAGTAACTCTTCGACAAGTAACTCTTGGGAAACAAACGACGAAACGGGAAAAGAAGACTCCAAGCATTACCCAAACGTCCGAACCACTAAAAGAAGGTCAGAACTTGGTCTTACCAGGTCAGCTCTCTTCCCAGCTCGCCCTAGGGTGAGCCCAATTTGTTATCCCTTGAGTCTCGATCAAAATGTCGCCGTTTAAGCGCGATCGGAGTTTCGTTGAGATTTTCTGAAGGAAACAAGGCACTGTCGGCCAACTCGCCCTAGAGTGATGCGGCTTGTCCCACTTCGCCGTAGAGGCGGTAAAGGCTTCTCCCAGGTCGCCCTAGGGCTAACTGTTGGGGTCAAAATCGGTCCGCAGCGGAATCAGTGCCTGAAAGTCTCGAAAAGTATTTCTCAGAACAAAACATCTCCGAAAAGTAACTCTTCGACAAGTAACTCTTGGGAAACAAGCGGCGAAATGGGAAAAGACTCCAAGCATTACCCAAACGTCGAACCACTAAAGAAGGTCAGAACTTGGTCTTACCAGGTCAGCTCTCTTCCCAGCTCGCCCTAGGGTGAGCCCAATTTATTATCCCTTGAGTCTCGATCAAAATGTTCTTCGTTTCGCCGCAATCGGAGTTTCTGTTGAGATTTTACAAAGAGAACAAGGCATAGTGCCGGCCCACTCGCTCTAGGGCGAGTGCGGCTTGTCCCACTCGATCTAGGGCAAGTTCAGCTTGCCCCACTTTCCCTAGGGCAAGCCCACCTTGTTCTCCTTTGATTCTTGATCAAAATGTCTTCCATTTCGTCACTGTCGGAGTTTCGTTGAGATTTTACGATGAGAACAAGACACAGCTTCCACGAACCAGCGGCTGCGCCCTAAATTTCGACCTGTCGACCAGCTAAGCCCTAGGGCGAGCTCGGTCCTGTCCCGGCCAGCTCGTCCTAGGCAAGTACGGCCCGTCCTGGCCAGTCCAACCTGTATCAATTCCAACGTTCTCTGTGCAATCACATACTCCGAGCCATGGACCCAATGTCCCTTTCTTCGACTCGATTGGAGTTATCCTTGAAACTTTACGATAAAACCGCGGAAACTTCTTTTCTCGTATGAGTTCAAATCCATCCTATAAAACGGTCACGGTTAACTTAAACACCAACTGCCTAGACTATACGATTGGTTTGAAAGTTCTTTTATAAAAACAGACGTCGTATCGAAGGTGATTTCTCAAAGAAATCGTAAAAACGTTTAAAGAGGTCCAAAACGCGGCTAAAAGCCCACTTTCTAGAGCTCTACACTTAGAAACCCTAGGCATTATTTTTGACATGCCTGTTTCTATGACTTGACTCATACTAGACGAACTCGCACAGGCAGTTCGATCTCTTGTTTAATTCTTTCTAACTGAACTACGTCCGACTTGATCTCGAAAGGGGTACGTAGGCAGCCTTTTATAAGGTCCAGTCCCAAATCTTAACAAAACCATTTTCGTATGTTTTTCGTCTTTTTGTTATCGAGCTGTGACTCAATTAGGTTTGAGATTTTAGGCGGCTAGAACAAGGAATATCGTTGACAGCTCTCGCGGCCGAAGCTTTTACAATCTTTTGTAATCATCTCAATGCTCTTACGCAAATTCGAAATAAAGATCTACTTTTTACTAAACTCGTTTTGTTTTCTCTCTGTATTTTACGCATAAATTTGGTCACTTATCGTTGGCTCTCACAGAGAATCCGGACCTCAAGGAAAGTAGGGCTTTCTTTGCTTTCCTCCATTCATTAAAATCGACGGTGTGGATTTTGGTTTCCACAGCTTCCTTCCTCGCGTAACAGGACGGCGCTCACGGCGTGCTCTGAGACTGCGAGGTATAGTAGTAATACTTCTCCTGCCAAGGACGATAGGAGAGGAGGAGTGGTGAGGTATACCTTGAGCTTGCGTAGGCGGACTAGCATTTCTCCGTCCATCGGAAATCGCCGGGTTCTTCAGCATTTTGCAGAAGGTGTGAGACTTTGTTGGTGTCAAAATCGGTCCGCAGCGGAATCAGTGCCTGAAAGTCTCGAAAAGTATTTCTCAGAACAAAACATATCAGATAATTTTAAAAGAAGTTATCGACAAGTTCTCGAATCAGAATCTCTTGACAAGCAACTCTTGGGAAACAAGCGGCGAAGCGGGAAAAGACTCCAAGCATTACCCAAACGTCGAACCACTAAAGAAGGTCAGAACTTGGTCTTACCAGGTCAGCTCTCTTCCCAGCTCGCCCTAGGGTGAGCCCAATTTATTATCCCTTGAGTCTCGATCAAAATGTTCTTCGTTTAGCCTGTCGGAGTTTCTGTTGAGATTTTACAAAGAGAACAAGGCATAGTGCCGCCCACTGGCTTCAGGCGAAAGCGGCTTGTCCCACTCGATCTAGGGCAAGTTCAGCTTGCCCCACTTTCCCTAGGGCAAGCCCACCTTGTTCTCCTTTGATTCTTGATCAAAATGTCTTCCATTTCGTCACAATCGGAGTTTCCGTTGAGATTTTACGATGAGAACAAGACACAGCTTCCACGAACCAGCCGGCTCGCCCTAGGGCGAGCTCGACCTTGTCCCGGCCAGCTCGCCCTAGGACGAGCTCGGTCCTGTCCCGGCCAGCTCGTCCTAGGCAAGTACGGCCCGTCCTGGCCAGTCCAACCTGTATCAATTCCAACGCTCAGGTAATCACATACTCCGAGCCATGGACCCAATGTCCCTTTCTTCACTCGATTGAGTTATCCTGAAACTTTACGATAAAACCGCTGAAACTTTTTCTCGTATGAGTTCAAATCCATCCTATAAAACGGTCACGGTTAACTTAAACACCAACTGCCTAGACTATACGATTGGTTTGAAAGTTCTTTTATAAAAACAGACGTCGTATCGAAGGTGATTTCTCAAAGAAATCGTAAAAACGTTTAAAGAGGTCCAAAACGCCGCTAAAAGCCCACTTTCTAGAGCTCTACACTTAGAAACCCTAGGCATTATTTTTGACATGCCTGTTTCTATGACTTGACTCATACTAGGCGAACTTCGCACAGGCAGTTCGATTCTTGTTTAATTCTTTCTAACTGAACTACGTCCGACTTGATCTCGAAGAGTGCGTAGGCAGCCTTTATAAGGTCCAGTCCCAAATCTTAACAAAACCATTTTCGTGATGTTTTTCGCCTTTTGTTATCGAAGCTGTGACTCAATTAGGTTTGAGATTTTAGGCGGCTAGAACAAGGAATATCGCTGACAGCTCTCGCGGCCGAAGCTTTTACAATCTTTTGTAATCATCTCAATGCTCTTACGCCAAATTCGAAATAAAGATCTACTTTTACTAAACTCGCTTTTGTTTTCTCTCAGATTTTACGATAAATTTGGTCACTTATCGCTATTTCACAGAGAATCCGACCTCAAGGAAAGTAGGGCTTTTGCTTTCTCCATTCATTAAAATCGACGGTGTGGATTTTGGTTTCCACAGCTTCCTTCCTCGCGTAACAGGACGGCGCTCACGGCGTGCTCTGAGACTGCGAGGTATAGTAGTAATACTTCTCCTGCCAAGGACTTCGATAGGAGAGGAGGAGTGGTGAGGTATACCTTGAGCTCGCGTAAGGCGGACTAGCATTTCTCCGTCCATCGGAAATCCTTCGGGTTCTTCAGCATTTTGCAGAAGGTGTGAGACTTTGTTGGTGTCAAAATCGGTCACGACGGAATCAATGACTGAAAGTCTCTAGAAAGTATTTCTTGAAAACAAAAAGTCTCGGATAATTTGAAAAGAAGTTATACGAGATTTTCTCAAAATTAGAATATCCACTCTCTGTGAGATCGGAAGACTACGGGCGTGCGCGGACGAGAGTCCCCGAAAGATCGGTCCGCCGCCAAGGACATCAAGATTCGATCACCACAAAACCCTAAACACAAAAGAATCTGCCTCAAAACTTCAAGAGGTCGCTCTTCAAACCGCGAGGAACCAGAAAACGATCAAGATATCAAATCGAAGCCCTCGCCGAGATCTTCAGCCTGGCGCCGGCGGCACCCCGGCCTGGCGCCGGCGGCACCCGTCACGCAGGCTAGACTGGCGCCGGCGGCACCCGACCTGGCGCCGGCGGCACCGTCACGCAGGCTAGACTGGCGCCGGCGGCACCGACCTGGCGCCGGCGGCATCTGCCACGCTGGCTGGCCTGGCACCGGCGGCACCGACCTGGCGCCGGGCGCACCCGCGGACGCTGATCGCCTGGCGCCGGGCGCACCCGCCGCTGGCTGGCCTGGCGCCGGCGGCACCGGCCTGGCGCCGGCGGCACCGTCGCCGCGGGCTGGCCTGGCACCGGGCGGCATCTGCCTGGCGCCGGCGGCACCGTCGCCGCGGGCTGGCCTGGCGCCGGGCGCACCCGCCGCTGGCTGGCCTGGCGCCGGTCGACGCCCTCGCCCTGGTCTCGGGTCCCATCGTGTTCAGTCTGATCCCATCTTGGCTTGTTTGGATCAATCATCATGAGTTTGAGACGATCCGCGGCTCTGGAATAAACATCCTCGACTTCGATTGGAATGCGTCCTCGATGTTTCACGACAAAAACTAGAAGGATTGGATTTCGTAGAAGATATCGTATAAAACAAGGTCGATTAACTTGAACATCGATCCTTTAGGTTATCGGTTTATTTTCTGAGAAAGATAGTCTTCAGAAATCGTATAAAGCGTTTAACGACTTAAGACAAGTCCACGGACTAACTACGATTTTAGAAATTCAGGCCCAATCAGGCTATGGCGGTTTGTCCGATATCGAACATCGGATAAACATCAAGTCACCGAAACTTCGAGGATAATTACAAAGATCGGCGAAAATGGAATACTTCTGAAGAGATAAGCTTGGGCCCAAAGGCGAGGTCCATCATCCTAAGGAAAACCGACCTTGGAGTGGATATATAAGGAGAGCAAGGGCAGAAGAGAAAGACATCCGAAAATCCTAGATTGGAGACTTAGAGCATCCTCTAGCTTAGAGAACTTAGAACTTAGGCGGTTAGGCCAGCGAGGCAGGACTCAGAGCGTCTGGCGCCTCTTGTTCTAGTTTTATCTTCTCCGCAGACCCGTTCCTCTCGGAAGGATCTAACTATACTTTTACTCAGAGCTCCGCACATAGAAACCCTAGGCATTATCTTGACATGCCGCTTCTATGACCAGCGCTCATATTAGGCGAACCAGGCCCTAGAACGTCGGGCCACCTCCTGCTCGCAAATCTCCGCTCCTCTCGGAAGGATCGGACAATTCTTTTACTTAAGAGCTCCGCGCATAGAAACCCTAGGCGTTATCTTGACATGCCTGTTTCTATGACAAGCGCTCATACTAGGCGAACCGCCCGGGCGGTTCGATCTCTTGTTCAATTCTTTCTAACTGAACTCGTCCGACTTGATCCTCGAAAGTGCGTAGGCAGCCTTTCTTAAGGTCCAGTCTCAAATCTTAACAAATCTTTTTCCGCATTTATTCGGTCACTTGTCGTTGGCTGTCGCGAGAATCCGGACCTTCAAGGAAAGTCGGGTTAACTTGGCTTTCCTCCGCCAATCTTATTCATTAAAATTGGCGGTGTGAATTTGGTTCCCACAGTTTGGCTAGAAGGAGGGTGGGACGGATTACTCTTACTCATACGGCCGCAAAGCACTTGATCGAACCGATGTCCGGAAATATGAAAGAAAAAGTTGCAGTTTGCGTCAACGATGGTAAAACAACTCCAGCAGCGACTGTTCCTACGACCAGCGCTTACGCCAAAGCGCCACGGTGCTCAAGCAAATCAAAAATCTAGCAGCGGCTTTCCATACATGAAGAGCAGCGAGCTCGCCAATTTCTCTATCTAAACAGAAAGAACAGCGATAAAATCTATCAAACCCCAAAATTAGTCTTGTTACCAAGTTAAATGCATAGCGAGCAAGGTTTCTACGAAAAACGTTTCTTTCGAGAACCTCTCGGAAAAATAAAACTTATTCTCCTCGAAACCTTGGGGAAACCCTATATTACTCGCAGAACAGAAGCACGGCAAATCGGTTAACCGATTCCCACTGCCATACTTCTTACAAACAACTCTCGAGGAATAAACGGGAAAACGAAAGGAGGTCGGACTTAATCTTACTAGGACTGACGTGCCATAGGGTAAGATCAGTCTTCCCAGTCGCCTTAGTAGGAGCCCACTTTGTTCTCCTTTGTGTCTAGGTCAAAATGGCTTTCGTTTCATCTCAATCGGAGTTTCCGTTGAGATTTTAAGAAGAGAACAAAGTCACTGTCCTGGCCACCTCGCCGTGGGAAACGACAAACATTACCGAGGCCACCTCACCCTTCGGCATGGCTACCTCGCCACAGGGCGAACTCACCTTCGTTATCCTTTGAGTCTAGATCAAAGTGGCTTTTCGTTTAGTCTCAATCGGAGTTTCGTTGAGATTTTAAGAAGAGAACAAAGTCACTGTCCGGCCACCTCGCCGTGGGCGAGAACAACAATCACCAAGGTTACCTCGCCCAAGGCCACCTGCGCCTGTGGAAACCTCACTTTACTCTCCTTTGAGTCTAGGTCAAGATGGTTTTCGTTTAGTCTCAATCCGGACTTCCATTGAGATTTTCTGAAGAAACAATATCGATGTCTCGACCACCTCGCCCATGAGAAGGATCTCTCTGTCCCGTCATAGGACGAGACCGATCCTGTCTCAAGTACCATGCATCTTTGCCTGAGTTTTCGTAGCTTCGATCTTTGAGTCCGTGGAGCCGGGGATCGACAAAGGCGAGCAGCAGCAGCATCGGCTGGCGGGACCGCGGCAGGCGGCAAGCCAGCCTGGCGCCGGCGGCACCGTCCGCAGCGGGCCAGCCTGGCGCCAGCGGCACCGACCTGGCGCCAGCGGCACCGACCTGGCGCCCGGCACCGGCCTGGCGCCGGCGGCACCAGTCCGCAGCGGGCGACCTGGCGCCAGCGGCACCGACCTGGCGCCGGCGGCACCGTCGCCGCGGGCTGACCTGGCGCCGGCGGCACCGTCCGCAGCGGGCGACCTGGCGCCAGCGGCAAAGTCTGGCGCCCATCCATGCAGTCGTCACCGTGATCTCGAACAGCGGCAACATCTTGGTCCCTTTAACCCATGTTGGATTGTTGAAAAACACGGCGATTCTTCCATGAAAGCCTTCTCAATTTTTAACAAAGTTAGGTATTTTAAAATCTAAGTTCGAAGCCTCATTATTCAAACCCTCGAGCGGGAAGTCACGAATCAAGTCCATCTCAATCCGATACTCGAGGAGTCTTGTTGGATTAAAGCGATTATCTTGAAATCTAAGGCTAACGATCTTCCCGAACTTGAAGATTTCCATAAGCGAATAGCGGGGAAAGATCGAACAACAAAAACCCACAGGCGGCAGGATGGCCTGGCGCCGGCGGCACCGGCCTGGCGCCAGCGGCACCGTCCGCAGCGGGCCAGCCTGGCGCCGGCGGCCGCAGCGGGGCAGCGGGGCAACCTGGCGCCAGCGGCACCGTCCGCAGCGGGCCAGCCTGGCGCCGGCGGCACCGGCCTGGCGCCAGCGGCACCAACCTGGCGCCAGCGGCACCGACCTGGCGCCCGGCACCGACCTGGCGCCGGCGGCACCGACCTGGCGCCGGCGGCACCGTCCGCAGCGGGCCAGCCTGGCGGCGGCACCGGCCTGGCGCCGGCGGCAAAGTCTGGCGCCCATCCATGCAGTCGTCACCGTGATCTCGGGCAGCGGCAACATCTTGGTCCCTTTAACCCATGTTGGATTGTTGAAAAACACGGCGATTCTTCCATGAAAGCCTTCTCAATTTTTAACAAAGTTAGGTATTTTAAAATCTAAGTTCGAAGCCTCATTATTCAAACCCTCGAGCGGGAAGTCACGAATCAAGTCCATCTCAATCCGATACTCGAGGAGTCTTGTTGGATTAAGCGATTATCTTGAAATCTAAGGCTAACGATCTTCCCGAACTTGAAGATTTCCATAAGCGAATAGCGGGGAAAGATCGAACAACAAAAACCCACAGGCGGCAGGATGGCCTGGCGCCCGGCACCGACCTGGCGCCAGCGGCACCAGCCTGGCGCGGCGGCACCGACCTGGCGCCGGCGGCCGCAGCGGGGCAGGGGCAACCTGGCGCCGGCGGCACCGTCCGCAGCGGGCGGCCTGGCGCCCGGCACCGACCTGGCGCCAGCGGCACCAACCTGGCGCCAGCGGCACCAACCTGGCGCCAGCGGCACCGACCTGGCGCCAGCGGCACCAGCCTGGCGCCAGCGGCACCAGCCTGGCGCCAGCGGCACCAGCCTGGCGCCAGCGGCACCAGCCTGGCGCCGGCGGCACCGACCTGGCGCCGGCGGCAGCGTCCGCAGCGAGCGGCCTGGCGCCAGCGGCACCAGCCTGGCGCGGCGGCACCGTCCGCAGCGGGCGGCCTGGCGCCAGCGGCACCAGCCTGGCGCCAGCGGCACCAGCCTGGCGCCGGCGGCACCGGCCTGGCGCCAGCGGCACCGACCTGGCGCCGGCGGCACCAGCCTGGCGCCAGCGGCACCGTCGCCGCGGGCTGGCCTGGCGCCGGCGGCACCGTCCGCAGCGGGCGGCCTGGCGCCAGCGGCACCGACCTGGCGCCGGCGGCACCAGTCCGCAGCGGGCCAGCCTGGCGCCAGCGGCACCGACCTGGCGCCGGCGGCACCGTCCGCAGCGGGCCAGCCTGGCGCCAGCGGCACCAGCCTGGCGCCAGCGGCACCGGCCTGGCGCCGGCGGCACCGGCCTGGCGCGGCGGCACCGTCCGCAGCGGGCGGCCTGGCGCCCGGCACCGACCTGGCGCCAGCGGCACCAACCTGGCGCCAGCGGCACCAGCCTGGCGCGGCGGCACCGTCGCCGCGGGCTGGCCTGGCGCCGCGGCACCGACCTGGCGCCGGCGGCACCGACCTGGCGCCAGCGGCACCAACCTGGCGCCAGCGGCACCAGTCCGCAGCGGGCGGCCTGGCGCCGGCGGCACCGTCACGCAGGCTAGACTGGCGCCGGCGGCACCAGTCCGCAGCGGGCCAGCCTGGCGCGGCGGCACCGGCCTGGCGCGGCGGCACCAGCCTGGCGCCAGGCGGCACCGGCCTGGCGCCGGCACCGTCCGCAGCGGGCCAGCCTGGCGGCGGCACCGTCCGCAGCGGGCGGCCTGGCGCCGGCGGCACCGACCTGGCGCCAGCGGCACCAGCCTGGCGCCGGCGGCACTCGCCTGGCGCCGGTCGGCGGCCCTCGTCCTGGTCGGTCCCATCGTGCTTTCGGTCCGATCCCTCTTGGCTTGTTGGATCATTCTTCGTGAGTTTAGTGCGATCACGGTTATTCTAAACACCAATCGTCTACGACTATCACGAGGAAATGGGATTCGCCGGAAATGCGAAACCTTCAAAAGACTATTTTCTCGAAAAATTTTGTAATAGTTTTAATTCTTTGTAGGACAGGAACAAAAGCGTCTTGAAAAACTGCCGTAGAATTTAGGGAACTTTGGACCTAGGTGGATAGTCTAGCAAGCTAAGTCTTAGGCAAAATTTCCAGTCTTGTTCCATCGTTCCTTGATTGTCCAGGCAGAACATGCAAACCGATCTAGTCTCGAAAAACCGAGAAACGATCGCCACGCCGCTCTAAAAGCATACTCATCCGCTTCTAAAAGAAAGAAAAAGCGATACACAAGCCGGAAGAACGGCTAACCGTTTTCTTTAAGTAAAAAGAAAGAAGTAGATGCGTATACTATATCCATTATAATCCCTTCTTGAAAATTTTTGCTTCAGCATCAAGACAACGCTTTGACAAAGCAAAACTCTCGCAGCAATAAGATTCGCCTAAAACGCTTAACGCATAGCCCAACCGCTACAAACATAGTCTTGAAAACTCGTCGTCTCTCAAATTAGCAAACTTCGCGACTAGAAGCGTGTACCAACGTCGGACTAATAGCACGACGGTGAACTACTTAAAATAACGAAATAACCTTGGTAAAACTCCATAAGTAGTTGAAGCAGCTTTAGATCAAAGGTCGAAATCATAAGCGGAAACATCTCCGTGTAATCAGCGGAAACATCGCTACTTTAACAATCTGCGATTTTCTATCTCCATGAAACCGGTCATCCATTACTTTCATTATAACAAAAAAATTTATCACGAACCATTCATCGTGTAACTGAAACCTAAAGTGGAAGATCGTTTCTAAAAGCCATCAGCCGTAACTCAGAAAACTCCGCTATGCTTGGCATGTCTATCTCGCAAAGCTATTTGGCCCTCGACCAACTTCAGCCCTTCCGTAAAGCCGGACCTGAATTCGGCATCCCCATTAAGGACAATGCGTAAACTAACATGACCTTAATAAGGGTCATGGGCTGATCGTTACCAACAACTTCCTTGGCGTCGGGCTGAATCTAGCCTCCATGCCAATCAAAGCTACTGAGCACGGCTCAATCATAGCGGCTAAAACAACAATCCACGATTTGTTGCGCGGCGGCACCCGACCTGGCGCCAGCGGCACCCGACCTGGCGCCAGCGGCACCAGCCTGGCGCCAGCGGCACCGTCCGCAGCGGGCGGCCTGGCGCCAGCGGCACCCGACCTGGCGCCAGCGGCACCGTCCGCAGCGGGCGGCCTGGCGCCAGCGGCACCGTCCGCAGCGGGCGGCCTGGCGCCAGCGGCACCCGACCTGGCGCCCGGCGGCACCAGTCCGCAGCGGGCGGCCTGGCGCCAGCGGCACCAGCCTGGCGCCCGGCGGCACCGGCCTGGCGCCAGCGGCACCGTCCGCAGCGGGCGGCCTGGCGCCAGCGGCACCAGCCTGGCGCCAGCGGCACCCGACCTGGCGCCCGGCGGCACCAGTCCGCAGCGGGCGGCCTGGCGCCAGCGGCACCGTCCGCAGCGGGCGGCCTGGCGCCAGCGGCACCGTCCGCAGCGGGCGGCCTGGCGCCAGCGGCACCCGACCTGGCGCCCGGCGGCACCGTCCGCAGCGGGCGGCCTGGCGCCAGCGGCACCCGACCTGGCGCCGGCGGCACCGTCCGCAGCGGGCGGCCTGGCGCCAGCGGCACCAGCCTGGCGCCAGCGGCACCCGACCTGGCGCCAGCGGCACCGTCCGCAGCGGGCCAGCCTGGCGCCAGCGGCACCCGACCTGGCGCCAGCGGCACCCGACCTGGCGCCGGCGGCACCGGCCTGGTGCGGCGGCACCGTCCGCAGCGGGCGGCCTGGCGCCAGCGGCACCGTCCGCAGCGGGCGGCCTGGCGCCAGCGGCACCCGACCTGGCGCCAGCGGCGGGCGAATCGACTGGCGTCGGTCCACGGTCCGTCCTGGTCGGTCCCATCGTGCTTTCGGTCCGATCCCTCTTGGCTTGTTGGATCATTCTTCGTGAGTTTAGTGCGATCCGCGGTTATTCTAAACACCAATCGTCTCGACTATCACGAGGAAATGGGATTCGCCGAAATGCGAAACCTTCAAAAGACTATTTTCTCGAAAAATTTTGTAATAGTTTTAATTCTTTGTAGGACAGGAACAAAAGCGTCTTGAAAAACTGCCGTAGAATTTAGGGAACTTTGGACCTAGGTGGATAGTCTAGCAAGCTAAGTCTTAGGCAAAATTTCCAGTCTTGTTCCATCGTTCCTTGATTGTCCAGGCAGAACATGCAAACCGATCTAGTCTCGAAAAACCGAGAAACGATCGCCCGCAGCGTTCTAAAGCATACTCATCCGCTTCCTAAAAGAAAGAAAAAGCGTACACAAGCCGGAAGAACGGCTAACCGTTTTCTTTAAGTAAAAAGAAAGAAGTAGATGCGTATACTATATCCATTATAATCCCTTCTTGAAAATTTTTGCTTCAGCATCAAGACAACGCTTTGACAAAGCAAAACTCTCGCCAGCAATAAGATTCGTCTAAAAGCGTAGCGGCATAGCCAACCGTTACAAACATAGTCTTGAAAACTCGTCGTCTCTCGTCGCAAACTTCGCGACTAGAAGCGTGTACCAACGTCGGACTAATAGCGCGACGGTGAACTTCTGAAAATAACGAAATAACCGGTAAAACTCCATAAGTAGTTGAAGCAGCTTTAGATCAAAGGTCGAAATCATAGCGGAAACATCTCCCGTGTAATCAGCGGAAACATCGCTACTTTAACAATCTGCGATTTTCTATCTCCATGAAACCGGTCATCCATTACTTTCATTATAACAAAAAAATTTATCTGAACCATTCATCGTGTAACTGAAACCTAAAGTGGAAGATCGTTTCTAAAAGCCATCAGCCGTAACTCAGAAAACTCGCTATGCTTGGCATGTCTATCTCGGCAAAGCTATTTGGCCCTCGACCTTCAGCCCTTCCGTAAAGCCGGACCTGAATTCGGCATCCCCATTAAGGACAATCGTAAACTAACATGACCTTAATAAGGGTCATGGGCTGATCGTTACCAACAACTTCCTTGGCGTCGGCTGAATCTAGCCTCCATGCCAATCCAAAGCTACTGGCGAGCACCGCTCCAATCATAGCGGCTAAAACAACAATCCGCGATTTGTTCATAGAGCGTAAGTGACTATTACGCAAGCAATTTGTCGCATAACCCAGAATCGAAATCATCACGATAAAGTCTTCATACCAAAACTCATTCCTAACAACCATATGGTTAGCGGAAGATTTAAACTCATCGTCAATCGAGTAAGTTCTATCGCCCGTAAACCGCGGCATGAAAAGAAACACTTCGTGACAAGGCTCCAAGAGTTATCACGAGTCATCCTTAATATATACAAACAAATCTCGAAGGCCAACGCTTCACTAAGCACTGTGAATGTAGGCGGCTTCTCCCTGGGTCGAACTTCGCGACCTCTTGGTCCTGCGTCCAAGCGAAACAATAGTTTCTGGCTGCGAACATTCGCAAAAACACCTCAAAGCCCGCGAACATTTCAACCACGAAATGCGGCACAAGGAAACTTCGACCTTCAGCACTGCGAGGCGTCGCTGCCTTTCGAAGGACATTCTTTTCCTCAAAACGTTCAGGCGAAATCCTCGTTTCTAGAACTTCGAAACATACAAACACACCTCTAAGCGGTAACATGCCTCTAAACTGGCATCATTTCGTTGTTGCTGATCACAACAAGCGAACTCTAACGCCCTAAACAGACAAATAGCAGCCCTTCAAGGGTAGGCTCTCTTGCATCCGACAAGGATAAACATAGCGCTATACAAGAAATCAAATTTTGGTTTAGCTCTTCAGAAGGAAGTAGCTCGACTCCGCCAGACAAATCATATAAGCCGACAACAATTAGCGGATTTTAAGCGGTGCGAGTCAGGTTAAAATCGCCAAACAGGCAAAACGAAGCCGATTTGTCATCGCAAAGCCTCAGTCGAGAGTAAACCTAGGTCTTGCCTAAACCCAGCCACGCTGGATCTTGACATCTCACAGACATAGTATGGTATCACGAGATCAAAATTTGTCTCTTCACTTAAGCCTATTAGTTTCACGAACTTTCAGCGTAAATCGGTAAACGCGGAAAATCTGGCTTTATGCAAACAATAGATGCGGTGATCATCAGGGAACTAGGAATGAGACGACAACTCACACCCTCTTTCTCATACTTCAAAAACTGAAGTTCATAAATAATCGAAAAACAAATACATCAACATCATCATGCTCGAAAGTCTCTCATGACACATAACCAGACCATATAAGTCTGCGGAAAACAGAACACAAGGGTCTTAAACTCCAAAACGAACTACGGAAGGCTTGATCCCTACAACAAAGTGCGTAGGCAGCCTTGAAAGCGCAGCCCAATCTTACCACTTTCAGCGGGCCTTTCAACCATTAATTCCGCCTATCTTACCTGACATGTCTTATCGCTCGCCAAGAACATCACAAAGGTTCTAACGAGCTGGGGGCTAACTGTTGGTGTCAAAATCGTCACGACGAATCAATGACTGAAAGTCTCTAGAAAGTATTTCTTGAAAACAAAAGTCTCGGATAATTTGAAAAGAAGTTATACGAGATTTTCTCAAATTAGAATATCCACTCTCTGTGAGATCGAAGACTACGGCGCTGGACGAGAGTCCCGGAAAGATCGGTCCTTCGCCCAAGGACATCAAGATTCGATCACCACAAAACCCTAAACACAAAAGAATCTGCCTCAAAACTTGAAGAGTCGTTCTCTCAAACCGTGAGGAACCAGAAAACGATCAAGATATCAAATCGAAGCCCTCGCCGAGATCTTCAGCCTGGCGCCGGCGGCACCGGCCTGGCGCCGGCGGCACCGTCCGCAGGCTAGACTGGCGCCGGCGGCACCGGCCTGGCGCCCGGCGGCACCGGCCTGGCGCCGGCGGCACCGGCCTGGCGCCGGCGGCACTCGCCACGCTGGCTCTTGACATCTCACAGACATAGTATGGTATCACGAGATCAAAATTTGTCTCTTCACTTAAGCCTATTAGTTTCACGAACTTTCAGCGTAAATCGGTAAACGCGGAAAATCTGGCTTTATGCAAACAATAGATGCGGTGATCATCAGGGAACTAGGAATGAGGCGACAACTCACACCCTCTTTCTCATGCCGAAAAAACTGAAGTTCATAAATAATCGAAAAACAAATACATCAACATCATCATGCTCGAAAGTCTCTCATGACACATAACCAGACCATATAAGTCTGCGGAAAACAGAACACAAGGGTCTTAAACTCCAAAACGAACTACGGAAGGCTTGATCCCTACAACAAAGTGCGTAGGCAGCCTTGAAAGCGCAGCCCAATCTTACCACTTTCAGCGGGCCTTTCAACCATTAATTCCGCCTATCTTACCTGACATGTCTTATCGCTCGCAAGAACATCACAAAGGTTCTAACGAGCTGGGGGCTAACTGTTGGTGTCAAAATCGGTCCGCAGCGGAATCAATGACTGAAAGTCTCTAGAAAGTATTTCTTGAAAACAAAAGTCTCGGATAATTTGAAAAGAAGTTATACGAGATTTTCTCAAATTAGAATATCCACTCTCTGTGAGATCGAGGAAGACTCTGGTCTTGTGAGACGAGAGTCCCGGAAAGATCGGTCCTTCGCCCAAGGACATCAAGATTCGATCACCACAAAACCCTAAACACAAAAGAATCTGCCTCAAAACTTGAAGAGTCGTTCTCTCAAACCGTGAGGAACCAGAAAACGATCAAGATATCAAATCGAAGCCCTCGCCGAGATCTTCAGCCTGGCGCCGGCACCGACCTGGCGCCGGCGGCACCGTCCGCAGGCTAGACTGGCGCCGGCACCGACCTGGCGCCGGCGGCGCTTTCCATGCTGGGCGGCCTGGCGCCCGGCGGCACCGTCAGCGGGCTGGCCTGGCGCCCGGCGGCACCCGACCTGGCGCCGGCCTTTCCGTGTATGGATCGGCCTGGCGCCCGGCGGCATCCGTCGCCGCGGGCTGACCTGGCGCCGGCGGCACCGGCCTGGCGCCGGCGGCACCGTCGCCGCGGGCTGACCTGGCGCCGGCGGCACCGGCCTGGCGCCGGCGGCACCGTCGCCGCGGGCTGACCTGGCGCCGGCGGCACCCGACCTGGCGCCCGGTCGGCGGCCCTCGTCCTGGTCTCCGGTCCCATCGTGTTCAGTCTGATCCCATCTTGGCTTGTTTGGATCAATCATCATGAGTTTGAGGCGATCCGCGGCTCTGAATAAACATCCTACGACTTCGATTGGAATGCGTCCTCGATGTTTTCACGACAAAAACTAGAAGGATTGGATTTCGTAGAAGATATCGTATAAAACAAGGTCGATTAACTTGAACATCGATCCTTTAGGTTATGCGGTTTATTTTCACGAGAAAGATAGTCTTCAGAAATCGTATAAAGCGTTTAGCGACTTAAGACAAGTCCACGGACTAACTTATGATTTTAGAAATTCAGGCCCAATCAGGCTATGGCGGTTTGTCGATATCGAACATCGGATAAACATCAAGTCACCAAAACTTCGAGGATAATTACAAAGATCGGCGAAAATGGAATACTTCCTGAAGAGATAAGCTTGGGCCCAAAGGCGAGGTCCATCATCCTAAGGAAAACCGACCTTGGAGTGGATATATAAGGAGAGCAAGGGCAGAAGAAAGACATCCGAAAATCCTAGATTGGAGACTTAGAGCATCCTGCTAGCTTAGAGAACTTAGAACTTAGGCGGTTAGGCCAGCGAGGCAGGACTCAGAGCGTCTGGCGCCTCTTGTTCTAGTTTTATCTTCTCCGCAGACCCGTTCCTCGGAAGGATCTAACTATACTTTTACTCAGAGCTCCGCACATAGAAACCCTAGGCATTATCTTGACATGCCGCTTCTATGACCAGCGCTCATATTAGGCGAACCAGGCCCTAGAGCGTCGGGCCACCTCCTGCTCGCAAATCTCGGCTCCTCGGAAGGATGGGACAATTCTTTACTTAAGAGCTCCGCACATAGAAACCCTAGGCATTATCTTGACATGCCTGTTTCTATGACAAGCGCTCATACTAGGCGAACCGCCCGGGCGGTTCGATCTCTTGTTCAATTCTTTCTAACTGAACTTCGTCCGACTTGATCCTCGAAAGTGCGTAGGCAGCCTTTCTTAAGGTCCAGTCTCAAATCTTAACAAATCTTTTCGCATTTATTCGGTCACTTGTCGTTGGCTGTCGCGAAATCCGGACCTTCAAGGAAAGTCGGGTTAACTTGGCTTTCCTCCGCAATCTTATTCATTAAAATTGACGGTGTGAATTTCGGTTCCCACAGACTTGTCGGATAGTCTAGAGATAAATCTGCTCAGAGCTGCCATCCTTCCTGTTAGCCTCTCGACCTCTTTGATGTTCCTCGGGGAGCGAACTAAAAAGCAGAAAGAAGCTTATGCACAAATAGGGCAAGCTTCAGGTGATCGCTAGAAGAAATTTAGCAAAGCTTCAAGAGTGCCTTGAAGTATCTATCATGAAGAGAAGTTAAGTCCAGGAAGGGCTTAGCCTGATCGTAAGAAGAGAATGGAGATGGTTGGATGAAGTTAGGTCTGGTGCAAGAATAAGGAAAGAGCTTCAGGAGTGTCTGATAAGTATCTGAAGAGTGTGCAAAGTTAGGGCCAAGTCTAGGAGGGACTTAAAAGCATGTTTGGGAGAAATTGGGCGAGTGTGCAAAGATAGCACGAGGCCGGTACGGATCTGTACGGACAGTACGAACCAGGCTCGACCCAAGTTGCTCAGACTCGACCATTTGTGAAGTTTAAAGACTTGTGCAAATATAGGGCACAAGAGTGTACGGAGAAGACCTAATCCGTACAAGGCTGGATTGAGTCTTGGATCACAAGGTATGACAAAATAATATTTGTGCAGAGATAGGGCGCTTACCTTGTGAGATGGGTCCATTGGAGTAGTGAAGCAGCAAGGGAATTTTCCAAGAGGATCAGAGTGAGCTGTGTGTGCAAGCTGGAAAGGTAAAGGTGCTTTACCTCTACAGCAAGACCAATCCTCACCCTTTATTCAAAAGGAAGTGATCATGGCCGCCCATTTGAATTCAAGAAGACCAAGACTGGCCAGCTAGCAATGGATCTATTTGACTGCATCTGATCCATCCATTTCAAATCAGTCCATCTCCACTCTTCATTTCTTATCCTTAACTTTAGGGTTTCTGATTGTTGCAAGTGAAGAAAGCTCATATATAAGCTAAGGATGGTCTTTTGTAATTGTTAAGCTGAATGGGGGGGGGGGGGGGGTTTCCCCATCTCTTCGTAATCTTAAGTCTCTGGTTACTCGTTCTCTTAGTCTCTCTAGTCTTGTTCGTAATCTCTTAGTCACATAAGAACTTATCCACACACCTAAACACTCTCATCTATATCTCTCTCAAATCTCCACAAACAAACTCATATATCTCCATTGGAGTTGATTCACACACAAACACATCCAGAGAAGACAAAGTTGAGATTTTCTTGAAAAATCTCATATGGTATCAGAGCTAGGTTCATCAGAACCTGGTTGAAGCTTCCATTGATCACTTCCACTCATCTCAGCTCAATCTGAGCCCTTGAAGACATTCCCATCCGAGCTTGGTTTCTTCCTGAAAAGGAAGAGTGAAGCAGGGCGTGTTCTCCATATTTCTCAGCCATTTCCGACCAGTACATGATGAAGATCTCTGTTGGAAGCAAAGGTGTATGGAGAGGCCTCGCGAACCTCATCCAAGGCGCCTTGTCGAAGAGCTTTCCTCATCTGGTTCATCATGGGAGCTGTCTAAAGTGATGGCGAGTAGAAGGCTTGAAGAAAGGAGGGGTCTTTGAGCTGGTGATGCAAGATGGTGGTCATGAACTGAAGGAGAAGGAGGTGGGTGACGATCCAGACAACCAGATCCAACAAAGTCTTGATCTTTCCATCCATGGGTGATACAAGGACCAACCTGGTTCCTTGGTTGTTAGCGATTCTTTAAACCTTAAGTGATATTGAGCTTGTGATGATGCCTGGTTGTGTGTTGTGATGTGTTGTGAAAATCTGAGGATAAATGATTTGAATCTGTCCCAGGATGTTTAAAGAGTATTGAGAAATGCTTGAGAGTGTTTAAAAATGCTTAAAGAGTGGTTTAAAAAATGTTTAACCTGGTTCTTGTATGAGTTGTGCTAGGATGATAGATTGCATATCTGATTCTAGTAGCTTTCATATCTTGAAATCTCTTAAGGTTGAAGCATGGTGTGTGGGATTGAGTATGCATAGCTCCAGTTCATAGTGATGCTTGCTAGGATTGATTAATCAGCTTGCATGCATGTATTGAATCTGATTGAAAGTTGATGCATACTGAGAAAGTTGCCTGTTATTGAAGCATTAGATTCATGTCTAAATTGCTGGATAAAGGAGCTTTAAAATGCCTAAGTAGCTTGTCTTCAATCAAATATGATCTTGCTTGTGCATAGAGAGTTAGCTTGAAAAGATTAGAACTTTGAATGGCTAGTTTAATCTTGTGCAGAGCTTGTAAGACATTGGTGGTCAAACTTGATGATTGATCAAGGATTGACACCAATGCAATTATTTCTGATCTTTGCTGGAGTTTGAGTGATGTTTCAGGAACACAAGGAGTGTTCTTGGTTCACTATCAATCCGAGTAGAAGAGGCAAAAGAAGGTG
The DNA here is from genome assembly GCA_016771965.1 of Brassica carinata. Classification (NCBI taxonomy): domain Eukaryota; kingdom Viridiplantae; phylum Streptophyta; class Magnoliopsida; order Brassicales; family Brassicaceae; genus Brassica; species Brassica carinata. The sequence goes on along the minus strand of CM028687.1, from coordinate 16,185,555 downwards.
CCATTTTGCGAGAAATGGAGAGTGGTTACAAGAGTGGTGATGCGCCACTGGTTTGAAGTGTCACTATAGCTCACTTCCAAGCTTGGACCTAGACTCAATCCAAGCTTGAGGAGGGGAGTTAAGTGAGCTTTCAAGCTGATCAGAAGGTTCATTGCAAGCAACTGAAGAAGAAGCCAGCCGGGTCTAGGCAGTGGCGTGTCTAGGCAAGAGAGTGTTCAGAGCACTCTTGGCTGTGAGAAGATGAAGACTACTCTATCAGTGCGGCTTCTAGTGTGAGGTGACTGAAGAGGTAGCTGAAGCTTTCACATGCATTCCATTCAAGATGGCGAGTTCAAGAAGAGGCTGCAATGGTGTGATAATGCAGATCATGAAGCTATCCTTCCAAGCTTGACTTGTTCCACATGGTCAAGCTTGAGGGGGAGTGTTGAAGCTTACATGATCTGAGAGTACTTGGTGGTTATTCAAGAAGAGAAGCAGACCAGTTATGAAGCATGATGATGGATGGGTAAAGCAATCTCCAAGGCGGCTTCTAGAGTGAGGTGCTTGGTACTACAGCTGAAGCATCCTTATGAAGGTTCGGTAACATGGTGGTGACTCATGAAGAAGCAGAAGCCAAGACTCAGCTTGTATCTATCAAGGAAGACCAAAGAGTCCAAGCACTTGAGTTCAATAGAAGGTTGTGGGAAAGGGGGAGAGACCAAGATCTGTCTGAAGAAGAGTACAAGATGTGTTGGTGATGAGAAAGGGAAGAGGGGATCGACCTTGCATCACATGAGGGCCATGATCCAGAGTCTTTGTGTCCCTTACATTGTTGGTAAGGCACAAATACTCAATGGCCAATCCCAAGGCCTTGAAGGCTCTGCTCTTTTTTCCTCATCACGGTTTTGTCCCAAAGGGTTTTCCTTGGTGAGGTTTTTAATGAGGGAGCCCTTCAGGGTTCGAAGCTTAACTCAATATCTGTTAGAGTTAAAATTGAGGTTGGAGTGTTGAACTGAAGAGCAGAAAGAAGCTTGTGCACAAATAGGACAAGCTTCAAGTGATCTCTAGAAGAAGTTCAGCAAAGCTTCAAGAGTGCCTTGAACTATCTATCATGAGAGAAGCTAAGTCCAGGAAGGGCTTAGACTGATCTTAAGAAGAGAATGAAATGTTGGTTGAAAATGGGTCTGGTGCAAGAATAGGGCAAGAGCTTCAGGAGTGTCTGATAAGAATCTGAAGAGTGTGCAAAGTTAGGGCCAAATCCAGAAGGGACTTAGAAGCATGTTTGGGAGCAAATGGGCGAGTGTGTAAAGATAGGGCGAGGCCGGTACGGATCTGTACGAACAGTACGGACCAGGCTCGACCCAAGGTGCTCGGACTCGACCATATGTGATGTTTGAAAACTTGTGCAAATATAGGGCACAAGAGTGTACGGATCAGACCTAATCCGTACAAGGCTGGATGGAGTCTTGGATCACAAGGCATGAGAAAGAATGTTTGTGCAGAGATAGGGCGCTTACCTTGTGAGATTGGTCATGTTGAGTAGTGAAGCAGCAAGCGAATATTCCAAGAGGATCAGAGTGAGCTGTGTGTGCAAGGTGGAAAGGTAAAGGTGCTTTACCTTTACAGCAAGACCAACTCCACCCTTTATTCAAAAGGAAGTGATCATGGCCGCCCATTTGAATTCAAGAAGACTAAGACTGGCCAGCTAGCAACGGATCTTTTTGACTGCATCTGATCCATTTCAAATCAGTCCATCTCCCCTCTTCATTTCTTATCCTTAGCTTTAGGGTTTCTGATTGTTGCAAGTATAGAAAGCTCATATACAAGCTAAGGTTGGTCGTTTGTAATTGTTAAGCTGAATGGGGGGGTTTCCCCATCTCTTTATAATCTTAAGTCTCTGGTTACTCATTCTCTTAGTCTCTCTAGTCTTGTTCTTAATCTCTTAGTCTCATACACACTTATCTGCACACCTAAACGCTCTCATCTATCTCTCTCTCAAATCGCCACAAACAGACTCATATATCTCCATTGGAGTTATTCACACACAAACACATCCAGAGAAGACAGAGTTGAGGTTCTCTTTAAAAATTTCATAGGAATGGACTGGATAGCGTGTATCGGTTCGGGATTAGCTTCGATGCTCCTGTGGGTCACGATATACCCCAGGAACTTTCCGGAGCTCACTCCAAACATGCACTTGGCTGGGTTGAGCTTCATGTTGTACTTCCGCAGGGTAGATAAGGCTTGCTGCAGGTGCGAGATGTGGTCTTCGGCTTCCAGAGACTTCACCAGCATATCGTCAATATATACTTCCATGGTCTGCCCGATCTTATCCGCGAACATCATATTCACCAGCCTTTGGTAGTTGGATCCCGCGTTTTTAGGCCAAAGGGCATGACCTTGAAGCAATAGATTCCCCAAGAGGTCATGAAAGATGTTTTCTCCTGATCGTCTGGATGGATGAGTATCTGGTTGGATGAGTATCTGGTTGTAGCCGGAGAACGCGTCCATGAAGCTCATTAGCTGGTGCCCAGCTGTGGCATCGACGAGTTTGTCGATGTGAGGTAGGAGAAAGGGGTCCTTTTGACAGGCGTTGTTGAGGTCCGTTAAGTCTATACAGACTCTCCATTTGCCATTCTTTTTCCTGACTACCCCCACGTTAGCTAGACATTACGAGTATTGCACCTCGTGGATGAATCCTGCGTTGAGCAGGTTCTTGACTTCCTCATTGATGATTGCATCCCTCTCGGGAGCGAATTTTCTTCTCTTCTGCCGAACTGGCTGGTTTTGAGGGTCCACCTGCAGCTTGTGCATGATTATCTCCGGATCGATCCCAGACATATCAACGTGGGCCCAGTCGAAGCAATCGGAGTTGGACCTGAGGAAGTCTATCAACCTCCTTCTGAGCCCTTCGGGTAGTTTGGAGCCTATCTTGAGGAATCGAGTTTGGTCCCCTTCAGCCAATGGCACCTCATCAATTTCTTTAACCTCGGACTGATCGGTATGTTGAGCCAGAGGCTGGTTCTGTAATTGCTATAAGACCTTGGTCTTTCCCTTCAGGGTAGTTTGATAGCAGGATCGGGAATTCTCCTGGTCATTCCTGATCGATCTTATGCCCCATGGGGTGGGGAACTTTACCATCTGGTGGAGCGTTGAAGAGACGGCTCCCATGTCGTGGATCAAGGGGAGCCCGAGGATCATGTTGTAGGATGATAGGCAGTCGACTACCAGGAATATTTTGATATGTTAATTCCTTCGGCATACACCAGGAGGACAACTTCTCCGATGGTTTGCTTGACCTCTCCGCTGAATCCCACGAGGGGGTTTCTTTGCGCGTTAAGGCACTTTCTTTCAGCCCCAGATCTTGGTATGCGGTTTGGAAGATGATTGGTCGAGCTTCCATTGTCCACCAGTATCCTTTTTACCAGGAAATATGCTACAGTTAGAGATATGACCAGGGCGTCATGATGGGGGGCCAGGACCTTCTCCTATTCCTTGCCGTGAAGATTATTTTGTCCGTTACCAAGAGCAGGCGCTTAGGCTTGGTAGTTTCCAGGCCGGGCTTGGTGTTCCGGGTACTTTTCTTTGCGACTGAGTGGCTTATGCCGCTTATATCCGAGCCTCCAGATATGACGTGGATTGTTCGATCCTGTCGAGGTGGCGAGGCCGGGACAGCTTTAGTGGGCTTTCTGGATGTTCCTTTGCTCAGATGGCTCCTGGCCTTGTCTGAAAGGAATTCCCGGAGATGTCCCTTCTTGAGTAGCTCGTTGACCTCGACCTTCAGCGCGATGCAGTCTTCTGTCATGTGACCGTGGTCACTGTGAAAGTCGCACCAATGATCTGAGTTTCGGAAGGAGTCGAGTTTCTTCATCTTCTGAGGACACTTGACCTGTTGGCTCAGAACATTGATCAGCTCCGGTTTGATATGGAGAGGTGGGAGATGTCAGGCCACATGGACACTGCCATTCCATCTGCCTTCTCGATCGGGCAATTCTGATACCTGGCCGGTTTCTACTTCCGGAATCCTTTGTTGATCTTTGGGATGATCTATCGTCTCCGATGGTTCGATCTGGCCTGGTTGCCTTTTGATCTGGCTTATGCTGCGTATTAGCACGGCTTGCGACGTCTTCTTCCCATTTTACCTGAGCTCAGGCTTGGGATAACTGATATACCATGGATTTGACCCATTTTCATCCATGGTATATTAGTATTTTACTATATAATTATTATGTTTTCTAGCCTATTAGGTATATTTTCAGGTTCGGGAGTGTTTTGGAGTAAAATGATGATTTTGGAGCATTTTGGAGTATACAAGAGATTTAATCCGAGCTGACCATCAAACCATACAAGAGGTCTACATTCAGAGACAATAATCGCTCGATGCACATCATGTGCTATCAATTGATTCGTAAGAAAAGACGCGACATATGAAGATTATAATCGATCGATGCACGTCTTGTGCCATCGTCGATATCAAAGCACGAAAAGCCTGATTTGGTTCCAGCTGACTTATGGCTCAAGATTTCACCAAATTACAAGATTACCCCTGACGAGTTTTTAACCTAATAGATAAATACATGCCTAGGTGTTAGGAGGCAAGAGAGCTTTTTTGTATTCTTGTTTTTCACAGCAAAAGTTTAGAGAGATTTTGAGAGTTGGAGAGAAGATCCAGAGATTTTTGATTGGAACTCCATAGCATTTTATTATCTATACTATGTAGTTTTCTTACCTTGCTTGTGTTATGAATTGCTTAGCCATGTCTGAGTAATCTCATTGTTAGATTTAGGGTTTAAATAGGTTAAAGGGATTAGCCCCAGCTATAGATTGCTAAGTTGTGGTATTCATAGGTTGTTCTTAATGCGTGTTCTAGAATTGCTAACTGGAATATTGAACACTAGGAATTTGTATGTTTGAGCATCCTTGAATAATACTGTCCTGATCTATCTATTGAGCTAAGATTGCTAGAGTATGTAATTCACTGATCTAGGAAGCTTGGTGAGCATATTCAACCTGTTTGTAAAGCTTAACTGAATCTTATCGATCGATATCCCTACTGGACAATCGATCGACAGCGAAAGGTGCATCGGTCGATATCTTTCTATGATCATAGATCGACACTGCTAGTGATCGAACATTCTTGTTCTGGTCATTAGATCCATTTAATAGACTTATCCAAGAAATTGCGGTGATGTCCTTCTTGAGTAGCTTCGTTGACCTCGACCTTCAGCGCGATGCAGTCTTCTGTCATGTGACCGTGGTCACTGTGAAAGTCGCACCAATGATCTGAGTTTCGGAAGGAGTCGAGTTTCTTCATCTTCTGAGGACACTTGACCTGTTGGCTCAGAACATTGATCAGCTCCGGTTTGATATGGAGAGGTGGGAGATGTCAGGCCACATGGACACTGCCATTCCATCTGCCTTCTCGATCGGGCAATTCTGATACCTGGCCCGGTTTCTACTTCCGGAATCCTTTGTTGATCTTTGGGATGATCTATCGTCTCGGTCGTTCCGATCTGGCCTGGTTGCCTTTTGATCTGGCTTATGCTGCGTATTAGCACGGCTTGCGACGTCTTCTTCCCATTTTACCTGAGCTCAGGCTTGGGATAACTGATATACCATGGATTTGACCCATTTTCATCCATGGTATATTAGTATTTTACTATATAATTATTATGTTTTCTAGCCTATTAGGTATATTTTCAGGTTCGGGAGTGTTTTGGAGTAAAATGATGATTTTGGAGCATTTTGGAGTATACAAGAGATTTAATCCGAGCTGACCATCAAACCATACAAGAGGTCTACATTCAGAGACAATAATCGCTCGATGCACATCATGTGCTATCAATTGATACGTAAGAAAAGACGCGACATATGAAGATTATAATCGATCGATGCACGTCTTGTGCCATCGTCGATATCAAAGCACGAAAAGCCTGATTTGGTTCCAGCTGACTTATGGCTCAAGATTTCACCAAATTACAAGATTACCCCTGACGAGTTTTTAACCTAATAGATAAATACATGCCTAGGTGTTAGGAGGCAAGAGAGCTTTTTTGTATTCTTGTTTTTCACAGCAAAAGTTTAGAGAGATTTTGAGAGTTGGAGAGAAGATCCAGAGAGATTTTTGATTGGAACTCCATAGCATTTTATTATCTATACTATGTAGTTTTCTTACCTTGCTTGTGTTATGAATTGCTTAGCCATGTCTGAGTAATCTCATTGTTAGATTTAGGGTTTAAATAGGTTAAAGGGATTAGCCCCAGCTATAGATTGCTAAGTTGTGGTATTCATAGGTTGTTCTTAATGCGTGTTCTAGAATTGCTAACTGGAATATTGAACACTAGGAATTTGTATGTTTGAGCATCCTTGAATAATACTGTCCTGATCTATCTATTGAGCTAAGATTGCTAGAGTATGTAATTCACTGATCTAGGAAGCTTGGTGAGCATATTCAACCTGTTTGTAAAGCTTAACTGAATCTTATCGATCGATATCCCTACTGGACAATCGATCGACAGCGTGAAAGGTGCATCGGTCGATATCTTTCTATGATCATAGATCGACACTGCTAGTGATCGAACATTCTTGTTCTGGTCATTAGATCCATTTAATAGACTTATCCAAGAAATTGCGAGTGATGATTAGCTTGTTGTTAAATAAAGTAGTTGAGCTCTAATATATCATGCATGCAACTGTTAGGCATCTATAGAATTATAATCTCTAATTACCTGAATAAAAACCATAAGTCTAGCATTTTTCCAAATAAAGTGTCAAACCAATCATCTTGTTAGTAGCAACTGCCTTGCTCAATCAGGATTGTTTACATTGCTTTAACCCATAAAAACCACAATTCACCTAGAATTGATTCTCTGATTAAATTTAATTGGTTCCCTAGCTCTTTGGATTCGATCCCTAAGTATTACAACTGAACCTCTTATTTGAGAGAGTAATTCACTCCTTACGGTAATTTGAGTGAGATCAATAACACGTCTTCCATGGTCTTGCAGTGATACTTGGTCAGTTCTTTGTAGAGATCCACGTCTGGGAGTAGGCCTCTCTTGAAGGCGGATATTGCAGTAGGGACGTTACACCCGGGAATCGCCACCTTCTCCTGATTGAAACGTGCTATGTGGCCTCACAATGATTCGGTCCAGCGTTGACGAATCTCATAGAGGCAGTCCGAAGTTTTCTCAAGGTTCCTGCCACCCGCGAAGTGCTCCATGAACTGGATGCTGAGAGTCGCGAAAGAGGATATGGACCTGGTAGGTAGGTTGATGTACCATTGCAAGGCGGGTCCAATTAGAGTTGAAATGAATCATTTGCACATTGTGGCTTCTTCTCCTTGTATTGAGCGATGTGGTCGTCTGGATCACCGGTGCTGTCGTACATCTTTATGTTGGGGAAGGAGAGCTTTCTCGGCATCTCAATCAGTGCGATCTCGTCAGCAAAAGAAGTATCCGCATAGGAGTCGGGACCACTCTTTCGAATTGGGGGAGCTACTCCGGGGAGTCTTTCCACCATGGACTGTAAAGCATCAAACTTCTTGGAAAACAACTCCTCCAGATAGGAGGTTACGAAGACCTCGCCACCATTATTTCCTCGGGCATTTCCTTATCGAGCTCCAGCTCGGAGTAACTTTCCTCGACGTTATGGATCTGGGTATCTCTGGCCTCCTCCTGGTTTGCCCCGTTTCTGTTAAGCATCGGTTGCGGATGATTTGTTTCTCCGCCGGAGTTGGTTGTCTCCAAGGTGGGCATAGGCTGGATTCAAGTTCGGAAGCGACACTTCTTGTTGCTAGCCGCGTTGAGGGCTTGGTTTTCGTCTCGGAGAGAAAGATTCTCGGCCTCGAGCTGATCGAGCTTATCCGCCCTTTGCTCCTGCCGTTTGGAGTGTTTGTCCAGCTTGTCTTTCAGACTCTGAACTGAGAGGATCTCGGGGTTCTCCGCGGCGTCTTTCCAAGCTTTGTGTAGCTCGGTTACTTGGCTTTTCAGGCTGTCTAGTTGCCTCTGGAGCTCAGCTTCTCTCGGAGTGGATTGTTGTAACTCGTCTCTCTCATCCACCGCATTCGTCACGTAAATTGGATTACCCTCCTCCTTCTAGCGTCAATCTGTTAGAGGATTTTTTTTGTAGGATCTTTTTGAGTACTATGTAATGATGGATAAGCTAGAGAATTCAAAATATTTGTAAGGAATAAGACTTGAAGAGAGGTTTTATTGATCGTTTGAGTAGGGACTACAAAAGATAGGTGTATAAACCCTAGTTCTAACCGCCTAACCCTAGTCTCTATGTCTTGAAGTGTCGATCCCTAGTTCTAGGGTTTGGGATACCCTTATATAGTTGTCCTAGGTCGCTTGAGGTCGGTTTGGAGGAGTAGAAAGCTTCCATATCAGGAAATATGGAAGGTTCTCTTTATCGGAAGTTTTCGATTTTTCCCGGGGGAAGGGACTGTCGCATTGGTCGGAGCCGGGAGCCGTTTCCAGCAGGAACCTAGAGGCCGGTGTCCTGCCCGGGGTCTGGAGAAATCTGATACCTGAGTATTTTTACCCAACACGATCGATGATAAAAGTCCGTGTAAATCGATTCTGAGAGGCTGGTATCGAGCGAATCTAAGGTCGGATCACTAGCATCAGCTTCTTCAACTCTGCTCGGATCTCCAGATCCAAGTTGTGCATTATCCTCTACCATACATTCCAGCATAGATTTCAACTCAATCTCTATATTTTCTGCAGCATCGCAGAGAAAGTTGTTGATGAAAGCGGTTGCGATGTCATTCCAAGTTATGAGGGATGTTGATGGTAGCTTCTTGAACCAGTGAGTTGAATCTCCAGCAAGATTGTACGGGAATAGTTTGCAGAAGTAGTGGCTTTCACAGACTCCATCGAAGATGAACAGTACCAATTCCTCAAACATGCTGATATGATCCATTGGTTTCTCGTAAGGAAAGCCATGAAATGGACGCTGACGAATAAGAGTGATGTATATAGGTTTCAGCTAGAAGTCATCCCTCTTTCAAATAGCACTAGCATCTGGGAATGCAGTCCCCTGTGCATGAGTCAGCTGTCCTGCATTGGTGCGAGCCCGACCTTCCTTGTCTCGTAAGATCCTCTTTTCGACAACCTCAAGTATAAGCACTTCATCCTTCTCTGTCTCCACGCAAGTAACATCGTTCGACACTCGATGAACAGTGTCGGGATGAACAGTGTCAGGATGAACAGTGTTCTGATGAAAAGTGTCACAATGAACAGTGTTACGATGAACAGTGTCGCGATGGAAGTGTCGCGATGAACAGTGTCGCGATGGACAGTGTCAATCGATGGGGAATGAACATTGTCGATCGACGGGAGATGAACAGTGTCGATCGACGGGAGATGAACAGTGTCGATTGAAGCGGGATGAATAGTGTCGATCGACATGGAATGAACAGTATCGCGATAAACAGTAGCATGATCAACAGTACCGAGATGAATAGTACCATGGTGAATAGTAGTGCGATGAACAGTACTAGGGTGAACAGTAACACGATTAACAGTACCGGGATGACCAGTGTTTTCCGACACATGATGAATAGTGTCGTTCGATGCTTGGTTCATGCTGGCGATCACTGCTGCTTGGAGGGTGTCGATCAATACTTCCCTCGTAGACTTACAGATCGTGTATAAACCAACAGGCTCCTTCTTTGAAGAACCTAGAAATCTTCTCTTCATTGTCTTCTCGTACTAAATTTATGTACCTGAAATAGAAGAAAAAATTTCATGAGTTTTTTTTTAAACAGTAGTAAAACTTAGACTAGATCTAACTAGACAAGATCTAATGGCGATCAAAGCTTCCCAGCAACGGCGCCAAATTTGATATCACTCAAATTACCCTAAGGAGTGACTTTACTCTCTCAAATAAGAGGTTCAATTGTAGTACTTAGGGATCAAATCCACAGAGAGCTAGGGCACACACTTGATCTAATAGTTATATTATAAAGCTAGGTTAATAGGGTTTTAAAGCAGTAAATAAAGCATTGGTGAGCAAGGCAGTTGCTCGGTTGGATTGATGAGTTGTTTGATGGAAGGATGATTGCTAGATCTAGGGTTTCTATTCAGATAATCAGAATTATAATGATAGGGAGACTAAAGTTGTATTTATATATTCTAGAACTCAACTTGTAGAATGACCGATCAACTGTTGACTTCTAAGTTATCTATTTTCTAGATCCCAGATCTCAACTTTTGTGTATTGATCATGAGAAAGTGTCGATCGATGATTCTATAGGAATATCGATCGATACACCATTCGTAACGTCGATCGATTAATCTATTTGATTATATGTGGGAACCGAAATTCGCACTGTCAAGTTTTGTTGAACAAGTATGGAGGAAAACCGAGTTAACCCGATCTTCCTTGAAGGTCCGAATTCTCTGCGTAATCACTTTAGAATCGATAAAAGAGAAGTAGCAAGATAAAAAAATGAACGATCGCTCAGAGGCGTTTTATTAGTTAAAAGTATGAATACAAGATTTCTCGGAGAGGAGTAGAGATATGCTAACTATCGTAACAACAGAACAAGAGGCGACAAAGACGTCCTAACCCTTGCCGTACTAGTCTAACCACCTAAGTCCTAAGTTCTCTAAGCTAGCAGGAGTTCTCTAAGTCTAAAATCTCGGATCCTCTTCTCTTCTGCTCCAGCCCTCCTTATATAGTAAGCTTTAGATGGGTGGCCCGTTTAACCTTTAAGCCTTTGGACCCAAGTTTATCTCTTTTGGAAATATTCCATTTTCCATTGATCTTTGTAGTTATCCTCGAGTATTGACATTTATCTGCGGAAACTTAGCATTTATTCTACTTCAATAAGTTAGGATAAACCGTCATAGCTCCTATTGGGCTTGGATTTCCAAAATCGTAAGTGAGCCCATGGACACGCTTCAAGCCCTCGAACGTTCTTACGATTTCTCGAAAGATTATCTCTTAGAAAAATAAATCATTATAGCCTAAAGAATCGATGTTGACTTCGATCGTCCTTGTTTTACGATACACTGCGGAAGAACCAACCTTCTAGCTTCGAGTCGTAAGACTTGAGGATAACTCAATCGAGTTAAACCGAGGAACATTAGGTCCATAGCTAAGGTGCTACGACTTCCACGGAAGCCACGAGGTACAATCATCCGGACGGGCTGGGAATAGATGGGCGCCGGCGCCCGGGACCAGCAGGCGAGCGGCGCCAGCGCCCGGGACCAGCAGGCGAGCGGCGCCAGCGCCCGGGACCAGCAGGCGAGCGGCGCCAGCGCCCGGGACCAGCAGGCGAGCGGCGCCAGCGCCCGGGACCAGCAGGCGAGCGGCGCCAGCGCCCGGGACCAGCATCGGTAAGCCGCCGGACTAGCGCTGGTAAGCCGCCTCGTCCTTGGTCGCTTGTTATTTTCCGATCCAACCTTCGTTGATTGTTTTTATGAAAGTCCGTAGACAGGAAATGATCTTAGCCGTTGATTTCGAGATAACCGTTTTGACCCCAACGGTTAGCCCCAGCACATGCGACTTCGGAGGCGATTTTAGGCGAGTGACTTGAGTTTGAAAATCAAAATTTTTGGCTAAGAATATTTTATTGCGGAAATCCTCATATCCTTATAAAGTAGCTCATCACTTCTCAGTCTTCACACACTCCCCCTTTTCTCAACTTCTTCCTCTTTTGCTCTCGCAAAGAAGATGTCTTCCTCTCAAGTTGAAAAGAAAGATTCCGACGTCGAGATGGGTGAGGCCAGTCAGGCTCCGCTGGTCTTGGCTGTTCATGAAGCCACTCAGTCTTTCATCTACCGCTCCGATCATAATTTCTGGTCGGGAGGACATGGTAGAGTCCACGCCTCCGGCTTCGAAGATCGTTTTGGGACTCCCAGCACCCAGTGCTGCACCGTTGCCTAGGGGGCGTTCGAGGGCGGTGCCGCTAACCGAAGAGGAAGAGGTGCGCTAAAGCGGCGAGCGCCGGGATTGTTGTCATAACATCGTTCCAAGGTTTGATTTTGATTTATCCGCAATCCTTCTTTTCTTTTCTTTTGCGATGATCCTTACCCTTTTTTTTGCGGACAGTTTGTGTCGCTGATTGATGGGATGCTTGGTGACTGCGGATCGGAGGTGCACGTCTGTCGAAGGAGTTGAAGTCGTCGCAGAAGGCGTTAGGCGTACCGAGGCGCGTACAGACCATCGAAAACATCCATGCTGCCCAGACGTCCCAGCTCGAAGTTCGAATCAGCGACCTCGAACGCGATCTCGGGAAGACCGCGAGTTCGTTGCTCAAAGTGAAGAAAGAGAAGAGACACAAATCCTTGGAAATCCGTCGTCTCCAACAAAAGATCCAGGATCACGAAGAGATGAGCGCTCACAAGTCGACAGAGACCGTCGATCCCCGCGGCGACTTCTTCGCTCGTTTGACGAGGATGGCCAGTTTGTTCGAGTCTCTGATAGTTGTCCGTGAGAGGGACTTAGCTTTGGCGGGCATCGAAGGGAGCTTGAGCGAGCTTCAGCTGCTTAGGGGCGATGAGGCCCTATCTCTGGATTCCGAGGAAGCCAGGCTGCTTTCTTGCAAGGGAGAATTGACGGCTTGCGAAGGGGACTTTGACTCGATTCTCGCTGGTCTGAAGTCCGCGTGCACCCTTGTACCGGATTAGGTGGGCTCGGAGGATCAGGTTCAGGCAGCAGAGGATCGTGAGGCTGGCGCGGATGAGGCAGGTAGTGGAGGTGTGGCCAGAAGTCGATGGCGAGGCGTTCCGCTGCGGGTGAGTTTGAGGATGAAGGTGATGCTCTGAGGAGCGTCTAGGTTTAGCAATCCCTTGAGGGATTTTTATTTTGTTTGTGTTGCGGCCGCCATGAGGCCATGATGTATTTTCTCGGGACTGGGCGTTGGTGGCTTTGAATCCCTGCCCTTTTTAGGGCGTTTATTGAACTCGCAGCTCAATCTGAAATATTTCGGTTTTTATGACGTTTAAATGAACTTCTGTTTTTCGAAGTTTAGAGGGAGAGGATACGAGTTGTTGTCTCGTTCCAAACCCTCCGTTGATCGCTGTATCTATTGTTTGTACAAAGCGAGACCTTTCGCGGTTTTCTGGTTTGCGCGAAGGTTCGTGAAACGAATAGACTTAGGTGAAGAGACAAGTTTTGGGATCTCGTATCGGGTAGTGATACTATGTCTATGAGATGTCAAGATCCAGTGTGGCTAGGTTTAGGGCAAGACCTAGGTTTACTCTCGGACTGAGGCTTTGCGATGACAAGTTGGCTCTCGTTTTGCCTGTTTGCGATTTTAACCTGACTCGTACTGTTTTAAAATCCGCGAATTGTTATCGGCTTATATGATTTGCTTAGATGCGAATCGAGATACTTCCGTTTGGAAGAGCTAACCAAAATTTTGGACTTCTTGTATAGCGCGCTATGTTATCCTTGTCGGATGTAAGAGAGCCTACCTTCTAGAAGGCGGCTTATTATCTGTTTAGGACGTTAGAGTTCGTTTGTTGTGATCAGCAACAACGAAATGATACCGTTTAGAGGTGTGTTTGTATGTTTTGAGTTCTAGAGACGAGGATTTTGTCTGGAACGATTTGAGGAAAAGAATGTCCTTCGGGCGTTAGCGACGTCTCGCCGATCTGAAGGTCGAGTTTTCCTTGTGCGCATTCGTGGTGAAATGTTTGCGGGCTTTGGAGATGTTTCGCGAATGTTAGCAGCCAGAAAACTGTTGTTTCAATTTGGGCCTTGGGACCAAGGGGTGCGTAAATTTGACCGAGGAGAAAGCGTCTACATTCACTGTTCTTCGTGAAGTGTTGGCCTTCCGGGATTTGTTTTGGATGTGATAATCGCTTAGTGGATACTACATCCATTGTCGTAGCCATTTAGTAGTTGGCGAAATGTGTTGTCTATAAATAGTTTCAAAGTTTCAGAATTTTTGAAATTCGTGGGAGTATACGAGTATACACTCCCCACTCCCCCCCCCCTCCTTTTAATCGGGGGGGATAGCTGATATACCATGGATTTTACCCGTTTTTACCCCTGGTATATGAGTGTTTTTACTACTATTATCTATGTTTTGGAGTCTATTAGGTATGTTTTCTGGTTCAGAAGCATTTTGGAGAAAAGTGATGTTTTAGGTGCCTTTTAAGGCTTAAAGAAGTTCACGAGATCAAGACCAGAGGTCGGCGTCGGAGTTACACATCGATCGATGCACATTCTGTGCAATCGATCGACTTGTCCGAAGGGCGATACATCGAGACCATAATCGATCGATGTACACCTTGTACTATCGATCGATCTTGAGGCTGAAAGACAAGTTGGACCTGGCGAACTTGAAGCCCGAATATCACATTTTACAAGAATGCCCACGGCGAGTTTTTTAACCTAATGAACTCATATATTTATATGCCTAAGTGTTTTGGCATTACAGACAAGTCTTTTTTCATATACAAGCTTTAAGAGTTTCTTCTTCTTCTACTCATTTTCTTTTACTGTTTCATTACTTTGCAAGTTCTCAATAAAGTTCTATTCAATTATTTAATTGTTAACAAAGGTTATAGGATTCTAGACCTAGAGGAGAGATCCAAAGATATTTGTGATCGGAATCTGAGTAATCACCCTCTAATAGGTCTATGAACTTCTATTATTACCATGTTGCTATGAACTACTTAGCCATGTCTGAGTAGATTCACTTGTTAGATTTAGGGTTTAAATAGGATATGAGGGATTAGCCCCAGCCTATAATTGCTATAGTTGTGATATTTATTGTTAGGATTGTTCACTAATGCTTTTCTAGCTTTGCTACCTAGAACATGAACTTGGATTGCATTGATTTATTACATGCAATACCTGATAACATCTAAACATGCTATGACCCTCTTGAGATATCACGGCTGATCTAAAATCATGGTGAGCATTGTATCAACTTCAGCGTAAAGCTTGCTTAGAGCGTATCGATCGATACTCCTATAGAATGTCGATCGGCGTATCTAGAGGTGTATCGGTCGATATTCCTATCGAACTATCGAGAGATACCAGCGCAGAAGTAGCCGACCATAACACCATTTAGCATCTAAGTAATAGATGGTCTAAATAATCGCGAGCTGATGGATTCATTTAATAAGTGTTGAGCTCGACATATCATGCAAGCAACTTGTTAGCCTTTATAGTATCTATAATCCTGAATTCCTCAATACTTACCCTGAATCTAACTACTTTTCTTTACTGTTTTCAAAACCAAATCCTTTCAACTGAGTAATCTCATCCTTACTCAGGAAACCTGCACTTTACTTTAAACTATTTTCAACTAGCATAGTCATTAAGATTGCATCTTATTTGTACACTAGCTCTCGTGGATTAGATCCTAAGTACTACAACTGAACCTCTTATTTGAGAGAGTAAAGTCACTCCTTAGGGTAATTTGAGTGATATCAAATTTGGCCGTTGCGGAGCTTTGATACAATAGGATCTAATCGATTAGGTCAGGTTATTTCTATTTTGTTTTAATTTGTTTCGACACAAATTTTTTTTCTTGTCTTTTCGGTACATGCCCAGCAGCACGAAGCAACAAGGAATCCCAACTTTGTTCTCGAAGACCCTGCTAGCTTGGAGCGTTCAATCCGCCAAGGAAATCCGTTATCGATCGGCGCCATCAGCGCACGTCGGCCGATACCGGCGCCTGCCGACCGAGACACCGTCTTCGTCGGCCGACACTCGCACCTTCCGTCGACCGACACTACTTCACCGTCGACCGACATCTTTCATCCGACATCGATCGATACCCCTAACAGTATATCGATCGATACTACTCCGAGTCATGGTTGCTTTATTATTCTCACGAGATGAGAATGAAGACTTGCGTGACCAAGAATGTCACCTTCGTAATGAAGCATGTCAGAAACTCAGCGCTTCGGAATGAAGTAATCCACGAGCCAGAAACTGCACTCAGGAGCTGTTCAACCTGTAGAAGAGGCTGCTCGAACACTAGCTGACTACAACCGTCCATATCAGTTCTACACCAACAGATAAGCCATTAGTCCCCTCTTTATTGAAGGCGATTTGAGCTCAAGCAGCGGTACTACACCCTTGTGGGACTGATACCTTACTATGGGCTGTCGGTGAGCATCCATAGACTATCACGGAGAGGTTCGAGGATCTCATATCTGCTATCAAAGCCAATGGAGTCCTGTGGACTACCTTCTCTGTAAGCTCTTCAAACACTCTTTATCGGAAAAGCTTTACGGTGGCTTAGCAGCTACCACCGGGATCTCTTACATCACGGGCGACATCAAAAGCGCATTTTTGCGTAACTTCTTTGATAATGCGGCTGAAGACTTAAGGAGGAAAATTGCCACATTCAATCAGGAGCCTGGAGAGTCATTCAAGGATACGGATCAGATTCAAGTCTTACCAGCGAGACTGCCCACACCATGGATTCAACAAAGTGCGATGCTCGCACTTTCTTCGAGGCATCGCACTGAAATATCAGATGACTCTAGACACTGCGGTGAAGGCAACTTCACCACGAGGAATCCTGAAGATGCTGTGAAGCTGATAGACAACCTAGCATCCAGCAACAGCACAAAGAACATTGTAAGAGCAAGATCTGCGTTCCTTGGAAAGGAACAGATAAATGAGTACAAGCTACACTTGACAATGTTGAAACTACTAAAAAGCAAATCTACTCAGTAGAGGATGTAGAAGCTGATGAAGAAGATGACTACACAGAAGCGAGAAGTCAAGCTGGATCAGTGGAACCCGGTTCAGAGTGCGGAAACCAAAGCGGAAACTTCAGCGGAGACGAGAGGAAACTACAACAGCAGCAACCCCAACAACAACAGGAGTTATGGAAACTCATCTTACATGAAGCCACCCACACCAACCACAGAAGGAAAGCTAGAAGACATGCTCAGCAAAGTTCTTGAAAGCCAGCAACAGTTAGAGGTGAACTTCAATGGAAAGATCGACGGTGTCTATACCACTTTGAACACAAAGCGATGCCTTGAGTACCCATGTGAAGAAACTAGAGACTTCAGTGATTCAGACAGGAGAAGCTGTTAATAAGCGAGGAAGCTTTAGGTAAAGGACTGGAGAAGAAACAACAGGCCACAAGCGCCCGGTGCTATCATAGAGGATGATTTTTGGAAGTGGTAAAGCAAGAGAAGCTGCAAGAGGAAGACTTCCAGATCGGAAGAATTGGCGGTAACCACTGGAATCGATCGATGTCAGGATCACCACATCGATCGGCCTTGCGCCAACACCAATCGATCGATGGAGCAAGACGAGCATCGACCGATGGATCTTGAAGAATTACCAGCGAGTGCAATGCGTGAAGATACTTACTCACGAGGAGTTGAAGCAAAACACCCACATCCGCCTAGCCCTACCAAGTCGACCAGGCCGGGACAGGCGACCCATCGATCGACGAGCGATAAAGAAATCGTCGACACACTCCACAACCTGTCGTCGATATTCAGTTATCTGCGCCGAGTGCAACTTCTCAAGATAGATGTTGCGACTTAATCACTCGGGGAGTAATCTAAGCCTTCCGAAACCCACCAACCGCCATAATGAAGAAGCCCACGGATATTATTTATCCAATGGAGATAGAAAAGGAAAAAGATGGCAGAGTTCTCAGAAAAGCGAAAGAAGGTTCTAAACACCTTAAAGAGGAGTGAATGAGAAAGAGTTGGCAAGTTTCAAAAAGAGAGTTCTAAGGATACCTAGAGAGAAACCGTTTGAAGAAGCCTACTTTTCACACAGATTGTGGATGTTTTCGAGAAACCAAGGAGGCGAAGAAGACATCAAGAGGATGTTCAACCAAGTCGAGAGAAAGTATGAAGAAGAGGATCAAACTAGAGAAGAAGGGAGATCGGGGAAGTTCGTTGTTCCTTGCTCAGTCCATGGAATCAATTTCCCGTGCCTTATGTGACACAGGATCTGGAGTTAGCATCTTACCCAAGGTGATAGCAGACCATTTAGGTCTGAAGATAGAGCCCTCTTGAAGAATTGTTCATCTTTGTGGATTGTTCTCAGCAGAACTCTAGAGGAATTGTGAGAAACCTTGAGGTCACCATAGGAGAAGCCCTAATTCAGTGGACTTCCATGTCTTGGGCGTCAAGATAAGCCTACCTACTTCTTTGCTACTTGGAAGAGCCTTCCTTGCCACGGTTGGAGCGATGCGCAACCTTGGACAAACAAGCGTGCCTAACCTGATCAACCCTACGGTCTACTATGATCGATGCGAGTCATCAAGGTCCACTAAGAAGATCCAGGCGACTCAGAACTTGTAGCTGTTTGCTATTGTGGAGATGAATCGACTCACAAAGCGAATCTGAGAGACAGACCGCGAGGTGATCGATAGTCGGACTGTTTCATCGATCATCTACGGTGAGCCGACATCGATCGACAGCCACACATGGTCATCGATCGATTCACTATTCAATCAGATCGAGGAGGAGTTTCAGAAGGTGATTTCGAAGTAAACCGTGGGAGAGCGACTACTACATCCACCATATGCTGCAAATACTACTCATATTGAGGTATACTGATGATTACGAGGAGGAGAGCTATAGAATGTCAAAACCGAGAAGATGAAGATCGACTTCTCCACCACAACCTCAGAATCGCGACATCGATCGACAGGGCCTTTTCCCCATCGATCGATACTACTTGCCTCGCATCATTCGACAACACAGTCAACAACACGAGGGAGACAACTCAATCGGGATCTGGGCAGCGACTACCAGTCACGAGCCGTGGTCGAGACCGCCACACCAACATACATCACCCAACCGAAGAAGTCTCATCGATCGACCGCGGCGCGAGTACAATCGGCCGATAGGCCTGAACAACCATCGACTGATTCAGAACCGGTGCAATGTCGACCGATACATACAACCAACCATCCCAGGTAACAAATTCAAATGTACTTAATTTCGGTAATCTAATCCGGATGAGTTTGGTATTTTCAGGGATTCACAAGGCTTTGCGGCTCAATGGATGGGCGAACACTCCACATATCCAAAGAAGACATTGCGGGCGTCCTACGGTTATCCAATGGATCCCACAACCTATTCCAGCAACAACGCTACGGACCAGACCACCATTATCAGCACCATGAGGCAGACACAACAACCGAGCCAAAGGCTGAGGATAACCATCTCAACAAGAAGGATCCATATCTTCAACAAAATCGTCGATCTGAGTGTGTCGCATCGATCGATAAGTGTCGAATTGGAAGAGCCTTTAGATATGGAGTTGAAAATTCTTTTGGGAGATAAGAGATGAGTATGGGGTCTACGAGAGGCGAGAATGGTTTTGCTAGAGGAATAGATGGTGGCGTCATCAGAATTTCTAAAAGCGACATCAAGAAACTGCTCCAAAGAACTTCAATGAATGGCTCCTACATCTGTCTACCAGAGCACGCTAGTTCATTTACAAGAAGAGAATTGGTGCAAGAAACCACGAAGCGAGATCAGCGAGATGTTCACGGTTTACTTGGAGAGCATAAATGGGAAAATCTCCATGGAAAAGAGTTTGGAAGAGGCCACGACAAGCTTCGCTGAGATGAACTGGATGTTGGTGCAGACCAAGGATTACTCAAGAAGGTTCAGCGTCTTGAGCTGGAACTGAAGATCTTCGCAACACATAGAACCACAGCCAGAAAAGATCAATATCGATCGACGGAGTAACATCCACATCGATCGTCACGAATATACCATCGACCACTTACTCAAAGCGTGAGGTTGATGAGTCTCTTGGAGATATCTGGAAAGAATTGAAGAAAGCGAAGCTTCGTCTAAGCATCAAACAAACCACAAACTGTGAGGGGATCTTGCACAACCTAGCAGATCTAAGAATCTGCACAGAAGAGATAAGGAGATCTATCCGCCTTATCAAAGAAGCACATACAGATATGAACCCCGCTGCACCTTGTAATCCTTTTGGAGGATTGACCCGTCTGAAAGCAGTTGAGAGGAAAATTTCTGATATACACTTCTTAGTAGACAAAGAAGTGGAGGAACTCGCACTACGCATAGATACTACGCAGCAGGAGGCTGAGAAGTTCCAACGTCAACTTGATTATCAGGCTGCATCGATTGCATCGATCGACGAGCTCAACCTCACATCGATCGATAGGCGATTGACTGAAATCAATGGCCAGATGAAGCTCTTTGCAGAGAAGCTTCACGAGAATTTGCAGAAGCAAAAATCGACCGATAAGCAAGCTGTTGCATCGATCGATATACAGACTTCATAGATCTGTACCAGAGCCGATTTGGATAAATTAGCTGATGATGTCTACACAGCAATAACAAGCGTGGATGATTCACAAGATAGACGTCTAGACCAAACGTAATTCCCGCTTGTTAACGAGGTTGGAAGCATGGAATCTAGCATATAAGGGATGCAGAAAGAAATCAAAGCTATTTAGAGACAGCTTGCGAGCAGACCTGCGCCCTTAGAATCAATCGACCAAACAACCAGCGCATCGATCGATGGACTTCAAAAGACATCGACCAATATTTCAACAAAGGAATCGATCGATACCAGCTCCATCGACAACAAGATGATCCAATGCAAGCAGAGCTTAGTGATCTTTCAGAACATGCCTACAGGAAGTTAGGATGGCACGCGGTCAGCATTGAAAGTCATGAAGAAAAGATTCAAAGGATCACTGATGAGTTGATTGAGTTAAAGAAGAAACAAACCAGAGAATATGAAGCCACAAGAAGCCTATTTGACGCATGGTTCGGTGAGAAGAAAGATACAGAGGATACTTGTTTCTCAACAAGTACCTGCACTTCATCTCAGTAGCTCATCCCATCCAAAGTCAAGCTAGATGACTATAATCAAAGCGCTGAGTGGGAGGCAACCCACTGTTAGGTAGTTTTTCATTTTATTTTTATCTTTCAGATTTTATTTTTCGTAGACAGGAAATGATCTTAGCCATTGATTTCGAGATAACCGTTTTTGACCCCAACATTATCGATCAATTTTCTTGTCTTTTCAGGTGCATGCCCAGTAGTACCAGAAGCAACAAGGACAAACAACTGCTATTCTCAGAAGATCCTGCTCAAAACGTTAAGTCTGGGGAAGTTGATATACCATGGATTTTACCCGTTTTTACCATTGGTATATGAGTACTTTTATTACTATTATCTATCTTTTGGAGTCTATTAGGTATGTTTTCAGGCTCAAGAGCATTTTGGAGAAAAGTGATGTTTTAGGTGCCTTTTTGGAGCTTAAAGAAGAGTTCACCCGAGATCAGACCAGAGGTCGACATCCGGAGCTACACATTGATCAATGCACACTCTGTGCTATCGATCGACAAACATTTGCCGAAGGACAATACATCGAGGTCATAATCGATCGATGTACACCCTGTACTATCGATCGATATCGAAGCGGCAGAAGACAAGTTGGACTTGGCCGAACTTGAAGCCCACGACATCAGATTTTTACAAGATTACCCCTGACGAGATTTTAACCTAATGAACTCATATTTATATGTGCCTAAGTGTTTTCGGACCGTATGCATCAACAAGCTTTTT
Organism: Brassica carinata; assembly: GCA_016771965.1. NCBI lineage: Eukaryota > Viridiplantae > Streptophyta > Magnoliopsida > Brassicales > Brassicaceae > Brassica > Brassica carinata. The sequence continues at coordinate 16,164,049 of CM028687.1, read as the reverse complement.
ACCTCCATCTTTTCTACTCATTTCTTTACCATTGTTTCATTACTTTGCAAGTTCTCAATAAAGTTCTATTCAGTTCTTTACTTGTTCTTCTTAACAAAGGTTATAGGATTCTAGATATAGAAGAGAGATCCAAAGAGATTTGTGATTGGAACTTAAGTGTTCACTCCTCTAATAGATCTATGAACTCTTATAATTACCTTGTTACTATGAATCACTTAGCCATGTCTGAGTAGATTCATTTGTTAGATTTAGGGTTTAAATAGGATATGAGGGATTAGCCCCAGCCTATATCTGCTATAGCTGTGATATTTATTGTCAGGATTGTTCACTAATGCTTTTTCTAGATTAGCTACCTAGAACATGAACTTGGATTGCATTAATCATTCATTGCAATTCCTGATAACATCCTAAACATGCTATGACCCTCTTGAGACAAGCAGAAGCTGATCTAAGATCATGGTGAGCATTGTATCAACTCGCGCATAAGTTATGCTTAGTGCCGTATCGATCGATCCTCCTATAGAGTAATCGATCGACGTAGCTCGAGGTGTATCGGTTGATATTCCTATCGAATAATCGATTGATACTGTTGGCGATATAGCTGACCGCAAACACCATTTAGCATCTAAGTAATAGATGGTCTAAATATTGCGAGAGCTGATGGATTCATTTAATAGTGTTGAGCTCGGACATATCATGCAAGCAACTTGTTAGCATTTATAGTACTTATAATCCTGAATTCCTGAATACCTATCCTGAATCTAACTACATTTCTTTATTGTCTAAAACCAAAACCTTTCAACTGAGTAATCTTACCATTACTCAAAAACCTGCATTTTACTTTAAACCATTTTCAACCTAGCATAGTCACTAAGATTGCATCTTATTTGTACACTAGCTCTCTGTGCATTCGATCCCTAAGTACTACAACTGAACCTCTTATTTGAGAGAGTAAAGTCACTCCTTAGGGTAATTTGAGTGATATCAAATTTGGCGCCGTTGCCGGGGAGCTTTGATACAATAGGATTTAATCTGATTAGGTCTAAGTTATTTTTACTTTAATTTGTTTTATGACACAAATTTTTTCTTGTCTTTTCAGGTACATGCCCAGCAGTACCAGAAGTAACAAGACATCTCAACTTTTGTTCTCAGAAGAACATGCTAGCTTGGAACATTCAATCCGCAAGGAAATCCGTTCCGTATCGATCGACATCAAAAACTGTCTGTCGATCGATACTGACGCACCCCTGTCGACCGAGACACCGTCTTCGTCGACCGATACTCGCACCTTCCTGTCGACCGACACTACTACACCGTCTACCGACACGTTTCCTCCGACATCGATCGATACCCCTATCTGTATATCGATCGATACCCCTATCTGTATATCGATCGATACTGTTCCGCGAGTCATGGTTGCGCCTATTATTCTCACACGTGAGGAGAATGGAGACTTGCGTGACCAAGAAGGTCACCTTCGTAATGAAGCAGGTCAGAAGCTCAAAGCTCAGAATGAAGTAATCCATGAGCCAGAAACTGCACCTACAGGAGCTGTTCAACCTGTAGGAGAGGCTGCTCGAACACTAGCTGACTACAACCGTCCTGATCAGTTCTACACCAACAGATCAGCCATTCGTCCCCCTGCTATTCAGAGAGGTGATTTCGAGCTCAAGCCGCAGTACTACACCCTTGTGGGAGAGACGCCCTACTGTGGGCTGTTCAATGAGCATCCCAAGGACCATCTGGAGAGGTTCGAGGATGTCATATCTGCTATCAAAGCAAATGGAGTCCTCGTGGACTACCTTCTCTCTAAGCTCTTCAAGCACTCTTTATTAGGAGAAGCTTTACAGTGGCTTAAGCAGCTACCACCAGGATCTCTTACATCCTGGAGCGACATCAAAAAACGCATTTCTAACTTCTTTGATGATGCGCGCGCTGAAGACTTAAGGAGGAAAATTGCCACATTCAACCAGGAGCCTGGAGAGTCATTTAAGGATACCTGGATAAGATTCAAGTCTTACCAGCGAGATTGTCCACACCATGGATTCAACAAGGTGCATCTGCTCTGCACTTTCTTCAGAGGCATCGCGCTGAAATATCAGATGGCTCAGGATACTGCGTGTGAAGGCAACTTCACCACAAAGAATCCTGAAGATGCTGTGAAGCTAATAGACAACTTAGCATCCAGCAACAGCACGAAGAACATTGTAAAAGCAAGATCTGCAGCGTTCCTTGTAAAGGAACAGATAAACAAGGTACAAGCTACACTTGACAATGTTCAAAAGCTGCTAAACAAGCAAATCTGCTCAGTGGAGGATGCAGATGCTGACGAAGAAGATGACTATATAGAAGCAGAAGTCAACTGGATCAATGGAACTGGATTTCAGAGATCTGGAAACCAAGGAAACAGAAACTTCTCAGGACAGAGAGGCAACTTCAACAGCAGCAACCCCAACAACAACATGAGTTATGGAAACTCATCTTACATGAAGCCACCCACACCAACCCCAAAAGGAAAGCTAGAAGACATGCTCAGCAGAGTTCTTGAAAGCCAGCAGCAGTTAGAGGTGAACTTCAATGGAAAGATCGACGCTGTCTACACCACGTTGAACACAAAGCATGATGCTTTGAGCACTCATGTGAAGAAACTAGAGACTCAGGTGATTTAGACAGGAGAAGCTGTTAAGAAGCAGGAAGCCTTAGGAAAAGGGACTGGAGAAGAAGCAACAGGCCACAACGTTAATGCTATCATAGAAGACAATTTTTGGAGATTGGTGAAGCATGAGAAGCTGTAAGAGGGAGACTTCCAGATCGAAAGCTCCATGAGTATTGGCGAAAACCATTGGTATCGACCGATGTCCAGACATGACTATCGATCGATGTATGCCAACTCAAATCGAACGATGGACTCAGACGAGCATCGCTCGATGGACCTTGAAGAATCCACTCACGAGTGCAACACCGTAAAGATACTTACTCACGAGGAGTTCGCAGCAAAGCACCCACATCCACCCAGCCCTTACAACATCGATCGACAGAATGAATGTTCCATCGATCGACAGAAGGATAAGGAAATCGATCGACATACTCCAGAACCTATCAATCGATATTCAGTTATCAAACGCCGAGTGCAACTTCCCAAGATAGATGTTGCACGACTTAATGCACTCCGGGAGCAGTCTAAGCCTTCTAGAAACCCACCAACCGCCATCATGAAGAAGCCCACTGATATCATTGATCCAATGGAGATAGAAAAGGAAAAAGATGGCAGAGTTCTCAGAAAAAGGAAAGAAAAGGTTCCTAAACACCTTAAAAGAAGAGTTAATAAGAAGGAGATGGAAAGTTTCAGAAAATGAGTTCTAAGATTACCTACAGAGAAACCCTTTGAAGAAGCCTACTTTTCACACAGATTGTGGATGTTTTTCAGAGAAACCAAGGAGACAGAAGAAGACATCAGGAGGATGTTCAACCAAGTCAGAGACAGTATGAAGAAGAGGATCAAACTTGAGAAGAATGGTGATCCAGGGAAGTTTGTTGTTCCTTGCTCAGTCCATGGGATCAACTTCCCACGTTCCCTATGTGACACAGGATCTGGAGTCAGCATCTTACCCAAGGTGATAGCAGACCATCTAGGTCTGAAGATAGAGCCTACTGAAGAATCATTCATCTTTGTGGATTGCTCTCAGCAGAACTCTAGAGGAATCATAAGAAACCTGGAGGTCACCATAGGAGAAACCCTAATACCAGCAGACTTCCATATCTTGGACGTCAAGGTAACCCTACCTACTTCTTTGCTACTTGGAAGAGCCTTCCTAGCCACAGTCAGAGCTATATGCAACCTTCAGACAAACAAACTTTGCCTAACCCTGATCAATCCTACGGTCTACTATGATCGATGCGAGTCATCAAGGTTCTGAGAAGATCCAAGGCGGCTCAGACCTGCGTAGCTGTTTGCTATTGTGGAGATGAATACGATTCACAAAGCATACGAGGCGATGCGATGAATCGATCGATAGTGGCACTGTCTCATCGATCAATTCTCGTGAACACACATCGATCGACAGACATACATGGTCATCGATTGATTTGTGTTTCAACCAGATCGAGGAGGAGTTTCCAGACGGTGACTTCGAGGTAAACAAGTGGGAGAACGACTACTACATCCCACCACATGCTGTAGATACTACTCACACTGAGGAATATACTATTGATTACGAGGAGGAGACAGCTATAGAGTATCACAACCTTCCAGAAGATGAAGATCGACTACTCCATCACAACCTCAGAATCAACACATCGATCGATAGGACCTTCTCCCCATCGATCGATACTACTTACCTCGCATCATTCGACAACACAGTCAACAACAAGCAAGACGGAGACTACTCAATCGGGAGCTGGGCAAGCGACTACCAGGACGAAAGCTTCGCGGTCGAGACCGCAACGCCAACATACATCAGCCAACCCGAGGAAGTCTCATCGATCGACACGGCACCACCACAATCGACCGATAGGCCTGAACAACCATCGACCGATCCCATACCTGTGCCATCGACCGATACATTCATCAAACCATCGCAGGTAACAAATTCACCTGTACTTGATTTCGGTAATTTAATCCCGGATGAGTTTGGTATTTTCAGGGATTCAAAAGGCTTTTCACGCTCAATGGAAGGATGAACACTCCACATATCCAGAGAGGACATTGTAGACGTCCTACAGTTAGCCAACGGATCCCAAAATCTATTCCAGCAGCAACGCTACGGACCAGACCACCTCATCAGCACCAGGAGGCAGACACAACAGCCAAGTCAATGGAAGCTGAGGATAATCATCTCAAAACGGAGGACCCAGATTTTCAACGGAAATCGATCGATATTGAGTACATGACATCGATCAATAGGCGTCCTGAATTCGAAAAGAGAGCTTTTCGATATGGAGTTCGAAACTTCTTTTGGGAGCAGAGAGATGAGTATGGGGTCTACACGGACGAGAGAGGATTTGCTAGAGGAGTAGATGGTGACGTCATCAGAGTTTCTAAAGACGACATCAAGAAACTACTTCAAAGGACTTCAATGGACGAGCGTTCTTACATCTGTTTACCAGAGCACGCCAGTTCATTTACAAGAAGAGATTTGGTGCAAGAAATCTATACCAAAGATGAGATCAACGAGATGTTCACTGGTCTACTTGGAGAAAGTAAGTGGGAAAAATTCTCCATGGAGAAGAGTTTAGAGGATGCTACAGACAAGCTTCGCAGCGAGATGAACTGGATGTTCAGTGCAGCACAGGCATTACTCAAAAAGGTTAAACGTCTTGAGCTAGAACTTGAAGATCTTCGCAACACCCAGAACCACGGCCAGACAAGTTCAATATCAATCGACGGAGTAACATCCACATCGATTGATATGAAGCCTGCACCATCGACCACCTACTCAAAACGTGAGGTCGACGAGTCTTTCGGAGATATATGGAAAGAACTGAGGAAAGCAGAAGATCGTTTCAGCAGCAAACTCACCAAAACCTGTGAACCTATCTTCCACAACCTAGGGGATCTAAGCATCTGCACCGAAGAGATGAAGAGATCTATCCGCCTTATCAATGAGGCGCATGCAGATATGAACCCCGCGGCACCTTGCAATCCTTTTGGAGGATTGACTCGTCTAAAAGCAGCTGAGAGGAAACTTGCTGACATACACTTCTTAGTAGACAAAGAAGTGGAGGAACTCGCACTACGCATGGATACTATGCAGCAGGAGGCTGAGAAGTTCCAACGACAACTCGATTATCAGGCTGCATCAATCGCATCAATCGATGAGTACAACCTCGCATCGATCGATGAGTACAGATTAAGCTCTTTGTCAAGAAGCTTCACGAGAATCTACAGAAGCACACATCGACCGATGAACAAAACGTTGCATCGATCGATATACAGACTTCAGAAATCTGCACCAGAGCTGACTTGGATAAGTTAGCTGATGAAGTCTACACGGAAATTACAAGCGTGGATGATTCGCAAGACAAACGTCTAGATCAGACGTATTTCCCGCTAAACAACAAAGTTGGCAGAATGGAATCTAGCATAGAAGGGATGCAAAAAGGAATCAAAGCCAGTCAGAGGTAGCTTGCGAGCAGACCTGCACCCGTAGCATCGATCAACAGACGAACCAGCGCATCGATCGATAGACCTCAACAGCCATCGACCAACAATTCAACAAAGGAATCAATCGATACCAGCTCTATCCACGACAAAATGATCCAACGCCTTGCTTCAATGCAAGCGGAGCTCAGTGATCTTTCAGAACATGCCTATGAGAAATTAGGATGGCACGAGCTCAGCATAGAAGGTCATGCAGAAAGGATTCAAAGGATCAATGATGAGTTAATTGAGATAAAGAAGAAACGAACCAGAGAATATGGAACCACAAGAAGCTTATTTGACTCACGGTTCGGTGACAAGAAGGATACAGAGGATACTTGTTTCCCAACAAGTACCTGGACTTCACCTCAGTAGCTCATTCAATCCATAGTCAAGCTAGATGACTATAATGAAAGCGCTGAGTGGGAGGCAACCCACTGTTTGGTAATTTTTCATTTATTTTTTATCTTTAGAATTTTATTTTTCGTATTTGTTTTTCTTTGTAGTTACGACTAGACGATTACCACTGAAATCGACCGACATGACACAGTCGATATCGATCAACATACACCAAAAAATAGTGATCGACGAAGGCGACTCAACATCGATCGACACGGATCACGGTCAGGTATTTCGTTCTACTTTTTCGATATCAGTATATTTTATATTTGCCTATGCCTTCACTGGACTGGTTATACACTGAGGACAGTGTATGATTTAAGTCTGGGGGGATGATTACTGATGCTGTTTACCTTTTGACTTCATCAAAAATGTTTTCAAAATAGTTTTTATTGAGACAAGAAAGGGATAATGATATTTTAAATTTTCACTTTTTATCTAACCAATCGTTTAGGCACCATTCTTAGATTTGTTGATGCAGAATGTACTATAGATGCTAAAGTTGATCACCTATCAGCTATGACAAGCGCTTTCATTGATTATGCGGAGGAACCAAAGCTGATTTCCAACCTAACCTGACATTCTCTGCTTGTCTTGGGGCTTGGTATACATGGGATCGGATGCTTCAAACAAATCTGGAAGGTAAAGCCTTGTGTAGATAGTTTTATCACCTTCTCTCTCTCATTTTCGTATTTAGATTTAATTTTATTCAGTTTTTTAAAAAAAAAATCGAAAATAAGCTTAAATATATGTTCTATGACTAGTTAGTTATTACTTAGGAAGGAATTCGAACAGGGCTTGGCGGTTACCCCCCTCAAGACTTGATTCATAAGAATTCTATAGGTAAAGGATTCGAACAGGACTTGGTGGTTACCCCCTTCAAGACCTGCTTCGCAATGAATCCTAGGATATAGGTCAAAAAGAAGTGAACAGGACTTGGTGGCTAGAACCATTAAGGCTTGATTCATGGAAGCCTGTCCAATCTTGATCAGTGTCTTGCAAATGAAAGCAGACTTGACTAGGAGAGAAATAGTAGAGAGAGAAGACATGAACTAATTTTTACCTGCAGGTCTAGATACTTGTTTGAGCAACCTTGCATCCTGGATTGATACTCCCAAGGTAAAGCCTGCACTTTTGTTTTTATGTACAGAAATGAAATCAGTAGAGGGGTTAGTCAGACAGGATTGCTAAGTTGTTGGCTAGATGATCAAGGTTGTTTAATTAGGATATTGCATAATGTACTTCTGTGATTGACAGATTCCTAGATGTGGTTTGCAACAAAGTAGAGGTTATGATTCTAAGTTTGAATTTGATTGAGTCCCTGGTTTTTAAAACCTCTTTCATAAAGACTACCTGTGTGTTTGCTTGAGGACAAGAAAAAGGTTAAGTCTGGGGGAGTTGATATACCATGGATTTTACCCGTTTTTACCCATGGTATATGAGTATTTTTATTACTATTATCTATCTTTTGGAGTCTATTAGGTATGTTTTCAGGCTCAGGAGCATTTTGGAGAAAAGTGATGTTTTAGGTGCCTTTTGGAACTTAAAGAAGAGTTCACCCGAGATCAGACCAGAGGTCGACATCCGAAGCTACACATCGATCGATGCACACTCTGTGCTATCGATCGACACACATTTTCCGAGGGACGATACATCGATGTCATAATCGATCGATGTACACCCTGTACTATCGATCGATATCGAACTGGCAGAAGACAAGTTGGACTTGGCCGAACTTGAAGCCCACGACATCACATTTTTACAAGATTGCCCTTGACGAGTTTTTAACCTAATGAACTCATATTTATATGTGCCTGAGTGTTTTGGCACCGTATGCATCAACAAGCGTTTTACCTCCATCTTTTCTACTCATTTCTTTACCATTGTTTCATTACTTTGCAAGTCCTCAATAAAGTTCTATTCAGTTCTTTAATTGTTCTTCTTAACAAAGGTTATAGGATTCTAGATCTAGAGGAGATATCCAAAGAGATTTGTGATTGGAACTTAAGTGTTCACTCCTCTAATAGATCTATGAAATCCTATTATTACCTTGTTACTATGAATCACTTAGCCATGTCTGAGTAGATTCATTTGTTAGATTAAGGGTTTTAATAAGATATGAGGGATTAGCCCCAGCCTATATCTGCTATAGCTGTGATATTTATTGTTAGGATTGTTCACTAATGCTTTTTCTAGATTAGCTACCTAGAACATGAACTTGGATTGCATTAATCATTCATTGCAATTCCTGAAAACATCCTAGACATGCTATGACCCTCTTGAGACAAGCGGAAGCTGATCTAAGATCATGGTGAGCATTGTATCAACTCGCGCATAAGTTCTGCTTAGAGCCGTATCGATCGATACTCCTATAGAGTAATCGATCGACGAGTTAGAGGTGTATCGCCGATATTCCTATCGAATAATCGATCGATACTGTCGTGATATAGCTGACCGCAAACACCATTTAGCATCTAAGTAATAGATGGTCTAAATATTGCGAGAGCTGATGGATTCATTTAATAGTGTTGAGCTCTGACATATCATGCAAGCAACTTGTTAGCATTTATAGTACTTATAATCCTGAATTCCTGAATACCTACCCTGAATCTAACTACTTTTCTTTATTGTCTAAAACCAAAACCTTTCAACTGAGTAATCTTACCATTACTCAAAAACCTGCATTTTACTTTAAACCATTTTCAACCTAGCATAGTCACTAAGATTGCATCTTATTTGTACACTAGCTCTCTGTGGATTTGATCCCTAAGTACTACAACTGAACCTCTTATTTGAGAGAGTAAAGTCACTCCTTAGGGTAATGTGAGTGATATCAACAGGGGAATGTAATCCCTGAGCCCAATACCGATGCTACAGTAGCTGTTCGACCTGTAGATGAGTCTACTCGAACAAGACCACTGGCTGACTACTACTGTCCAGACGAGTACTACGCCAACAGATCAGCCATTCTCCTTCAAGAAAAGCCAAATTTTGAGCTGAAGCCACATTACTACACACTCGTGTCGTAGATACCCTACTCTGGGTTACCACACGAGCATCCTATGGACCATCTTGAGAGGTTCGAGGAACTTTTCAAATACTCTCTGATTGGAGAAGCTTCGCATTGGCTTAAGCAGCTACTGTGAGAACCGAAATTCACACCGTCGAGTTTTGTTAATCGGAGGAAAGCCAAGTAAACCTAGCTTCCCCTGAAGGTTCCGGTTATCTTCTAGGCCACGCACAACACAATCAATATTACGAAAATATGAAGTAGTAACTCGAAAGAACAAAAAGAGAGCAAAAAGATCTTATTTCCGAACCCGCGTTTGCGTTTGAGCGTGAACAACAGGTGAGAACCTTGGCTACGAGAGCTGTCGGCAAGTTTGCTAGTCTAGCGACTTAAGTTCTGACCTAGTTGAGTCGCAGCTCGATAGTAAAAATGGAAAAAATGCTTAAACTGCTCTAAGTGCTAAGTTTGCTCTAAAAAGTTCTTTTTTTGCTCCTCGCCTTAAACTCTCCTTATATACTCCCTCAAAGTCGGTTTGCGCCCTTCCTCTTCTGCCTTTGGGCCGAATTCGTCATGAGACAGGCTTTTTCCATTTTCGTCAGTCTTCATGTCTATCGAGAAACTTGACATTTATCTTCGGGAAACTTGACATTTATCTTCAAGAAACTTGACATTTATTTCTTCCTCAAATAAAAATAGACCGTCAAACCCATCTTGGGCTCAATCTTATTTTTAAAATCGTAAGTGGGCCGTTTGGTTGCGTTTAGACCCTTCTGGGCCGTTTTGGACCTTGGACGTTTTTACGGTTTTTCCTAAGAAATTACCCTCGCCGTGACGTTGGCTCCTCGAAGGGATCCTAATCCCTCGTATAGTCAGAACAACTGGTGTTGAAGCTTACCATGGTCGTTTTATACGACGGATCGGAATCCATTCGTCGATCGAACCTTTCATGACTTTTTCTGGAATTTTCCACAACTATCTTAATCGAGACGAAACAGGAGTATTGAGCTCACGGATTCAAAGATTGAGTTACAAAAACTTAGGCAAGGACGCATGGTATCAGAACAAGACCGCACTAGCCCTAGGGCGAGGTGGCCTGGACACGGTGGTCCTTGCCCTAGGACGAGGTGGCCTTGACGTGGTGGTCCTCGCCCGTGGGCGAGGTGGACGGGAAGGGATGGTCCTCGCCCTAGGGCGAAGTGACCGAAACTCCGTGGCGCTCGCCCGTGGGCGAGGTGCTGGGATGCTGTGGTCGTCGCCCGTGGTCGAGGTGACCAAGGCTTCGTGGTCCTCGACCGTGGGCGAGGTTTATGCTTTATTCATGAGAAGATATTACAATATATAGGGTGTCAGATACAAGGGTTTCTATCTACAGGAAAGGAGACTAAGCGTGTGGAGTCAAGGGGAAGAGGAGCGTCCATTTCAAACAAGCCAATGGTGTCTCTCACAGGTTTGGCTTATGGATAAGGTTCTTCCTTCTTGCCAGGCTATGACAGGCTGTCAGAGATGCGCCTCTGATCTCTCTTCAACGGTCATAAGCTTGGACAGCAAGGAAGGGAAGTAACCATGCTGCTATGCTGATTTACTTCACCTGGGTAACTCCATTTTCACCTTGATCACTTGTACGGCCTGTACGGTCACTTGTACGGCCTTGTACGGCCTACACAAACTTCCCTTCAAATGCCTTCTACTCTTCATATCTTCACTCCATACTCCATGTAACTCTTCATAACTCAACACTTCCCCTCAAGCTTGACCATGCGGAACAAGTCAAGCTTGGAAGGCCATGAGATCTTCCTCATTAAAAACCTCACCAAGGAAAACCCATTGGGACAAAACCTTGATGAGCGAAAAAAGAGTAAAGATCTTACAGCAAGGGGATCAGCTCCTGCTAGGACTAAGATCAATGAGTCACAATCTAACATGTATGGACTCCATTGTCTTCTGCCTAGCAGCCTTAGTGAATACATCCGCAAGCTGGTCTTCACTTCTAGTGTAGCACGGTAAGATCACTCCCAACACTATCATCTGCCTCACCTTGTGACAATCAACCTCAATGTGCTTCGTTCTCTCATGGAATACATAGTTGGTAGCAATGTTTTTGGCCGCCTGGTTGTCACAATGCATAGTCATAGGAGCTGCTTGATCTATCTCCAAGTGCTTCATGATTCCCTTGATCCATACCAACTCGCTTGTGAGGTTAAGCATAGCTCTATACTCTGCCTCAGTAATGGAGCAAGACACCACCTTTTGCTACTTGCTCTTCCATGTCACAAGGTTTCCTCCAATAAAGGTACAATAGCCTGTTGTGGATCTTTTATCAGCTCGGTCACCAGTCCAATCAGTATCACAATACCCAACTACTTCAGTGCACTTATTGCACCCCATCCATACTCCAAGACCCGTGGTTCCCTTCAAGTACATGAGGATCCTCTCCACCATGCGCCAGTGATGCTCCTTTGGGACTTGCATATGCTGGCTCAACTGATTCACAGCAAAACAAATATCAGGCCGTGTGATAGTCAAATAGATCAACTTACCAACAACCTTCCTGTAAAGCTTGGGGTCATGAAATGTTTGCCGTTCTGCCATCTAGTCCACCTGCATCTTTCAAGAGATCAAGTGTATATTTCCTTTGAGAAATGAACAAGCCTTCCTTGGATCTACACAACCCGATTCCAAGGAAATATTTCATATCTCCAAGAACTTTAATCTCAAACACAGATTTCAGAAAGTCTTTTTTGGATTGTACACCAGCCTTATCACTACCTGTTATGATGATATCATCAACATATACAACTAGACAGATTATACCTGAGGAAGTAGTAAGAGTGAATAGGGTGTGATCAAGCTCAGACTTCCTGAAGCCATGCCCATTCAGTGTAGTGCTCAATTTGTTGTACCATGCTCTAGGCGACTGCTTCAATCCATAGATGGCTTTCTTGAGTCTCAAGACATTTCCTGGATTTACAAGTCCTTCCAACCCAGGAGGAGGATGCATATACACTTCATCTTCAAGTTCACCTTGAAGAAATGCATTCTTCACATCCATTTGCCAAAGATCCCACTCAAGGTTCACAGCAAGAGATAAGACTATTCTGATTATGTGGAGCTTGGCAACTGGAGCAAAGGTGTCAATGTAGTCCTCTCCATAGGTCTGAGTATATCCTCTTGCCACAAGTCTTGTCTTCTTTCTTTCCACGGTTCCATCCGGCTTGTCTTTGATAGTGAATATCCATCTATTAGTCACAGCCTTCTTGCCCTTTGGTAAAGCACTCTCATGCCATGTTCCATTCTTTATCATAGCATTAGCTTCATCTCCTACATATTCTTTCAAATCTTCATGCATCATTGCTTTTTCATAGGATCTTGGAACAAAACTCTCATCTAGATTTGTTATGAAGGTACAATGATCTTCAGGATACTCACTAAAGGAACACACAGCTGGGGATGGATGCTTCACAGCCAGGGCATTGTAGTACACGCGAGTGTTTACCCAGTTGGAAGTATCCTTCCTCACCCGTGTGCTTCTCCTCAATGGAACATCAACAACTGGTTCTGGTTCAGCTTGTCCTTGTTCCTCCATTTGTACTTCTTCTTCTTGAACCTGACTTTCTCCTTCAGATTCTTGATTCTATTCTCCCACACTTTGATCAGGACTTGGAGCAACCGGGCTTTGATCTCCTTGGCCTCCAGCCTCAGCTCCTTCTTCCCCCTCATGATCAAGGTGTGTTGGCTCTTCAGCTTCCTGAGTAGTAGCCGTGTGATGTTCACTTTGATCCTGGGTAATTCCAATCCCAAGACCTTCAAGAATGATCCACAAGCTTGAAGCTCTATCTGATGGCTTAGACAACTCTTCTAGTTCCTCCCAATTCTTTTTATCATAATATCCTTTCTCCTCCATAAACGGAACATCTCTTGACACAAGCACTCTTCTTGTATCCGGATCAAAGCACTTGTACCCTTTCTGTGTTGTAGAGTTCCCAATAAACATGGCCTTAGTGCTTTTTTGCTTCAAGCTTGTGTCTCATCTCTCCTGGTACCAGCACATAGCACACTGATGATGGAGTTTTCAAGGGTCCAATCAAATGTTGTAGTATACAAGATGTCAATCCAATCCTAAGTGATTTTAATGCAAAGGGAATGAAAATCTATACTTAATCTAAGTGCAACCATTGAGTGAAGATGACTATGAATTAAGACAATATTAAAAATACAATAAAGGAGTGAACTTTCTTCTCAATATTAGGCAAGGGGGTTCTTGGGACAAGGGAATTGACTTTGGGTAATCAAGTGATATACCATGGATTTTACCCGTTTTTACCCATGGTATATGAGAGTTTTTACTACTATTATCTATGTTTTGGAGTCTATTAGGTATGTTTTCAGGTTCAGGTACGTTCTGGAGAAATATGGTGATTTTGGTGTCTTTTGGAGCCTTTTAGATGCAGAGCTGCGCAGATGCATCAGATGTTTAGCTATGGATGGAGACCTTTCTACCGTTATATTGAGCCCATATTTTGACGTGAGATAGAGCTTTGAGTTAGCTTTCGAATGCCACCGATTTGGGGTCAATCAGCATCCTGTAGCAGAAGTTATTCCCGTTTTAATAAAGAGTGGTCAGTCTGCCTCGCGAGAGGAAGCTGTCGAGAAGATGAATGGATGTCGATCGACGCCACAGCCTTGGTGTTGATCGATATGGATGTCAGAATATGGGCCGAGCATATTTTATGACCGATTAAAGCCCAGGAGCCACCACAAAGTTACCAAAATACCCTTGGACGACCAGAAACCCTATTTATGTTATTTCTAAGCCATTGTTGACGGCTACGCTTTTTTTTGTGATTTTCTATTCTATTGTTCTTTCTTAGTTTTAGGGTTGGAGAGAAGAGAGGAACTCCTTCAGAGTCCTCTTGGAACTCCATTGGTTTTATTATTCTATTTTATTCATCTATTCTTTCAATGAATTCTGTGACAACTATCATGTCTGAATAGATCCACTTGTTAGGTTTAGGGATTTCATGCGCTTAATGTCAAACTGATAATTAATTAGGATTGCTAGGTTATCTATAGAACTTCTACACCAGGGTGATTTGTAATGCTAGGATCTGGAATAGTTTTATTCATATGAAAAACTGTGACTGATTGTTTGAACCTAGAATCATAGGACAATTGAGATGCACTAAAGTGCAGTCAATTAACGGAACCCGAATCCTGCTGGATTAGATACTTAGGCGCATATGAGAATTTTGTCTAAGAATCTAGTTGAACATAATCGATTAGGTCGTTAATGCTTGTCTGAGGAAGTATCGATCGATGCTCAGGCCATAGCATCGATAGACACTCACTTCTTGTTCGCATGCGAAAGTTGGAGCAGAGACTTAGACATATGATTAGTAATTGCTTGAGAGAGATGAGTACTTGTGTATCATAATCGAGTTCTAGAATTGAATCTATAAGTCCTTAGCATCCTTGAATTGTAGTTTTGAATCTCTTGATTGATAAATCCCTAGGTCTAGCTATTTCTTATTATTGTTTACAACTTCAATCAATCAAACAACTGCCTTGTTCACATTGCTTTATTTACTGTTTTAATATTGATTGCCTAGCTTAACTTTGATTTCTATAGTCTATTGTGTGCTCCTGCTCTCTGTGGATTCGATCCCTAAGTACTGCAATCGAACCTCTTATTTGAGAGAGTAAGATCACTTCTTAGGGTAATTTGATTGATATCATCAAGCTTCAATCTAAGATGGCAGACTTTCAATCAATCTAACACCTTAAGCCTAGACACAATCCTAAGCAACCTCTATCCCTAGATGAATGCTCATTCACTAACATATCTCAAGCATCTAATCCCTTAGGTTGAATAATATGAAAGCAATCATTAAGAACAAGTCTACTAGCTATCTTAACACCTTTAACAACTAATCCCTTAGGTAAAGGATGTTAAAAGCATTGAAGAGTTGGTTCAGGCATTTCATAGAACACCTTCCGGGTATGAAATGCCTATAGCTCTACTTTGAAGAGGCCAACTCCAAAAGAGCAAGAAGAACACTCTACAAGCATGGATCAAGAAGGATCTACCCTAGAACATCTTAGATCTACACCTAATCACCCTTAGTCTCCCAAGCCCATGAACCCTAGATAGATCTACTCACTAATAGCCATGGAAAACCTCAAAACCAATAATGATTCAAGGCTAAACATGATTAGTGAGAAGGATAATCTAATAAACACCAAAGATCCAAGCTTTCTTCAAGATCCAAAAGTGTTTTTAGAGAGAAAAGAAGTTGTTCTCCTCAAGGAGATTACATAAGTATTTATACATAGGCGTAGAAAGCCCTAAAACATTATTAAAAATTACTAAAATGCCTCTAAGGTCATTTAATCTCAACCAATGAGAAAAGAGGAGCCAAAAACGCTCATGGTCAGATTGGCTCTGCCAGGCCGCGCGTCCCGACCCGGGCAGTACGTCCCGCGTCCAAGCAGTCCACCAGGCCACGTGGGTCAGTCAAGCCGCACACGTCTGGCCGCGTATCCGGCCCTTGTCCATCTGTCCAATCCCGCGCGGGTCATGCACCCCGAGCACCCAAGGCCACGCGTCCTACCTCGTCCTGTCGTCCCATCCCGCGCAGGTAGTGCACTCCGCGCACACGAGGCCGTGCATCGGCTCATCCGTTCAATGTCCCATCCCGCGCGGGTGCTGCATCCCGAGCGTCCAAGACCGTGCATCCGGCCGTCCATGTCCTGTCCAAGCCGCGCGGGTAATACGTCCCGAGCAGATCAGTCCGCGCACCAGCTTGCTTCCAGCCCGTCCAGCACACCTGTTCCGGCCGTCCGAGGTAAGGTTGATATCACTCAAATTACCCTAAGGAGTGACTTTACTCTCTCAAATAAGAGGTTCAGTTGTAGTACTTAGGGATCGAATCCACAGAGAGCTAGTGTACAAATAAGATGCAATCTTAATGACTATGCTAGGTTGAAAATGGTTTAAAGTAAATTGCAGGTTTGCTTAGTAAGGATAAGATTACTCAGTTGAAAAGATTTGGTTTTAAAACAATAAAGAAAAGTAGTTAGATTCAGGGTAGGTATTCAGGAATTAAGGATTATAAATACTATAAAGGCTAACAAGTTGCTTGCATGATATGTCAGAGCTCAACACTTATTAAATGAATCCATCAGCTCTTGCATTATTTAGACCATCTATTACTTAGATGCTAAATGGTGTTGCGGTCGGCTACTCTGCCGATAGTATCGATCGATGTTTCGATAGGAATATCGACCGATACACCTCTAGCTACGTCGATCGATTACTCTTTAGGAGTATCGATCGATACGGTTCTAAGCAAGCTTTATGCGCGAGTTGATACAATGCTCACCATGATCTTAGATCAGCTTTCGCATATCTCAAGAGGGTCATAGCATGTTTAGGATGTTGTCAGGTATTGCATGTAATAAATAATGCAATCCAAGTTCATGTTCTAGGTAGCTAAGCTAGAAAAAGCATTAGTGAACAATCCTAACAATAAATATCACAACTATATCAATTATAGGTTGGGGCTAATCCCTCATATCCTATTTAAACCCTAAATCTAACAAATGAATCTACTCAGACATGGCTAAGTAGTTCATAGCAACAAAGGTAATAATATAAATTCATAGATCTATTAGAGAGTGAACACTTAGGTCCCAATCACAAATATCTTTGGATCTCTCCTCTAGATCTAGAATTCTATAACCTTTGTTAACAAATAAAGAACTGAATAGAACTTTATTGAGAACTTGCAAATTAATGAAAACAGAAATGAGTAGAAGAAGAAGAAACTCTTTTAGAACTTAGAAACTATTAAAAACTTATGAAAACTTGTATCTCTCTGCCAAAACACTTAGACATATATAAATATGAGTTCATAAGGTTAAAAAACTCGTCAGGGCATTCTTGTAAAATGTGATATCTTGGGCTTCAAGTTCGGCCAAGTCCAACTTGTCTTTCTGCCGCCTCAGTATCGATCGATAGTACAGGGTGTACATCGATCGATTATTGTCTCGATGTATCGTACTTTGGCTAATGTGTGTCGATCGATTGCACAGAGTGTGCATCGATCGATGTGTAACTCTGGTGTCGACCTCAGGTCTTGATCACGGGTGAACTCTTCTTTACGCTCCAAAAAGGCACCTAAAACATCACTTTTCTCCAAAATGCTTATGAACCTGAAAACATACCTAATAGACTCCAAAACATAGATAATAGTAGTAAAAACACTCATATACCATGGGTAAAAACAGGTAAAATCCATGGTATATCAACTCCCCCAGACTTAACCTTTTGCTTGTCCTCAGGCAAACACACAGGCAGTCTTTATGAAAGAGGTTTTGAAAAGCAGGGACTAAATCAAATTCAAACTTAGAATCATAACCTCTACTTTGTTGCAAACCACATCTAAGAGTCTGTCAATCACATAAGCACATTATGCAATATCCTAATTAAACAACCTTGATCATCTAGCCAACAACTTAGCAATCATGTCTGACTAACCCCTCTACTGATTTCATTTCTGTACATAAAAATAAAAGGGCAGGCTTTACCTTGGGAGTATCGATCACAGGATGCAAGGTTACTCAAACAAGTATCTGGACCTGCATGTAAAAATTAGTTCCTATCCTCTCTGTCTACTATTTCTCTCCTAGTCAAGTCTGCTTTCATTCGCAAGACATTGACCAAGATTGGACAGGCTTCCATGAATCAAGCCTTAATGGTTGCAGCCACCAAGTCCTGTTCACTTCTTTTTGACCTATATCCTAGATTCATTATGGCAAGTCTTGAAGGGGTAACCACCAAGCCCTGTTCGAACCCTTTACCTATAGAATTCTTATGAATCAAGTCCTGAGGGGGGTAACCGCCAAGCCCTGTTCGAATTCCTTCCTAATTAATAACTAACTAATCCTAGAACATAAATTTAAGATAATTTTCGAATTTTTTTTTCAACTGAATAAAATTAAATCTAATTTCGAGAATGAGAGAGAGAGGGTGATAAAATTATCTACACAAGGCTTTACCTTCCAGACTTGTTTCAAGCATCTGATCCCATGTATACCAAGCCCCAAGACAAGCAAAGAATGTCAGGTTAGGTTGGAAATCAGCTTTGGTTCCTCCAGACAATCAATGAAAGTGTTGTCATAGCTGATAGGTGATCAACTTTAGCATCTATAGTACATTTTGCATCAACAAATCTAAGAATGGTGCCTAAAAGATTGGTTAGATAAAAAGTGAAAATTTAGATTATCATTATCCCTTTCTTGACTCAATAAAAACCATTTTGAAAAAAATTTTAGATGAAATCAAAAGGTAAACAGCATCAGTAATCATCCCCCCAGACTTAAATCATACACTGTCCCCAGTGTATAACCA
Organism: Brassica carinata; assembly: GCA_016771965.1. NCBI lineage: Eukaryota > Viridiplantae > Streptophyta > Magnoliopsida > Brassicales > Brassicaceae > Brassica > Brassica carinata. Next base: position 16,145,092 of record CM028687.1, on the reverse strand, counting down.
GTCCAGTGAAGGCATAGGCAATAATAAAGTACACTGATATCAAAAAAGTTAGAACGATATACCTGACCGTGATGCGTATCGATCGTTGTTGAGTTGCCTTCGTCGATTGCTTCTGTGTGGTTCATGTCGATTGATATCGACTCTGTCATGTCGGTCAATTTCAGTGGCAATGTCTAGTCGTAACTGCGAAGAAAAACAAATACGAAAAATAAAATCCTAAAGACAAAATAAAATGAAAAACTACCTAACAGTGGGTTGCCTCCCACTCAGCGCTTTGATTATAGTCATCTAGCTTGACTTTGGATGGAATGAGCTACTGAGATGAAGTCCAGGTACTTGTTGAGAAACAAGTATCCTCTGTATCTTTCTTCTCGCCGAACCATGCGTCAAATAGGCTTCTTGTGGCTTCATATTCTCTGGTTCGTTTCTTCTTTATCTCAATCAACTCATCAGTGATCCTTTGAATCCTTTCTTCATGACCTTCAATGCTGAACTCGTGCCATCCTAATTTCTTGTAGGCATGTTCTGAAAGATCATTGAGCTCCGCTTACATTGAATCAAGGCGTTGGATCATTTTGTCGTGGATGGAGCTGGTATCGATCGATTCCTTTGTTGAAATGTTGGTCGATGGCTGTTGAAGTCCATCGATCAATGCGCTGGATCCTCTGTCGATCGATTCTAAGGGTGCAGGTCTGCTCGCAAGCTGCCTCTGAATGGCTTTGATTTCTTTCTGCATCCCTTCTATGCTATATTCCATGCTTCCAACCTCGTTAATAAGCGGAAATCGTTTGGTCTAGGCGTCTATCTTGTGAATCATCCGCTTGTTATTGCCGTGTAGACTTCATCAGCTAATTTATCCAAATCAGCTCTGGTGCAGATCTCTGAAGTCTGTATATCGATCGATGCAACCGGTTGTTCATCGGTCGATTTTTGCTTCTGCAGATTCTCGTTAAGCTTCTCGTCAAAGAGCTTCATCTGGCCGTCGATTTCAGTCAATCGCCTATCGATCGATGTGAGGTTGAGCTCGTCGATCGATGCAATCGATGCAGCCTGATAATCAAGTTGACGTTGGAACTTCTCAGCCTTCTACTGCATAGTATCCATGCGTAGTGCGAGTTCCTCCACTTCTTTGTCTACTAAGAAGTGTATATCAGCAATTTTCCTCTCAACTGCTTTCAGACGAGTCAATTCTCCAAAAGGATTGCAAGGTGCAGTGCGGTTCATATCTGCATGTGTTTCATTGATAAGGCGGATAGATCTCTTCATCTCTTCTGTGCAGATGCTTAGATCCCCTAGGTTGTGGAAGATAGGTTCACAGGTTTTGGTGAGTTTGCTGCTGAGACGAGTTTCTGCTTTTTTCAATTCTTTCCTGATATCTCCAAGAGACTCATAAACCTCATGTTTTGAGTAAGTGGTCGATGGTGCAGGCTTCATATCGATCGATTTGGATGTTACTCCGTCGATCGATATTGATCTTTTCTGGCTATGGTTCTGTGCGTTGCGAAGATCTTCAAGTTCCAGCTCAAGACGTTGAACCCTCTTGAGTAATGCCTGGTCTGCACTGAACATCCAGTTCATCTCACTGCGAAGCTTGTCTGTGGCCTCTTCTAAACTCTTTTCCATGGAGAGCTTTTCCCATTTGCGTTCTCCAAGTAAACCAGTGAACATCTCGTTGATCTCGTCTTTGGTGTAGGTTTCTTGCACCAATTCTCTTCTTGTAAATGAACTAGCGTGCTCTGGTAGACAGATGTGGGAGCGCTCGTCCATTGAAGTTCTTTGAAGCAGTTTCTTCATGTCGTCTTTAGAAATTCTGATGACGTCACCATCTATTCCTCTAGCAAACCCTTTCTCTTCTCTATAGACCCCATACTCATCTCTCTGCTCCCAAAAGAATTTTCGAACTCCATATCGAAAGGCTCTCTTTCCGAATTTGGGACGCTTATCGATCGATGCGAGACACTCTGTATCGATCAATTTCCGTTGAAAATATGGATCCTATTTGTTGAGATGGTTATCCTCAGCTTCCTTTGGCTCATTTGTTGTGTCTGCCTCCTAGTGCTGATAATGGTGGTGTGGTCCGTAGCGTTGTTGCTGGAATAGGTTGTGGGATCCGTTGACTAACTGTAGGACGTCTGCAATGTCTTCTCTGGATATGTGGAGTGTTCGTCCATCCATTGAGCATGCAAAACCTTGTGAATCTCTGAAAATACCAAACTCATCCGGGATTAGATTACTGAAATTAAGTACATTTGAATTTGTTACCTGAGATGGTTGGATGTATGTATCGGTCGATGGCACAGGTTCTGAATCGGTTGATGGTTGTTCAGGCCTATCGGTCGATTGTGCTGGTACCGTGTCGATCGATGAGACTTTTTCGGGTTGGGTGATGTATGTTGGTGTGGCGGTCTCGGCCGCGAAGCTCTCGTACTGGTAGTCGCTTTCCCAGCTCCCGATTGAGTAGTCTCCGTCTCGCTTGTTGTTGACTGTGTTGTCGAATGATGGGAGGCAAGTAGTATCGATCCGTGATTCTGAGGTTGTGGTGGAGAAGTCGATCTTCATCTTCTGAAAGGTTGTGACACTCTATAACTCTCTCCTCCTCGTAATCATCAGTATACTTCTCATTGTGAGGTGTATTTGCAGCGTGTGGTGGGATGTAGTAGTCGTTCTCCCACACGTTTACTTCGAAATCACCTTCTGGAAACTCCTCCTCGATCTGATTGAATAGTGAATCGATCGATGTCCATGTGTGGCTGTCGATCGATGTCAGTTCACCAGAGATGATCGATGAGACAGTGCTACTATCGATCGATTCTGCGGTCTCTCTCGTATTCGCCTTGTGAATCGTATTCATCTCCACAATAGCAAACAGCTACAAGGTCTGAGCCGTCTTGGATCTTTTTAGGGACCTTGATGACTCGTACTGGATCATTGTAGACCGTAGGGTTGATCAGGGTTAGGCACAATTTGTATGTCTGAAGGTTGCAGACTGCTCCAACTGTGGCTAGGAAGGCTCTTCCAAGTAGCAAAGAAGTAGGTAGGGTTATCTTGACGTCCAAGACATGGAAGTCTACCGGAATTAGGGCTTCTCCTATGGTAACCTCAAGGTTTCTCACAATTCCTCCAGAGTTCTGCTGAGAACAATCCATAAAGATGAATGATTCTTCAATAGGCTCTATCTTCAGAACTAGATGGTCTGCTATCAACTTGGTAAGATGCTAACTCCAGATCCTGTGTCACATAGGGCACGTGGGAAGTTGATCCCATGTATTGAGCAAGGAACAACAAACTTCCCTGGATCACCCTTCTTCTCAAGTTTGATCCTCTTCTTCATACTTTCTCTGACTTGGTTGAACATCCTCTTGATGTCTTCTTCTTTCTCCTTAGTTTCTCTGAAAAACATCCACAATCTCTGTGAAAAGTAGGCTTCTTCAAAGGGTTTCTCTGTAGGTATCCTTAGAACTCTCTTACTGAAAATTGCCAACTCTTTCTCATTAACTCCTCTTTTAAGGAGGCTTAAAATTCTTTATTTGAGACCTCTCTCTCTCTCGAGCGTGTAGACAGCAACAACCCTAAAACCTGTAACTCCGGCCGCCACTGTTTGGCGTCGCCGGAGGCACCCCCTGCCTCTCCCTTTCTCGTTTTTCTCTTTGCTTTCATCCTCTCCGATTTCCCTTGGTCGATATGCTCGCGATTCTGTGCTGTTGAAGACCTATCCAGGAGACCCCTCGTGTTCGACGGAGATGGCTTTTGGCTTCCAATGGAGTAGCGGCGAGATACAAGACAGATCGACGGAGTTGAGAGTCGGCTTTTAGGGTTGATGATTTCACAGATCCAGTTTTCCCTTTTTGAGATCTCTGGTGGAAGATTCACGGCGTCGGCGCGTGACGAGGTGTGACGTCTCCTTCATCACAGATCTACCTTCCCCTGCAACGGTAAGACTGCTAGAGGAGTGCTGCGACGCGCGGTGGAAATGGGTTTGTTCTTCGGCTCCCGAAGACAACGTGTGGCATGAAACTTAGACAAAGGACTTGTCAACCGGAGTGGAGGTTTGTGCCTTTGAGGCACGGCGGATGCCGTACTTCCCAGCGTCAGTGACATTCTTGACTGTCCCGGCGGTACAAGCTCTGCACCCTTTGAAGCTGTGATTTAGTGATCCTTGCTCGTTTTCCAACGTCAAAACCCGCTTTTCATTCCAGACACTCATGTTTGGTTTTTGCCTTAGGGTTGAGATGGTAATGCCAGAGAGATGGAGCTTGGTCGGTATGCGCCAGTGGTGATGGTCCTGTTAGTACATGTGCTGAAGGCTTACCATTAGGAGACTAATAGACGGTTAAAAATTGGAACCGGCAACGTTTTCATGCTTCTCTGTTAATACTGTCTTTGTACTTTGTGGTCAAATTTAGTAGGTCTAAGGAACGGCCATCTCGTGTCGTGAGTTGGTGTCGTTCCCGAGTGGTGAAAAATACAGCAACGTCCAAATTAGGTAGCGTAGGATCCAACTTAGTGATCTTAGGTGTTACTAGATTTCGTTGTTTGTATGTTGGGTTTAAACTTGTGTGGTTAAAATCCTGTATTCATCTTTGGTGGTTAATGAAAGTTGATGTTGAGCAAAAAGAAAAAACTCCTCTTTTAAGGTGTTTAGGAACCTTCTCTTTCCTTTTTCTGAGAACTCTGCCATCTTTTTCCTTTTCTATCTCCATTGGATCAATAATATCCGTGGGTTTCTTCATTATGGCAGTTTTTTTGGTTTCTGGAAGGCTTAGATTGCTCCCGGAGTGCATTAAGTTGTGCAACATCTATCTTGGGAAGTTGTACTCGGCGTGTGATAATTAAGATCGATCGACAGTTTATGGAGTGTGTCGATCGATTTCTTTATCCTTCGGTCGATCGATGGGACGTCTGTCCTGTCGGTCGATGTTGTAAGGGCTGGGGGGATGTGGGTGCTTTGCTGCGAACTCCTCGTGAGTAAGTATCTTCACGGCGTTGCACTTGTTGGTGGATTCTTCAAGATCCATCGGTCGATACTCGTCTAGTTCCATCGATCGATTGGTGTTGGCGTACATCGATCGATGTGGATGTCCTGACATCGGTCAATTCCAGTGGTTTCCGCCAATACTCATGGAACATTTGATCTGGAAGTCTCCCTCTTGTAGCTTCTCTTGCTTAACCACTCTCCAAAAATCATCCTCTATGATAGCAATGACGTTGTGGCTTGTTGTTTCTTCTCCAGTCCCTTTTCCTAAAGCTTCCTGCTTCTTAACAGCTTCTCCTGTCTGAATCACCTGAGTCTTTAGTTTCTTCACATGGGTACTCAGAGCATCAAGCTTTGTGTTCAAAGTGGTGTAGACAGCGTCGATCTTTCCATTGAAGTTCACCTCTAACTGCTGCTGGCTTTGAAGAACTTTGCTGAGGATGTCTTCTAGCTTTCCTTCTGGGGTTGGTGTGGGTGGCTTCATGTAAAATGAGTTTCCATAACTCCTGTTGTTGTTGGGGTTGCTGCTGTTGAAGTTTCCTCTCTGTCCTGCGAAGTTTCTGTTTCCTTGGTTTCCAGATCTCTGAAATACGATTCCACTGATCCAGTTGACTTCTGCTTCTATGTAGTCATCTTCTTCATCAGCTTCTGCATCCTCCACTGATGTCTTGCATATTTACATGTTTTTAGCTATCATATCTTGTGCATTTTTGCTTATTTAGATTAGGCATTAGGCCTCTTTAGGCTCATTTTGCATTCGTAAGTCTCTATTAGGTGTTGGAGCACGCTTTGGAGATATTGAAGATGTTTGGGAGTTTTGTGATGAAAAAGAGGGGTTTAAAGATGGACATGGACAGAGGCCTTAGAGATGTCTCCTGCTGCTAATATTTTGTGGAGATACATAAAATTGAGTTAGCTTTCCAATGGAAGTGGTTTCAAGTCATTTGGACCAGTATTGGAGGAGTTATGATCAATTCACTTGAAGCATGTCAGGTTGGCCGGACGCGCGGCCTGGACTGCTCGGGTGAGAGTACCCGCGCGGAACACACCAGGGACAGGCAAGAACGGACCATGATGCGCGGCCAGACTGCTCGGGACACATGACCCGCACGGGACGCAGCCAGGACATGGGCCGGTGCGCGGCCTAGCATCTGTGAACAAGATACCAGCGGCCTGAAGGGAACGGACACAGTTCATGCGCGGCCTGGAGTGCACGGGACAGGACAGGCTCGGACAAGCCCGGGCAGGAACAGAAATGCGTGGGTAGGGATGCTCGGGGCAGTGCACCCGCGCGGCTGGCCGGTTTGGACAGGAACTTTTCTGCTCGGGTCAGGATGCTCGGGTTGGATCCTGGACTTTACCCTGAGCGTTTTTATCATGTCTGGCCGAGATTTAATGACCCCAGGGCCATTTTAGTCATTTCTTTTTATGTTTTTAAGGGCTTTCAAGCCTCTTATAAATACTTATGTAATCTCTTTTGGAGATATAACTTCTTTTCTCTCAAAAACATAATAAGATCTTGAAGAAAGTTTGGATCTTTGATCCTTTTTATCTCATTTCTTTTGTGTTTAATAGATTATCTTCTTCTCTAATCATGTTTAGCCTTGAATCATCATTGATTTTGAGGTTTTCCATGGATATTAGTGAGTAGATCTATCTAGGGTTCATGGGCTAGGGAGACTAAGGGTGATTAAGTGTAGATCCAAGGTGCTTAGTGTTAGATCTATCATCTCCTTGCATTGATTTGGTGTTCTTCTTGCTATATTTGGGTTGGCCTCTCAAACATAGAGCCATAGGCATTTCATGCCCGAAAGGTGTTCTATGAAATGCCTGAACCAACTCATTTATGCTTTTAGCTTGCTTTGCCTAAGAGATTAGTTGTCAAAGGAGCTAGGATTGCTATTAGACTCATTCTCCATGTTTGCTTTGATCATTACAGCCAAAGAGATTTGGTGTACTTGGGTTATCATTGCAAAAGAGCATCCATCTAGAGATAGAGCTTGCTTAGTTTTGTTGTCTAGGCATAAGGAGTTAGATTGATTGAAAAGTTAGCACCTTAGATTGAATCTTGATCACCCAAAGTCAGTTCCCTTGTCTCAAGAACCCCCTTGCCTCATTGAGAAAGAAAGTTCAATCCTTTATTGCATTTTTAATATTGCCTTAGTTTCATAATCATCCTCTCACCTTGATTGCACTTAGATTAAGCATGAACTTGCATTCCCTTTGCATTAAGATCTCTTAGAATTGAATTGACATCTTGTATTCTACAACATTTGATTAGGACCCTAGAAAAGTCCTGTCATCAAATTGGCGCCGTTGCCAAGTTCTAAGTTGATTTTGACATTGGGATTTAGTCATTTGCTTGAGACTAAGTCATTTTTATTTTTTATTTTTATTTTTTTATCTTGTGATATTGGTTCTTGCCTCTTCTATCTTTGACTTTCAGGTGTATGATCACAAGAAGCAGAGGGGCATCCAACTTGGTTCCTACTGTTGAAGAGATTTCTGCACTTGAGAGAGAGATAGCTAGACAAAGAAGAGAAGTAAAGCAACAGGCTCATCTTCAACGGTTGGGGTTTGAGATGGAGAATCTGCCTCAAGATGGTAATGTCCAAGGGGACAATGGTCCAAGAGCTGACAATCCTAGACCACCACGCCAGCCACATCACCAACCACGCCAAGCAAGAGCCATTGGAGCCTATGACCAACCTCACATTCATGGTCATAGGTTGGGAATCAGAGCACCAGCTGTGGAGAACAACAACTTTGAGATCAAATCAGGGCTGCTGCATTTGATTGAGAACAACAAGTTTCATGGCCTTGCTGTGGAGGATCCCCTTGATCACTTAGACACATTTGATAGCTACTGTAGCTTGTCCAAGATTAATGGAGTCTCTGAAGATGCTTTCAAGCTGAGGTTGTTTCCCTTCTCTTTGGGAGACAAGGCACATCTATGGGAGAAGGCTATTCCAAGTGACTCTATCACTACTTGGAATGAGTGCAAGAGGGCATTCCTAGAGAAATTCTTCTCTACCTCAAGAACAGCGAAGATCAGAAATGAGATCTCTAGCTTTCAGCAGAAGAACCTTGAGAGCTTTAGTGAAGCATGGGAGAGGTTCAAGGGCTACTGGTCTCAATGCCCACATCATGGCTTCACCAAGGAGAGTTTGCTTAGTACCTTCTACAGAGGTTCTCTACCAGAGTTCAGGAGCAGATTGGACACAGCCAGCAATGGGTTCTTCTTGGGCAGAACTGAGCAGGATGCTGAGGAATTGGTGGAGAACATGGCCAGGAGTGACTCAGTCTACAGTGAGGAGCATGATAGGGCCAACAGAGGCACTGATGAAGATGATCCGCACACAAGAAAGGCCCTGAAATCTCTCCAAGAAAAGTTGGACAAGCTTCTTGTAGAGAAGGCTAAGCAAGAGCAGCTTCACTCCACTGGGAATCAGCAACAGAAACAGCCTGCTAGGACTACTGAGGTTCATGGTGTAGAAGGTCAAGAGGAGCTGTGCTTCATCAATTCTAATGGCACATGGTATAGGAAAGAGCCCAACTTCCAATACCAAAACAACTACCAGCAAAGACCATACTACAACAATCAACAAGGAGGTTACCAAGCAAACCAGCCTACTCAGCCCCGAGGAAGCTCTTCTCCAGCTCAGGTTCCAAGTTCAAATTTGGAGTCCATGTTCAAGAAACTCTTAGAAGCTCAAGAGAAGAATGCTAGGAGCATTGGAGATGAGTTCAAGAACATCCATGCTAAGACTGATGGCACCTATTCTGACCTCAACAACAAGTACATGCAACTTGCCTCTCACCTCAAAGCTTTGGAGAGCCAAGTTGCATCCATGTCTTCATCCTCCAAGAATCCAATGGGATCTCTACTAGGGAAACCAGTGAAGAACGCTAAGGAGACTTGCAATGTCATCCTCTCAACTTCTTCAAGGATTGCATTGAGTGATCATAAGAATGATGTTGATGAGATTGAGAGGCTAGTGTTTGGAGATCTGATTGAAAAAGATAAGAGACTGGTTGTGGCCACAGCTGAAGCTAGAGTTGTGAAGAGAGCTGATACGAAGGTACAAGGAAAGATTCTGAAGATTGATGAGCCTAAGGTTGAGACACAAGTGGAGAAGAGTACTACCCTCAAGCTGAAAGAAGTGAAGGAAGAGGACAATGAGATTGAGATATCACCCTATGATAAGCTCCCTTTCCCTCAAAGGTTCCTCACCAAAGCTCAGAAAAAAGTGGTCTCCAAATTCAGAAAAGACCTCAGTAATATTGGAGTCAAGCTTCCAGAGATCACCAATATGCAGGCTGCCCATGTCCAAATGATGCTCATAAAGGACATCCTCACCCACCAAGCTGAAGTGGCTGAACTTTTGGACATATCACTTCTGAAGATTGATCCACCAACCCCTCCAAAGTCTCTCCCTAAGCTTGAGTCTCAAGGGAAGTTCAACTTGTCTTGCTCTCTTGGTAAACTAACTATGGATGATGCTCTGGTTGATAGTGGAGCTAGTGTGAATGTCATCTCCTTGGATATGGTGCAGAGTATTGGGATTGAAAGCATGGAAACAGATACTCCTCCTCTCACCTTTGGGGATTCCTCTTCTACAACCCCCCTTGGCATAATCAAGGACTTTCCCTTGAAGATTGGATCTTGCACCATACCTATTGACCTCACTGTTTTGAAGATGGCATCTGAAGAAAGAGTCCCTTTGATCCTTGGCACTCCTTTCCTCACAATTGTTGGAGCTTGCATTGACTTTCCCAACAAGAAGGTCACCCTCATGCATGTCAACAAAGCTGTCTCCTATCCTCTCCAACCTCCAATGGACTCCGATTATTGTGGGACAATCACTTGTGATGCACAAGCTGTTGAGAAGCCCAAAGATGACGAGGTTGTTGGTAAGAAAGAAGGTCTTGAAGGAGAGTCTTCAAAAGAGTTGTGTGATGAGCACTTGGAAAGTGCTAAACAAGAGGGGATGAGTGGAGCTTCAAGGGCCACTCATGGCAAGAAGAAGATGGTGAAAGAGCCTCATCCTCCACCTCTTGATTTGCTCTCACAAACTCTCACTCTCCATCCAAAGAAGCTCAGAGATGGTGTCCTTGAGTACAAGATCAAGCATATGGAACATTGCCTAGTAAAGAACACTTGTTTGCACTGAATTTGGCACCCTAGTTAAACATATCAAGTAGCTTAAGCATCTTTTGAAAGGCTTGCATGCTTTGAGCCTTGAAAACTCTTCTTGAAACTTGCTTGCTTGCTTGATATTGGCATTGTTCTTAAGACCAGCTCCATCCTGAACTTAGACTTGAATGAACTTGATATCTCTTGCATATGGGCATTTGCATACTTAGTCATGGATCTCATACACATTTGGGTTATCTTTTTCCATTGTACCACCCTTTGTTAACCCAAATGGCACTCCCTTACCCTTGAACCATATCCATTCCTTGAAGCCTACATTGATTTGCTTGAGTGAGGCCTCTTTTGATAGCTTGTCATGTGCAAAAAATCTTGAGAGTATTGGGAGCGACATGGATTTGTTCTCATCTCTTGCTAGCATAGGGTCATCATTTGAGCTAGCTTCTAGGATGGTGAGTGAAGTGTTTGTTACCTAATGGTTTACATTTTGGGTTTGGGGATATGACAATGTTGAGATTGATGAACAAAGAAAGTTTTGAGAAAGAAAAACCCTAGGGACCTAGAAATGAAAAATGAAAAGCTCTTGATTGAAGTTTTGACCTTCCCCCTCATGTATATATCAAAAAAAAAAAAAAAGAAAAGAAAAAAAAAAAAAAAAAAAAAAAAAAAAAAAAAAAAAAACAAAGATTCAATAAGATAGTGGGGAAGGAAAAACATAAGAGTTAGAGCTTAGAAAGTGAATAGAGGTCCTTAGAGGTTGAATCATGAGAAAGAAAATGTTCATTGGGTGAGTGATGTGAGTATGTTTTCATTTTTGGTTATGGGATGAATAAAAAGGGTGTAGATCTTGTAATCACTTAGGAATTGGGTAGAATGATGAGGATGGATCCATGTATGCATGAATTGCTCCTAGTCTTAGATAAATTTTGCATAATGATCAAGCTCCTTGATTTTTGAGTGATTGCCACCTTGAAATGATGCATTGAACCCTCCTTTTCATCCTTATTAGACCATTTGATCACCTAGCCAAATGATTGAGATCATGTGCCCATTTGTGAGACTTCACCTTGTGTGTGTGTGTGTGTGAATCAATGTGAGGGCTGGTTAAGAGAACATGTTGGTTGATAGGCATTGCATCTTGTGTAGAGGCATAAGAGAAATTGATAGGCCTTGTGAAGCTAGAGCATAATAAGAGAGTTTGCTCATGCTATTTTCTATGTTTCTTTAGGATGTCAGGTTGAGTGCTATGAGTGTTTCCTTTGGCTTTGCTCCCATCCATGCATCAATCTCCCTTGTGTTTGAAAAGTTTACTTGAGGACAAGCAAAGGTCTAGTGTGGGGGAGTTGATGTCTTGCATATTTACATGTTTTTAGCTATCATATCTTGTGCATTTTTGCTTATTTAGATTAGGCATTAGGCATCTTTAGGCTCATTTTGCATTCATAAGTCTCTATTAGGTGTTGGAGCACGCTTTGGAGATATTGAAGATGTTTGGGAGTTATGTGATGAAAAAGAGGAGTTTAAAGATGGACATGGACAGAGGCCTTAGAGATGTCTCCTGCTGCTAAGATTTTGTGGAGATACAGCAAATTGAGTTAGTTTTCCAATGGAAGTTGTTTCAAGTCATTTGGACCTGTATTGGAGGAGTTATGATCAATTCACTTGAAGCATGTCAGGTTGGCCGGACGCGCGGCCTGGACTGCTCGGGTGAGAGTACCCGCGCGGAACACACCAGGGACAGGCAAGAACGGACCATGATGCGCGGCCAGACTGCTCGGGACACATGACCCGCGCGGGACGCAGCCAGGACATGGGCCGGTAAGGCCCTAGCATGCTGAGCAAGATACCAGCGGCCTGAAGGAACGGACACAGTTCATGTGCGGCCTGGAGTCTTGTGGGACAGGACAGGCTCGACAAGCCCGGCAGGAACAGAAATGCGCGGGTCGGGATGCTCGGGGCAGTGCACCCGCGCGGCTGGCCGGTTTGGACAGGAACTTTTCTGCTCGGGTCAGGATGCTCGGGTTGGATCCTGGACTTTACCCTGAGCGTTTTTATCATGTCTGGCCGAGATTTAATGACCCTAGGGCCATTTTAGTCATTTCCTTTTATGTTTTTAAGGGCTTTCAAGCCTCTTATAAATACTTATGTAATCTCTTTTGGAAATATAACTTCTTTTCTCTCAAAAACATAATAAGATCTTGAAGAAAGTTTGGATCTTTGATCCTTTTTATCTCATTTCTTTTGTGTTTAATAGATTATCTTCTTCTCTAATCATGTTTAGCCTTGAATCATCATTGATTTTGAGGTTTTCGATGGGTACTAGTGAGTAGATCTATCTAGGGTTCATGGGCTAGGGAGACTAAGGGTGATTAAGTGTAGATCCAAGGTTCTTAGTGTTAGATCTATCATCTCCTTGCATTGATTTGGTGTTCTTCTTGCTATATTTGGGTTGGCCTCTCAAACATAGAGCCATAGGCATTTCATGCCCGAAAGGTGTTCTATGAAATGCCTGAACCAACTCATCTATGCTTTTAGCTTGCTTTGCCTAAGAGATTAGTTGTCAAAGGAGCTAGGATTGCTATTAGACTCATTCTCCATGTTTGCTTTGATCATTACAGCCAAAGAGATTTGGTGTACTTGGGTGATCATTGCAAAAGAGCATCCATCTAGAGATAGAGCTTGCTTAGTTTTGTTGTCTAGGCATAAGGAGTTAGATTGATTGAAAAGTTAGCACCTTAGATTGAATCTTGATCACCCAAAGTCAGTTCCCTTGTCTCAAGAACCCCCTTGCCTCATTGAGAAAGAAAGTTCAATCTTTTATTGCATTTTTAATATTGCCTTAGTTTCATAATCATCCTCTCATCTTGATTGCACTTAGATTAAGCATGAACTTGCATTCCCTTTGCATTAAGATCTCTTAGAATTGGATTGACATCTTGTATTCTACAACATTTGATTAGGACCCTAGAAAAGTCCTGTCATCATCCACTGAGCAGATTTGCTTGTTTAGCAGTTTCTGAACATTGTCAAGTGTAGCTTGTACCTCATTTATCTGTTCCTTTCGAAGGAACGCTGCAGATCTTGCTCTTACTATGTTCTTCGTGCTGTTGCTGGATGCTAGGTTGTCTATTAGCTTCACAGCATCTTCAGGATTCCTTGTGGTGAAGTTGCCTTCACTCGCAGTGTCAAGAGCCATCTGATATTTCAGTGCGATGCCTCTGAAGAAAGTGCAGAGCAGCTGCACTTTGTTGAATCCATGGTGTGGGCAGTCTCGCTGGTAAGACTTGAATCTGATCCAGGTATCCTTGAATGACTCTCCAGGCTCCTGGTTGAATGTGGCAATTTTCCTCCTTAAGTCTTCAGCGCGCATCATCAAAGAAGTTACGCAAAAATGCGTTTTTGATGTCGCTCTAGGATGTAAGAGATCCTGGTGGTAGCTGCTTAAGCCACTGTAAAGCTTTTCCAGATAAAGAGTGTTTGAAGAGCTTAAAGAGAAGGTAGTCCACAGGGACTCCATTGGATTTGATAGTAGATATGAGATCCTCGAACCTCTCCAGATGGTCCTTGGGATGCTCATTGGACATCCCATAGTAAGGTGTCTGTCCCACAAGGGTGTAGTACTGCGACTTGAGCTCGAAATCACCTCTCTGAATAGCAGGGGGACGAATGGCTGATCTGTTGGTGTAGAACTGATCTGGACGGTTGTAGTCAGCTAGTGTTTGAGCAGCCTCTTCTACAGGTTGAACAGCTCCTGTAGGTGCAGTTTCTGGCTCAGGATTACTTCATTCTGAGCGTTGAGTTTCTGACCAGCTCCATTACAAAGGTGACCTTCTTGGTCACGCAAGTCTCCATTCTAATCTCGTGTGAGAATAATAGGCGCAACCATGACTCGCGGAACAGTATCGATCGATATACGGTTAAGGGTATCGATCGATGTCGGATGAAAGATGTCCGTCGATGGTGAAGTAGTGTCGGTCGACGTGAAGGTGCGAGTATCGGTCGACGAAGACGGTGTCTCGGTCGGCAGGGGTGGTCAGTATCGGTCGACAGGCATTTTATGGCGTTGATTGATGCGGAACGGATTTCCATGCGGAATGAACGTTCCAAGCTAGCAGGGTCTGCTGAGAACAAAAGTTGAGATTCCTTGTTGCTTCTGGTGCTGCTGGGCATGTACCTGAAAAGACAAGAAAAAATTTTGTGTCAGAAAACAAATTAAAATAAAAAAAGAAATAACCTAGACCTAATCAGATTAAATCCTATTGTATCAAAGCTCCCCGGCAACGGCGCCAAATTTGATATCACTCAAATTACCCTAAGGAGTGACTTTACTCTCTCAAATAAGAGGTTCAGTTGTAGTACTTAGGGATCGAATCCACAGAGAGCTAGTGTACAAATAAGATGCAATCTTAATGACTATGCTAGGTTGAAAATGGTTTAAAGTAAATTGCAGGTTTGCTTAGTAAGGATAAGATTACTCAGTTGAAAAGATTTGGTTTTAAAACAATAAAGAAAAGTAGTTAGATTCAGGGTAGGTATTCAGGAATTAAGGATTATAAATACTATAAAGGCTAACAAGTTGCTTGCATGATATGTCAGAGCTCAACACTTATTAAATGAATCCATCAGCTCTTGCATTATTTAGACCATCTATTACTTAGATGCTAAATGGTGTTGCGGTCGGCTACTCTGCCGATAGTATCGATCGATGTTTCGATAGGAATATCGACCGATACACCTCTAGCTACGTCGATCGATTACTCTTTAGGAGTATCGATCGATACGGTTCTAAGCAAGCTTTATGCTGAAGTTGATACAATGCTCACCATGATCTTAGATCAGCTTTGCATATCTCAAGAGGGTCATAGCATGTTTAGGATGTTGTCAGGTATTGCATGTAATAAATAATGCAATCCAAGTTCATGTTCTAGGTAGCTAAGCTAGAAAAAGCATTAGTGAACAATCCTAACAATAAATATCACAACTATATCAATTATAGGTTGGGGCTAATCCCTCATATCCTATTTAAACCCTAAATCTAACAAATGAATCTACTTAGACATAGCTAAGTAGTTCATAGCAACAAGGTAATAATATAAATTCATAGATCTATTAGAGGGTGAACACTTAGGTCCCAATCACAAATATCTTTGGATCTCTCCTCTAGATCTAAAATTCTATAACCTTTGTTAACAAATAAAGAACTGAATAGAACTTTATTGAGAACTTGCAAAGTAATGAAAACAGAAATGAGTAGAAGAAGAAGAAACTCTTTTAGAACTTAGAAACTATTGAAAAATTATGAAAACTTGTATCTCTCTGCGAAAACACTTAGGCATATATAAATATGAGTTCATTAGGTTAAAAAACTCGTTAGGGGCATTCTTGTAAAATGTTATATCTTGGGCTTCAAGTTCGGCCAAGTCCAACTTGTCTTTCTGCCGCCTCAGTATCGATCGATAGTACAGGGTGTACATCGATCGATTATTGTCTCGATGTTTCGTCCTTCGGCTAATGTGTGTCGATCTATTGCACAGAGTGTGCATCGATCGATGTGTAACTCTGGTGTCGACCTCTGGTCTTGATCACGGGTGAACTTTTCTTTAAGCTCCAAAAAGGCACCTAAAACATCACTTTTCTCCAAAATGCTTCTGAACCTGAAAACATACCTAATAGACTCCAAAACATAGATAATAGTAGTAAAAACACTCATATACCATTGGTAAAAACAGATAAAATCCATGGTATATCAAAGGTCTTGTCCATGGTTTAGTCTTGATAATGGTTTGGCTTGTCCTGACCTTGGCCAAACTCCTTTCTTCACCTTTTAAAATCACAAAGCTCCCAAAACACCTCAAATGACTCCATAGCTCGTTCCAACACCTAATAGGGACATATGAATGCAATATGAACCTAAAGATGCCTAATGCCTAATCTAAATGATCAAAATGCGTAAGATATGGATGCTAAAAACATGTAAATATGCAAGACATCAACTTCCCACACTAGACCTTTACTTGTCGTCAAGTAATCTTTTCAAAATACAAGGGGGAGAGACATAGAGATGGAAGCAAAGCCAAAAGGAACACTCATAGCACTCAACTTGATATTCTAAAGAAACATAGCAAATAGCATGAGCAAAACTCTCTTATTATGCTCTAACTTCACAAGGCCTATCAATTACTCTTATGCCTCTACACAAGATGCAATGCTTATCAACAAACAAGTTCTCTTAACCAGCCCTCACATTGATTCACACACACACACACAAGGTGAAGTCTCACAAATGGGCACATGATCTCAATCATTTGGCTAGGTGATCAAATGGTCTAATATGGATGAACAAGTGTTCTTTACAAGGCAATGCTCCATGTGCAAGTGAATGCAACCTATATACTCTAGACAAAATCTTAAGGATGCAAGTGATGCAATCTACATGATTCAAAAAATTTTAATTTTTTTTTTTGAATTTTCTATGCAAATATGAATGTACAATGCAATGCATGAGACTCTCAATCACAAAGCAAACATGATCAAATACTTGGTACCTCCCCCACACTTAAATCACACAGTCTCTGTGTGAGTAAGAGAGAAGCAGATACCCCAACAAGACAAAAGCAAATGTATATACAAGAAGGGTTGGAGTGATACCTAAGACGGATATTTGGGCGTGGTGTTTGGTGTCTGGCTAGGATCTGGCTTGGTTCATAGCAACTAGAGGAGGCTGCTACATGGCAATCATGGGGCTCAGATGGTTCACCACCATTCTTCTCTCGTCTAGTGCTTGGCTCAACCTGAAAACCTTGACCACTTTTATTAAAAAAAAAACTTAAAGGAATATTGAAATTGCAAAGCTATGTACAAGGATAACCATGGGACTTCCTCCCAAGTGAGCTTGTTTTGAGTCATTTAGCTTGACTACCTTGTCTCTTGAACTAGTGAGAAGGAGGATCCTTCCCACCTTCAAGTGTGATGGTGTGGACCTGAGAGAGAAGCTCTTGAAGCTTGATTGGGTCATCTTGGATCTGAGGAGTGATGATGGCTCTAGCACTTGAGAATGGTGTGGACCTGCCCTTATGCTTGATCTTGTACTCAAGGACACCATCTTTGAGCTGCTTTGGATGGAGAGTGAGGGTGTGTGGGAGCAAGTCAAGAGGTGGAGGATGAGGCTCTTTCACCATCTTCTTCTTGCCATGAGTGGCCTTTGAGGCTCCACTCATCCCCTCTGTTTTAGCACTTTCCAAGTGCTCATCACACAACTCTTTTGAAGACTCTCCATCAAGACCTTCTTTCTTACCAACAACCACTTCATCTTGGGGCTTCTCAACAGCTTGTGCATCACAAGTGATTGTCCCACAATAGTCTGATTCCATTGGAGGTTGGAGAGGATAGGAAACGGCTTTGTTGACATGCATGAGGGTGACCTTCTTGTTGGGAAAGTCAATGCAAGCTCCAACTGTTGTGAGGAAAGGAGTGCCAAGAATCAAAGACACTCTCTCTTCAGATACCATCTTCAAAACAGTGAGGTCAATGGGTATGGTGCAGGATCCAATCTTCAAGGGGAAGTCCTTGATTATGCCAAGTGGGGTTGTAGAAGAAGAATCCCCAAAGGTGAGATAAGGAGTATCTGGTTCCATACTTTCAATCCCAAGACTCTTCACCATATCCAAGGAAATGACATTCACCTTGAGACTCAAGCTTAGGGAGGGACTTTGGAGGGGTTGGTGGATCAATCTTCAGAATAGAGATGTCCAAAAGCTCAGCCACTTCAGCCTGGTGGTCTAGAATGTCGTTGATGAGCATCATCTGGACATGAGCTTCACGCATTCCTGATATCTCTGGAAGCTTGAATCCAACATCACTAAGATCTTTCCTGAACTTTGAGATCACCTTCTTTTGAGCTTTGGTGAGAACTCTTTGGGGAAAGGGGAGCTTATCATATGGTGATATCTCAAACTCAGTGTCTTCCTGCTTCACTTCTTTCAGCTTGTTGTCTGCTCTCTTCACAGTTGGTGTCTCAACTCTAGGCTCAGCTTGCTTCAGACTCTTTACCTCAGCCTTCTTGGCATCATCCCTAAAAATATGTGCTTCAGCTGTGGCTACAACAAATCTCTCAACATCGCCAAACTCAGTGCCAAACATTTCAATCTCATCCTTCTCTGTCTCATGAGTACACATCTCAATCTTTGAAGAAGTAGTAGAGAGGGTGACATTGCAAGAGTCCTTGGGATTTTTCTCTGGTTTTCCTGGTAGAGATCCCATTGGGCTCTTGGAGGATGAAGACATAGAAGCAACCTGGCTCTCCAAAGCTTTGAGATGAGAGGCAAGTTGCATGTACTTGTTGTTGAGGTCAGAATAGGTTCCATCAATCTTGGCATGGATGTTCTTCAACTCATCACCAATGTTCTTAGCATTTCTTTCTTGAGCTTCTAAGAGTTGCTTGAACATGGACTCCATTTTTGAACTTGGAGCCTGAGCTTGAGAAGAGCTTTCTTGGGGCTGAGTAGACTGGTTGGCTTGGGAACCTCCTTGCTGATTGTTGTAGTAAGGTCTTTGCTGATAGTTGTTTTGGTACTCGAAGTTGGGCTCTTTCCTGTACCATGTGCCATTAGCATTTATGAATCACAGCTCCTCTTGACCTTCTACACCATCAACCTGATTAGTCCCAGCAGGCTGCTTTTGTTGCTGGTTCCCAATGGAGTTAATCTGCTCCTGCTTAGCCTTCTCTGCAATAATCTTGTCCAACTTCTCTTGGAGAGATTTCAGCGCCTTCCTTGTGTGCTGATCATCTTCATCAGTTCCTCTGTTGACCCTATCATGCTCCTCACTGTAGACTGAGTCACTCTTGGCCATGTTCTCCACCAGCTCCTCTGCATCCTGCTCAGTTCTGCCCAAGAAGAACCCATTGCTGGCTGTGTCTAATCTGCTCATGAACTCTGGTAGAGCACCTCTATAGAAGGTACTGAGCAAACTCTCCTTGGTGAAGCCATGATGTGGGCATTGAGACCAATAGCCCTTGAACCTCTCCCATGCTTCACTAAAGCTCTCAAGGTTCTTCTGCTGAAAGCTAGAGATCTCATTTCTGATCTTGGCTGTTCTTGAGGTAGAGAAGAATTTCTCTAGGAATGCCCTCTTGCACTCATTCCAAGTTGTGATAGTGGTAAGTATTCCCGCCTGTCACGCGGGTGACCCGGGTTCGATCCCCGGCAACGGCGCCAATTTGATGAATGGACTTTTCAAGGGTCCTAATCAAATGATGTAGTATAAAAGATTGTCGAACCAGTTCTAAGTGATCACAAAGCAAAGGGAATGCAAGCCTATGCTTAATCTAAATGCAATCATTAAAGGAGATGATTATTAAACTAAGACAATATCTAAAATGGAATAAAAGATAAAAACTTTTTTTTCTTTATGAGGAGATGAGACCCATGGGTATAGTGACTTGATCTTAAATGAGTAAGGTTCAATCCAAAATGCCAACTTTTCAATCAATCTAATTACTTATGCCTAGACTCTGTGCTTGAACAAACTCTATCCCTAGATGAATGCTCTTTTGCAATGATCACCCAAATACATCAAATCCCTTTGACTGTAATGATCAAAGCAAACATTAAGAATGAGTCTAATAGCAATCCTAGCTTCTTTAACAACTAATCCCTTAGGTAAAGCAAGCTAAAAGCATAGATGAGTTGGTTCAGGCATTTCATAAAACACCTTCCGGGCATGAAATGCCTATAGCTCTATGTTTGAGAGGCCAACTCAAATATAGCATTAAGAACACCAAATCATGCAAGGAAAGGATAGATCTAACACTAAGCACCTTGGATCTACACTTAATCACTCTCAATCACCCTAACCCATGAATCTTACATGGATCTACTCACTAATCCACATGCTTACTGTTAAACCCATGAGAGATTCAAGCTTAAACATGTAGAGAAAGAAAGGAGATGAAATCAAACAATCAAGAACACAAAGATGAGATGAGAATATGATTCAAAGATAAAGCTTTACTCAAAAGGTTTGTGTCCTTAGAGAGAAAATAACATAAGTCCCAAATTAGGGATAACAAGGGTACTTATACTTGGGCTAAAAGCTCTAAAAACATCATAGAAATTGACTAAAAGGTCCTTGGAAGCAATATGTCTCGACCAATGGGGAAGCAGGACGAAACGAGCTCAGGGTCGTGGTTGGACGGTCCGGGCCGCGCATGTCCGACCCACGCAGGGCCGTCCGGTCCCTTCCTCGTCCCGCGCGGGTGTGCTGGCCTGGGCGTCCTGTCCCGCGCATGTGTGCATCTCCGTCTGGCTTCGTCCTGCGCGGGTGCTACGGGTTCGATCCCCGGCAACGGCACCAATTTGTTGATGGACTTTTCAAGGGTCCAATCAAATGTTGTAGTATACAAGATGTCAATCCAAAGTGATACTAATGCAAAGGGAATGCAAATCTATGCTTAATCTAAGTGCAACCATTGAGTGAAGATGACTATGAACTAAGACAATATTAAAAATGCAATAAAGGAGTGAACTTTCTTCTCAATATTAGGCAAGGAGGTTCTTGGGACAAGGGAATTGACTTTGGGTGATCAAGCTTCAATCTAAGATGACAAACTTTCAATCAATCTAACACCTTAAGCCTATACACAATCCTAAGCAAGCTCTATCCCTAGATGAATGCTCATTCACTAACATATCTCAAGCATCTAATCCCTTAGGTTGAATAATATGAAAGCAATCATTAAGAACAAGTCTACTAGCTATCTTAGCACCTTTAACAACTAATCTCTTAGGTAAAGGATGTTAAAAGCATTGAAGAGTTGGTTCAGGCATTACATAGAACACCTTCCGGGCATGAAATGCCTATAGCTCTACTTTGAAGAGGCCAACTCCAAAATAGCAAGAAGAACACTCTACAAGCAAGGATCAAGAAGGATCTACCCTAGAACATCTTAGATCTACACCTAATCACCCTTAGTCTCCCAAGCCCATGAACCCTAGATAGATCTACTCACTAATAGCCATGGAGAACCTTAAAACCAATGATGATTCAAGGCTAAACATGATTAGTGAGAAGGATAATCTAATAAACACCAAAGAAATGAGATGAAAAGGATCAAAGATCAAAGCTTTCTTCAAGATCCAAAAGTGTTTTTAGAGAGAAAAGAAGTTGTTCTCCTCAAGGAGATTACATAAGTATTTATACATAGGCTTAGAAAGCCCTAAAATATTATTAAAAAATTACTAAAATACCCCTAAGGTCATTTAATCTCTACCAATGAGAAAAGAGGAGCCAAAAACGCTCATGGTCAGATAGGCTCTGCCAGGCCGCGTGTCCCGACCCGAGCAGTACGTCCCGCGTCCGAGCAGTCCACCAGGCCGCGCGGGTCAGTCATGCTGCGCACGTCTGGCCGCGCATCCAGCCCTTGTCCATCCGTCAAATCCCGCGCGGGTCATGAGCCCCGAGCACCCCGGCCGCTGGCCCTACTGGCCCCGCCGTCTCCGCCCCGCTGGTCGTGCACTCCGCGCACACGAGGCCGCGCATCGGCTCATCCGTTCCACGTCCCGTCCCGCGCGGGTGCTGCGTCCCGAGCGTCCAAGACCGTGCATCCGGCCGTCCATGTCCTGTCCAAGCCGCGCGGGTAATACGTCCCGAGCAGATCAGTCCGCGCACCCGCTTGCTTCCAGCCCGTCCATCACACCTGTTCCGGCCGTCCGAGGTAAGGTCTTGTCCATGGTTTTGTCTTGATAATGGTTTGGCTTGTCCTGACCTAGGCCAAACTCCATTCTCACCTTTTGGAATCACAAAACTCCCAAAACACCTCAAATGACTCCATAGCTCGTTCCAACACCTAATAGGGACATATGAATGCAATATGAACCTAAAGATGCCTAATGCCTAATCTAAATGATCAAAATGCGCAAGATATGGATGCTAAAAACATGTAAATATGCAAGACATCACACACACAACCAAAGACTCTTAGATGATCAAGCACTGGCCTACTGTTGTTGAGGACCTCAAATGGTGACTGATCTCTAAGGACTTGAGTTGGTGTCCTGTTGATTAGGTAGCACGCCGTTAAGACAACATCACTCCAGTATCTCTTTGGTACACTGGTATGAAACATGAGAGCTCTTGCTGCTTCCATGAGATTCCTGTTCTTCCTCTTAGCAACTCCATTTTGTTGTGGAGTGTATGGGCAGCTAGTCTGATGCAGAATCCCATGCTTAGCAAGATGGTCTTTGAAAGCATGTCCTATGTACTCCCCACCATTATCAGACCTGAAAATCTTGATCTTGGCATTATATTGGTTAGTAACATAGTTTTGAAATTTTTTAAATGCATCAAGCACCCTATCCTTTGTTTTAATGAGAGTTAACCAGGTGTATTTTAACTTTTCATCTATGAATGTGACATAATATTTGTAATTATCTCTAGACAAGCATGGAGAGGTCCAAACATCAGAGTGAATCAAATCAAAGCATTTATCATAGATAGAGGAAGATCTTTGAAACTTGACATTTATCTTCGGGAAACTTGACATTTATCTTCAGGAAACTTGACATTTATCTCTTCCTCAAATAAAAATAGACCATCAAACCCATCTTGGGCTCAATCTTATTTTAAAATCGTAAGTGGGCCGTTTGGGTTCGTTCTAGACCCTTCTGGGCCGTTTTGGACCTCAGACGTTTTTACGGTTTTTCCTAAGAAATCACCCTCGACGTGACGTTGACTCCTCGAAAGGATCCTAATCCCTCGTATAGTCAGAACAACTGGTGTTCAAGCTAACCATGGTCGTTTTATACGCGGGATCGGAATCCATTTGCCGGAAATTTCCACAACGATCTTAATCGAGACGAAACAGGAGTATTGGGCTCACGGATTCAAAGATCGAGTTACGAAAAACTTAGGCAAGGACGCATGGTATCGGAACAAGACCGCACTCGCCCTAGAGCGAGGTGTCCTGGACACTGTGGTCCTCGCCCTAGGGCGAGGTGGCCTGGACGTGGTGGTCCTCGCCTGTGGGCGAGGTGGACGGGACGGGATGGTCCTCGCCCTAGGGCAAGGTAACCTAAGCTTTGTAGCCCTCCCCCGTGGGCGAGATGTCGGGACGCTGTGGTCCTCGCCCGTGGGTGAGGTGACCTAGGCTCTGTGGTCCTCGTCCGTGGGCGAGGTGGACGGGACGGGATGATCCTCGCCCTAGGGTGAGGTCACCTAAGCTCTGTGGCCCTCACCCGTGGGCAAGGTGGCCAGGACGATGTGGTCCTCGCCCATGGGTGAGGTGACCTAGGCTCCGTGGTCCTCGCCCGTGGGCGAGGTGACCTAGGCTCCGTGGTCCTGGCTGATGATGGGAGTTTTCAAGGCTCCTAATCAAAGGATGTAGTATAAAAGATTCTCGAACAATTCCTAGGTGATTTCAATGCAAAGGGAATGCAATTCTATGCTTAATCTAAGTGCAATCAATAGAGTGGAGTGAAATGAACTAAAATGCAATAAAGTAATGATCTTTATTTCAATATGAAGCAATAGGCCTCATGGGGCAAGGGAATTGACCTTGGGTGATCAAATTTCAATCTAAAGATGGCAGCTTCATTCAGTCTATCAACCTTAACCCTAGACACAATCCTAAGCAACCTCTATGGTCAAGATGAATGCTCATTCACTAACATATCTCAAGCATCAAATGGTCATTGGTTGAATAATATGAAAGCAATCATTAAGAACAAGCCCATTAGCTATCTTAACACCTTTAACAACAAATCACTCGGGTAAAGAATGTTAAAAGCATTGAAGAGTTGGTTCAGGCATTTCAAATAACACCTTTCTGGCATGAAATGCCTATAGCTCTATTTTGAAGAGGCCAACTTCAATATAGCAATAAGAACACTCAATCAAGCAAGGAAAAGATAGATCTACACCAAAACACCTTAGATCTACACCTAATCACCCTAAATCTCCCAAGCCCATGAACCCTAAGATGATCTACTCTCTAATAGACACGAGTTCCCTTAAACCCATGATGAATTCAAGGTTAACCATGATTAGAGAGCAACAGATGCTCAAGAACACAAGAATAAAAGAAGAAAAATGATCCAAGATCCAAACTTTATTCAAGATCCAAAAGTGTTTTTGAGAGAAAAAGAGACAAGTCCCAAATTGAGAGATATAAGAGTATTTATACAACGCTTAGAAGCCCTAAAAACATCATATAAAAATACTAAAAGGGCCATGGAATCAAATGGGCTTCGACCAATATGAGAAGAGCGTCAAAAAATGCTCAGGGTGGCTCTGGCCTGGCCAGGCCGCGCATCCCGACCCGAGCAGAATCATCCGGAGGCTGGCCTGTCCCGCGCACCGTCTTGTCCGTCCACGTCCTGTCCCGCGCGGGTAAGTGAGGTTGAGCACTCCAGGCCGCGCACCGTCCAGCTCTCCAGGCCGTGCACCGTCCAGCTCTCAGGGCCGCGCACCGTCCAGCTCTCCAGGCCGCGCACCGTCCAGCTCTCCAGGCCGCGCATCAGACGCATCCAGCACTTGTCCAAGCCGCGCAGGTATGGCACCCCGCATGCTCCAGGCCGCACACCAGACATGCCCAGGCTGTCTGTCCGAGCCGTCCTGCACGGGTGCTCAGTCCCGAGCATATCCAGCCGCACCGGCCATCCATCCTTCGTCCACCAAATACCCGCCTGTCCGAGGTAAGGTCTTCATGTCCTGATCATTGGCCAATCTTGATTCTTCACCTCTTTTTGGACCACAAAGCTCCCAAACACCCCAAATAACTCCATAGCACACTCCAACACCTAATAAGGACATATGAATGCAATATGAACCTAAAGATGCCTAATGCCTAACTTATATGATCAAAATGCACGAGATATGGATGCTAAAAACATGTAAATATGCAAGATATCACTCGCCCGTGGGCGAGGTGACCTAGGCTCCGTGGTCCTCGCCCGTGGACGAGGTGACCTAGGCTCCGTGGTCCTCGCCCGTGGACGAGGTGACCTAGGCTCCGTGGTCCTCGCCCGTGGGCGAGGTGGCCGGGACGCTGTGGTCCTCGCCCTAGGGCGAGGTGACCTAGATTCTGTGGTCTTCCCCCGTGGGCAAGGTGGACGGCCGACCCGCGTCTGCTTCCGGATAAGACCTTGCCCGTGCTGGACCAATCCTTGAAGAGATTTTATAGAATAGAAGTTGGTATTAAGAGAATGAAAGAGGTTAAGAGAAGATTTAAAATGTATGAGAGATTTAAGATGGTTTCTGAAGAATCATGATGCTGAGATTAAGAGATTGACTGCGCACAAGTTTATGCTTTATTCATGAGATGAGATTACAATATATAGGGTGTCAGATACAAGGGTTTCTATCTACAGGAAAGGAGACTAAGCGTGTGGAGTCAAGGGGAAGAGGAGCGTCCATTTCAAACTAGCCAATGGTGTCTCTCACAGGTTTGGCTTATGGATAAGGTTCTTCCTTCTTGTCAGGCTATGACAGGCTGTCAGAGATGCGCCTCTGATCTCTCTTCAACGGTAAAAAGCTTGGACAGTAAGGAAGGGAAGTAACCATGCTGCTATGCTGATTTACTTCACCCGGGTAACTCCATTTTCACCTTGATCACTTGTACGGCCTGTACGGTCACTTGTACGGCCTTGTACGGCCTACACACACTTCCCTTCAACTGCCTTCTACTCTTCATATCTTCACTCCATACTCCATGTAACTCTTAATAACTCAACACTCCCCCTCAATCTTGACCATGTGGAACAAGTCAAGCTTGGAAGGCCATGAGATCTTCCTCATTGAAAACCTCACCAAGGAAAACCCATTGAGACAAAACCTTGACGATGGAAAAAGAGTAAAGATCTCACAGCAAGAGGATCAGCTCCTACTAGGAGTAAGATCAATGAGTCCCAATCTAACATGTATGGACTCCATTGTGTTCTGCCTAGCAGCCTTAGTGAATACATCTGCAAGCTGGTCTTCACTTCTAGTGTATCAAGGTAAGATCACTCCCAACACTATCATCTGCCTCACCTTGTGACAATCAACCTCAATGTGCTTTGTTCTCTCATGGAATAGAGAGTTGGTAGCAATGTGAATGGCCGCCTGGTTGTCACAATGCATAGTCATAGGAGCTGCTTGATTTATCTCCAAGTGCTTCATGATTCCCTTGATCCATACCAACTCGTTTGTGAGCTTAAGCACAGCTCTATACTCTACCTCAGCACTGGAGCAAGACACCACCTTCTTCTTCTTGCTATTCCATCTTACAAGGTTTCCTCCAATAAAGGTACAATAGCCTGTTGTGGATCTTCTATCAGCCCGGTCACCAGTCCAATCAGCATCACAATACCCAACTACTTCAGTGCCCTTATTGCACCCCATCCATACTCCAGGACCCGTGGTTCCATTCAAGTACATTAGGATCCTCTCCACCATGCGCCAGTGATGCTTTTTTGGGACTTGTATATGCTGGCTCACCTGATTCACAGCAAAACAAATATAAGGCCGTGTGATAGTCAAATAGATCAGCTTACCAACAAGCTTCCTGTAAAGCTTGGGGTCATGAAATGGTTTGCTGTCTTCAATCTCCCCCTCACGAGGAACCTTGTATCCATCTTCCATGGGCATCTTAGCCGTTTTTCCATCTAGTCCACCTGCATCTTTCAAGAGATCAAGTGTACATTTCCTTCGAGAAATGAACAAGCCTTCCTTGGATCTACACAACTCAATTCCAAGGAAGTATTTCATTTGTCCAAGATCTTTAATCTCAAACACAGATTTCAGAAAGTCTTTTGTGTTTTGTATACCACCCTTATCACTACTTGTTATGATGATATCATCAACATATACAAGTAGACAGATTATACCCGAGGAAGTAGTAAGAGTGAATAGGGTGTGATCAAGCTCAGACTTCCTGAAGCCACGCCAATTCAGTGTAGTGCTCAACTTGTTGTACCAAGCTCTAGGCGTCTGCTTCAATCTATAGATGGCTTTCTTGAGTCTCAAGACATTTCCTGGCTTTACAAGTCCTTCCAACCCCGGAGGAGGATGCATATACACTTCATATTCAAGTTCACCTTGAAGAAATGTATTCTTCACATCCATTTGCCATAGATCTCACTCAAGGTTCACAGCAAGAGATGAGACTATTCTGATTGTGTGTAGCTTGGCAACTGGAACAAAGGTGTCAATGTAGTCCTCTCCATAGGTCTGAGTATATCCTCTTGCCACAAGTCCTGGCTTATTTCTTTCCACGGTTCCATCCGGCTTGTATTTGATAGTGAATATCCATCTACTTAGTCACAGCCTTCTTGCCCTTTGGTAAAGCACTCTCATACCATGTTCCATTCTTTATCATAGCATTAGCTTCATCTCCTACAGATTCTTTCCAATCTTCATGCATCATTGCTTCTTCATAGGATCTTGGATTAAAACTCTCATCTAGACTTGTTATGAAGGCACAATGCTCTTCAGGATACTTACCAAAGGAACACACGACTTGGGATAGATGCTTCACAGCATGGGCATTGTAGTACACGCGAGTGTTTACCCAGTTGGAAGGATCCTTCCTCACCCGTGTGCTTCTCCTCAATGGAACAGAAACAACTGGTTCTGGTTCAGCTTCTCCTTGTTCCTCCATTTGTACTTCTTCTTCTTGAACCTGACTTTCTCCTTCAGATTCTTGATTCTCTTCTCCCACACTTTGATCAGGACTTGGAGCAACCGGGCTTTGATCTCCTTGGCCTCCAGCCTCAGCTCCTTCTTCCCCCTCATGATCAAGGTGTGTTGGTTCTTCAGCTTCCTGAGTAGTAGCCGTGTGATGTTTACTTTGATCCTGGGTCAATCCAATCCCAAGACCTTCAAGAATGATCCGCAAGTTGAAGCTCTATGTGATGGCTTAGACAACTCTTCTTGTTCCTCCCAATTCTTTTATCATAATATCCTTTCTCCTCCATAAACTGAACATCTCTTGACACAAGCACTCTTCTTGTATCCGGATCAAAGCACTTGTACCCTTTCTGTGCTGTAGAGTACCCAATAAACATGGCCTTAGTGCTTTTTGTTTCAAGCTTGTGTCTCATCTCTACTGGTACCAGCACATAGCACACGCAACCAAAGACTCTTAGATGATCAAGCACTGGCCTACTGTTGTTGAGGACCTCAAATGGTGACTGATCTCTAAGGACCTCAGTTGGTGTCCTGTTGATTAGGTAGCACGCCGTTAAGACAGCATCACTCCAGTATCTCTTTGGTACACTGGTCTGAAACATGAGAGCTCTTGCTGCTTCCATGAGATGCCTATTCTTCCTATCAGCAAATCCATTTTTTGTGGAGTGTATGGGCAGCTAGTCTGATGCAGAATACCATGCTTGGCAAGATGGTCTTTGAAAGCATGTCCTATGTACTCCCCACCATTATCAGACCTGAAAATCTTGATCTTGGAATTATATTGGTTAGTAACATAGTTTTGAAATTTTTTAAATGCATCAAGCACCCTATCCTTTGTTTTAATGAGAGTTAACCAGGTGTATTTTGACTTTTCATCTATGAATGTGACATAATATTTGTAATTATATCTAGACAAGCATGGAGAGGTCCAAACATCAGAGTCAATCAAATCAAAGCATTTATCATAGACAGTTGTTGGTGTCAAAATCGGTCACGACGGAATCAATGACTGAAAGTCTCTGGAAAGTATTTCTGAAAACAAAAAGTCTCGGATAAATTTGAAAAGAAGTTATACGAGATTTTCTCAAATTAGAATATCCACTCTCTGGTAAGGTCGAAAACGGTTATCTCGAAATCTACGGCTAAAGATCCTTCCAAACTCAAAGATTTCCCGCACGAACGACTAACGGGGGAAAGATCGAGCAACGGAAAACCCACGGGCGGCACCCCGGCCTGGCGCCAGCGGCACGCGTCACGGGAGCCGGCCTGGCGCGGGCGGCACACCCGGCCTGGCACCGGCGGCACACCCGCCTGGCACCGGCGGCACATCACGCTGGCCGCCTGGCACCGGCGGCACATCACGCTGGCCGCCTGGCACCGGCGCACACCCGCCTGGCGCCGGTGGCACACCCGCCTGGCACCGGCGGCACACCCGCCTGGCGCCGGTGGCACACCCGCCTGGCGCCAGCGGCACGCTGCCACTTAACGCCGGGTCGACGGCCTCGCCCTGGTCTCGGTCCCATCATGCTCGGTCTGATCCCATCTTGGCTTATTTGATCGATCCTCGTGAGTTTGGTAACGATCACGGCTACGAATGAACATCTTTCGATTCGATTGAATCGCCCTCGATGTTTTACGACAAAACTGAAGGATTGGATTTCGTAGAAGATATCAGATAAAACAAAGATCGATTAACTTGAACATCGATCCTTTAGGCTATACGGTTTATTTTACGAGAAAGATAGTCTTTTCGAGAAATCGTATGAAACGTTCAACGACTTAAAACAAGTCCACAGACTTACTTACGATTATAAGCATTCAGGCCCAATCATGCTGTGACGGTTTATCCGATTTCCCGAACATCGGATAAACATCAAGTCACCGAAAAATAGGGAAAACTCAGGATAATTACGAAGATCGATTTAAAATGGAATACTTCCTGAAGAGATAAACTTGGGCCCAAAGGCGAGGTCCATCATCCTAAGGCAAACCAATTTAGGAGTGAGTATATAAGGAGGGCTGAGGCAGAAGAGAAAGAGATCCGAAAATCCTAGAATCTAGACTTAGAGAACTCCTGCTAGCTTAGAGAACTTAGAACTTAGGCTGTTAGGCCAGCGAGGCAGGAATTAGAACGTCTGTCCGCCTCTTGTTCTAGTTTTATCTTCTCCGCAGACCCATGTTCCTCTCGAAAGGATCTAACTATACTTTTACTCAGAGATCCGCACATAGAAACCCTAGGCATGATCTTCGACATGCCCGTCTCTATGACCAACGCTCGTACTAGACTAACCAGGCCCTAGAACGTCTGGCCGCCTCCTGATCGCAAATCTCCGCTCCTCTCGGAATGATCGGACAATTCTTTTACTTAAGAGCTCCGCACATAGAAACCCTAGGCGTTATCTTCGACATGCCTGTTTCTATGACAAACGCTCATACTAGACGAACCCGCCCAGACGGTTCGATCTCTTGTTCAATTCTTTCTAACTGAACTACGTCCGACTTGATCCTCGAAAGGGGTATGTAGGCAGCCTTTCTTAAGGTCCATTCCCAAATCTTAACAAAACCTTTTCCGCATTTATTCGGTCACTTGTCGTTGGCTGTCGCAGAGAATTCGGACCTTCAGGGAAAGTCGGGTTAACTTGGCTTTCCTCCGTTTTATTCATTAAAATCGATGGTGTGAATTCCGGTTCCCACAGTTTGGCTAGAAGGAGGGGGACGGATTACTCTTACTCATCTGACGCCAAAGCAGTCGAACCGATGTCGGAAATATGAAAGAAAAAGTTGCAGTTTCGTCAGCGATGGTAAAACAACTCCAGCAGCGACTGTTCCTATGGCCAACACTTATGCAAACGCCACGGTGCTCGAGCAAATAAAAAACCTAGCCGCGGCTTTCCGCCACAGGAAGAGCACGAAAACGAGCTCGCAATTTCTCTATCTAAACAGAAAGGGCAGCGATAAATTCTATCAAACCCCAAAAATTAGATCTTGTTACCAAGTTAGAGAAATGCATAGCGAGCAAGGTTTCTCTGAAAAGTTTCTTCGAGAACCTCGGAAAAATAAAACTTATTCTCCTCGAAACCTTGGGGAAACCCTATATTACTTGCGGAACAGAAGCATGGCAAATCGGTTCACCGATTCCCACTGCCATACTTCTTACAAACAACTCTCGAGGAACAAACGGGAAAACAAAAGGAGGTCGGAGCTTGATCTTACTAGGACGACTTGCCATAGGGTAAGATCAGTCTTCCCAGTCCGCCTTAGTAAGAGCCCACTTTGTTCTCCTTTGTGTCTAGGTCAAAATGGCTTTCGTTTCATCTCAATCGGAGTTTCCGTTGAGATTTTACGAAGAGAACAAAGTCACTGTCCCGACCACATCGCCGTGGGCAAGGACAAACATTACCTTACCCTCCGACATGGCTACCTCGCCACAGGGCGAACTAACCTTCGTTATCCTTTGAGTCTAGATCAAAGTGGCTTTTGTTTCGTCTCAATCGGAGTTTCCGTTGAGATTTTACGAAGGGAACAAAGTCACTCTCCTGGCCACCTCGCCCGTGGACGAGAACAACCATAACCAAGGTCACCTCGCACATGGCCACCTCGCCTGTGGAAACCTCACTTTGCTCTCCTTTGAGTCTAGGTCAAGATGGTTTTCGTTTCGTCTCAATCGGAACTTCCGTCGAGATTTTACGAAAAAAACAATGTCGCTGTCTCGACCACCTCGCCCATGAGAAGGATCTCTCTGTCCCGTCATTGGACGAGACCGGTTCTGTCTCAGTAGAATGCATCTTTGCCTGAGTTTTCGTAACTCGATCTTTGAGTCCGTGGAGCCCCGGGGATCGACGAAGGCGAGCAACAGCAGCATCAGCGGACGCGGGACACGGCACGGGCGGGAAGCCGGCCTGGCGCTGGCGGCACGCTGCCACGCTGAAGCCGCCGGGCGCCGGGCGGTGCGCGACACGCTGGCTGGCCTGGCGCCGGCGGCACCGGCCTGGCTCGGCGGCACCCCACCCTGGCGCCAGCGGCACCGGCCTGGCTCGGCGGCACCCCACCCTGGCGCCAGCGCACGCGACACGCTGGCTGGCCTGGCGCCGGCGGCAAGGGTCCTGGCTTCATACGCAGTCGCCTCGTGATCTCGAACAGCGGCAACATCTTGGTCCCTTAAACCCATGTTCGATTGTTCGAGAAAACGACGATTCTTCCGCAAAGCCTTCTCGATTGTTTAACAAAGTTCATATTTTAAAATCAAGCTCGGCAATATTTTCTGAAACACCATTAAGTAAAGTCATACAAGATCATATGAAGCGATAAGGACCTAACCAGTTCGCTCATAGCCTGGCGAGCTAAGAGCCTCACTTTCAGTGAAGTCTTGACCAATGTCTGCATTTGTCTAAAGTACCCACCTTAGCCTTCTTGAGTTATCGCCTACTTCTCCTCCCTTTGTTTCAGCGATTCTGTAATGTTCCTTGGACACATTGTCAATTTAACCAGGAGTACTAAGAAACGAACAGGAACTTGGCGTTCATATCTCTCTTCGCTCCGATATTCTCGTCGAAATTTCATCAAAAAACCGATTCTCGTTCGGTATCAAACTTTTCAAAGTCCTTTGACGATGAACCGTTAAAAGTCACGAAACAAAGAGGAACGGGCAAGAGGCAGCCTTGAACGATCGATGAGACTAAGGCAGAACATGCAAACCGATCTAGTCTCTCGAAAAACCGAGACACGATCGCCCCGCGTTGTAAAAGCATACTCATCCCGCTTCCTAAAAGAAAGAAAAAATGTACACAAGCCTTCGGAAGAACGGCTAACCCGTTTTCTTTCCTAAAAAGAAAAGGAAAGTAGGTACGTATAATCCCATCTCCGAAAAACTTTTTGTTTCAGCATCAAGACAACGCTTTTGACAAAGCAAACTCTCGCAGCAATAAGATTCGTCTAAAAGACGCTAGCGGCATAGCCCAACCGTTACACACATAGTCTTGAAAACTCTACGTCGTCTCTCGTTGCAAACTCGCGACTAGAAACGTGTACCAACATCAGACTAATAGTACGACAGTGAACTACGAAAATAACGAAATAACCTTCGGTAAAACTCCATGAGTAGTTCGAAGCAGCTTTCGTCCAAAGGTCGAAATCATAGCGGAAAGATCTCCCGTGTAATCCGTGGAAACATCGCTACTTTAACAATCTGCGATTTTCTATCTCCATGAAACCGGTCATCCATTACTTTCGTATAACAAGAACATTTTAAAACAAAACAGCATATGGAAAAAACATGATCGGTCTCATGCAAAACGATTTCCCAGTACGCAAAAGTGAATGAGGAAAACATAATCCGTGGTCGCGAATATCGCAAGTAATTTGTGAGAAACGCCCGTTACCTTTGCGAAAACCCCTCTTACATCGCTTTACGAAAAATCCTCTGTATGGTCGAGTCAATTCATACAAAGCAACTTTCGTAAAGAAAACATAATGTGTCTAACGGGTAACTGTCATAGACAGTTTTTGCTCCACAAGGTTTCTGGCTCCTGCTTTCACTCCCCGCGGTTACGTCCGAGCAGGAAATAATCACGAAGGCGAACCCGCACGTGTCCTGCGTCGATCCCTTAAACTTTTTCCCCCGGATAAAATGAAACGATTTTCATGCAACAAAGAAGAATTTATACGAACAATTCATCGTATAACTGAGACCTAAAGTGGAAGATCGTTTCTAATAGCCAACAACCATAACTCAGAAAACTCCCCTATGCTTGGCATGTCTATCTCGGCAAACGCTATTTGGCCCTCGGCCAACTACGCCCTTCCGTAAAGCCCGGACCTGAATTCGGCATCCCCATTAAGGACAATCGTAAACTAACATGACCTTAATAAGGGTCATGGTCTGATCGTTTAACCAACAACTTCCTTGGCGATACGGCTGAATCTAGCCTCCATGCCAATCCAAAGCTACTGAGCGAGCATCACTCCAATCACTTAACGGCTGAAAACAACAATCCACGATTTGTTCATAGAACACCAAGTGACTATTACGCAAGCAATTTGTCGTATAACCCAGAATCTGAAATCATACGATAAACTCTTCATACCAAAACTCAGTCCTAACAACCATATGGTTAACGGAAGATTAAAACTTATCGTCAATCGATTAAGTTCTATACGCCCCGTAAACACGGCATGAAAAGAAACACTCGTGACAAGGCTCCAAGAGTTATACGAGTCATCCTTAATATATACAAACAAATCCCGGAAGGCCAACACTTCACGAAGCACTGTGAATGTAGACGCTTCTCCTGGTCGAACTTACGCGACCCCTTGGTCCCAAGGCCCAAACCGAAACAACAGTTTCTGGCTGCGAACATTCGCAAAACATCTCCAAAGCCCGCGAACATTTCAACCACAAATGCGGCACAAGGGAAACTCGACCTTCAGCACTGCGAGACGTCGCTAACGCTCGAAGGACATTCTTTTCCTCAAAACATACAAACACACCTCTAAACGGTAACACGCCTCTAAACTGGCTTCATGTCGTTGTTGCTGATCAAAACAAACAAACTCTAACGTCCTAAACAGACAAATAGCAGCCCTTCAAGGGGTAGGCTCTCTTGCATCCGACAAGGATAAACATAGCGTGCTATACAAGAAATCCAAATTTTGGTTTAGCTCTTAAGTAAAGGAAGTAGCTCGACTCACGCCCAGACAAATCATATAAGCCGACAACAATTCGCGGATTTTAAACGGTACAAAACAGGTTAAAATCGCAAACAGGCAAAACGAAAGCCGATTTGTCATCGCAGAGCCTCAGTCCGAGAGTAAACCTAGGTCTTGCCCTAAACCCAGCCACGCGGGATCTTGACATCTCACAGACATAGTATGGTATACGAGATCCAAAAATTTGTCTCTTCACTTAAGCCTATTCGTTTCACGAAGTTTTCGCGTAAATCGGTAAACCGCGGAAAATCTCGCTTTATGCAAACAATAGGTACGGTAATCATCAGGGAACTAGGAATGAGACGACAACTCACACCCTCTTTCTCATACTTCGAAAAAACTGAAGTTCATAAATAATCAAAAAACAAATACATCAACAGCAGCATGCTCGAAAGTCTCTCATGACACATAACCAGACCATATAAGTCTCGCTGAAAAACAGATCACAAGGGTCTTAAACTCCAAAACGAACTACGGAAGGCTTGATCCCTACATCAAGGGTACGTAGGCAGCCTTCGAAAGGCACAGCCCCAATCTTACCACTTTCAACAGAGCCTTTCAAACCATTAATTCCGCCTATCATACCTGACATGTCTTATCGCTCGCAAGAACATCACGAAGGTTCTAACGAGCTGGGGGGCTAACTGTTGGTGTCAAAATCGGTCACGACGGAATCAATGACTGAAAGTCTCTGGAAAGTATTTCTTAAAACAAAAAGTCTCGGATAAATTTGAAAAGAAGTTATAGGAGATTTTCTCAAATTAGAATATCCACTCTCTGGTAAGGTCGAAAACGGTTATCTCGAAATCTACGCTAACGATCCTTCCAAACTCAAAGATTTCCGCACTAATGACTAACGGGAAAGATCGGCAACGGAAAACCCGCAGGCGGCACCCGGCATGGCGCCCGGCAGCAGCGTCACAGGAGCGGCCTGGCGGCGGCACCGACCTGGCGCCGTCGGCACACCGGCCTGGCGCCCGGCGCCAGGCCGCCCGGTCCGGCGGCACACCCGCCTGGCGCCGGGCGCCAGGCCGCCCGGTCCGGCGGCACACCCGCCTGGCGCCGTCGGCACACCGGCCTGGCGCCCGGCGGCGCATCAGCGGGCGGCCTGGCGGCGGCGGCACCGACCTGGCGCCGTCGGCACACCGGCCTGGCGCCCGGCGGCACGATCGCTAATGCCGGTCGGCGGCCCTCGTCCTGGTCTCGGTCCCATCATGCTCGGTCTGATCCCATCTTGGCTTATTTGGATCGATCCTCGTGAGTTTGATAGAATCACGGCTACGGAATGAACATCTTTCGATTCGGTTGGAATCGTCCTCGATGTTTTACGACAAAAACTAGAAGGATTGGATTTCTCGTAGAAGATATCATTATAAAACAAAGATCGATTAACTTGAACATCGATCCTTTAGGCTATACGGTTTATTTTACGAAAGATAGTCTTTTCGAGAAATCGTATAAAACGTTCAACGACTTAAAACAAGTCCACGGACTTACTTACGATTTTAAGAATTCAGGCCCAATCATGCTGTGACGGTTTATCTGATTTCCCGAACATCGGATAAACATGAAGTCACCGAAAAATAGGGAAAAACCCGGGGATAATTACAAAGATCGACGAAAATGGAATACTTCCTGAAGAGATAAACTTGGGCCCAAAGGCGAGGTCCATCATCTTAAGGCAAACCGACCTAGGAGTGAGTATATAAGGAGGGCTGAGGCAGAAGAGAAAGAGATCCGAAAATCCTAGATTCTAGACTTAGAAAACTCCTGCTAGCTTAGAGAACATAGAACTTAGGCGGTTAGGCCAGCGAGGCAGGACTTAGAACGTCTGGCCTCCTCTTGTTCTAGTTTTATCTTCTCCGCAGACCCATGTTCCTCTCGGAAGGATCTAACTATACTTTTACTCAGAGCTCCGCACATAGAAACCCTAGGCATGATCTTCGACATGCCCGTCTCTATGACCAACGCTCGTACTAGACGAACCAGGCCCTAGAACGCCTGGTCAGCCTCCTGATCGCAAATCTCGCTCCTCGGAAGGATCGGACAATTCTTTACTTAAGAGCTCGCGCATAGAAACCCT
Organism: Brassica carinata; assembly: GCA_016771965.1. NCBI lineage: Eukaryota > Viridiplantae > Streptophyta > Magnoliopsida > Brassicales > Brassicaceae > Brassica > Brassica carinata. Next base: position 16,108,513 of record CM028687.1, on the reverse strand, counting down.
AGGCGTTATCTTCGACATGCCTGTTTCTATGACAAACGCTCATACTAGACGAACCCGCCCAGACGGTTCGATCTCTTGTTCAATTCTTTCTAACTGAACTACGTCTGACTTGATCCTCGAAAGGGGTACGTAGGCAGCCTTTCTTAAGGTCCAGTCCCAAATCTTAAAAAAACCTTTTCCGCATTTATTCGGTCACTTGTCGTTGGCTGTCGCAGAGAATCCGGACCTTCAGGGAAAGTCGGGTTAACTTGGCTTTCCTCCGTTTTTATTCATTAAAATCGACGGTGTGAATTTCGGTTCCCACAACAGTAGAAGATCTTTGAAAAACAGTTCTACAATGCTTTCCCAAGATACATGCTTCACAATTCTTATTTTTAAAATTAACACCTGGTAACATTAAACTTATAGCTCTAAGATGTGGGTGTCCAAGCCTAGCATGCCACAATGCATCATTATTAGAGGCAGACACAGAATTAAACGAGAAACTAGAACTAGAGATAGGTGATATGTCTTCAAGCAGATATAGATCCCCTTTGGTCTCTCCTTGCCCAATAAGTTTACTGCTCTCAATATCCTGAAATTTAACCTCATTAGGAGTGAAAATAACATTGCACTTAAGATCATTAGTACACCATTTCACAGATAAGAGTAAACTCTATCATGTAAAAAGCTCTAGAATCCTGATCAAACAGTTTCAGCTTCCCAACACCTTGAATGGGAATTCTAGTACCATTAGCAATAATCACATGACCATGAGCAGGTTCAATATTCTTAATGATTTTCGAATCGCTTATCATATGATGAGATGCACCAAAATCTGTGATCAAAGGTTTAGTCACGCTTTGAGCTATATGAGTCCTATAATGATCATTTTTATTATGCAAGTGTTCAATCACTCCAAGCCGTTTTTCAGCAATATTCAGAGGTTTATCAACTTTGTATGATCTCTCAATCATTTCTAGCAACTTATCAGGAGTACTAGGCAATATATGAGCATTATATGAGTAACCAATGGTGTTTCCGAGTTTGTTACCAGACAAATTAAGAGCTTTGATGAGGGATTCAATGTCAGATCTTCTGATGGACTCGTCATCCAAGCTCTTCCCTCCCGAGTGATGAGAAGCCATGGCTAAGGTTGGTCTTGTTCCCAAACGTCTTTTGGAGTGTCTCCCATAGGTGCTTAGGATCTTCATAGTAGCTGTTGGCTTCAAGTAGAGGGACTTCCAGAGATCCTTGGAGCACGGAAAGCACCATCAGACCATCTTACACCCATTTCTTGTACTCGGCCAAAGCTGCCTCCTTTTCCTTTTCACCTTCGTCTTCTATGGCCACTGGCTTTGTTTGAGCTTCATTCGTGATGTGACTCCATAGCCATAGCCTCCCAATAGCAGTCTTCACCAGTCTTGACCACAGCAGATAGTTGCTCCTCCCTTGAGAGTAACCGGAACAGATATGACCTTGTTGTTGTAGTTGTTGTTATCCATCCTTCTTCACTCGCCAAGAACGTCTCAACAACACTCTTGAATCTTTGAATGAAACTGAAGAACACACTAGATCTATTAATACCAAAGCCAACCTGGCTCTGATACCATGAGATTTTAGAGAATAGAAGTTGGTATTAAGAGAATGAAAGAGATTAAGAGAAGATTTAGGAATGTATGAGAGATTTAAGATGGTTTATGAAGAATCATGATGCTGAGATTAAGAGATTAACTTCGCACAAGTGTATGCTTTATTCATGAGAAGTGATTACAATATATAGGGTGTCAGATACAAGGGTTTCTAGCTACAGGAAAGGAGACTAAGCGTGTGGAGTCGAGGGGAAGAGGAGCGTCCATTTCAAACTAGCCAATGGTGTCTCTCACACGTTTGGGTTATGGATAAGGTTCATCCTTCTTGCCAGGCTATGACAGGCTGTCAGAGACACGCCTCTGATCTCTCTTCAAAGGTCATAAGCTTGGACAATAAGGAAGGGAAGTAACCATGCTACTATGCTGATTTACTTCACCCAGATAACTCCATTTTCACCTTGATCACTTGTACGGCCTGTACGGTCACTTGTACGGCCTACACACACTTCCCCTCAAATTCCTTCTACTCTTCATATCTTCACTCCATACTCCATGTAACTCTTCATAACTCAACACTTGATACCTCACGAGGCCGTATACACCATCCTTTGCTTGGCTGACTACTTCTCGGGAATGTTTGGTATCTTTTAATTTTTAAAAGATTAATTTGGGAATTGGCTTTCACGAGGCCGTAACCCTAAACCTCTTGTTTCGTCTCGATCGAAGTTACTCTCGAAGTTTTACGATTAAGATCGAAATCGTAGAAGAGCCCGAAGGCCTAAAAACGGCCCACAAGGATCTAAACGTGTCTAGAAACCAATCTACGATTTAGGAGGGACCCAAGCCCAATGGGAGCTATGACGGTTTATCTTAACTCTCGGAAGTAGGATAAATGTTAGGTTTCCAAAGATAAACTTCAAGATTAGAGGATAATTACGAAGATCGGCGGAAAATGGAATATTCCCAAAAAGAGATAAACTTGGGCCCAAAGGCAAAGGAATAAACGGGCCACCGACCTAAAGCAACTATATAAGGAGAGCTGGGGCAGAAGAAAAGGGGATCCCAGATTTGAGACCTAGAGAACTCCCGTTAGCATAGAGAACTTAGAATTTAGGCGGTTAGACTAGCAAGGCAGGACCTAGAACGTCTGGCCGCCTCTTGTTCTATTTTTATCTTGTTCGCAGATCTCTGTTCCTCTCGGAAGAATCGTAAAATTCTTTTACTCTAGAGCTCAGAACCTACAAACCCTAGGCATTATTCTAGACATGCCTGTTTCTATGACCCACGCTCGTACTAGACGAACTTGCCCAGTCCCCTGTGCATGAATCAGCTTTCCTGCTTTGGTGCGAGCTCGACCTTCCTTGTCTCGTAAGATCCTCTTCTCAACAACCTCAACTATAAGCACTTCATCCTTCTCTGTCTCCACGCAAGTAACATCATTCGACACTCGATGAACAGTGTTGGGATGAACAGTGTTCCGATGAAAAGTGTCATCATAAACAGTGTTACGATGAATAGAGTTCGGATGAACAGTGTCGCGATGAACAGTGTCAATCGACGGGGAATGAACATTTTCAATCGACGGGAGATGAACAGTGTCAACTGAAGAGGGATGAACAGTGTCGATCGACAGAGAATAAACAGTATCACGATAAATAGTAGCAGGATGAACAGTACTGAGATAAATAGTACCGGGTGAATAGTATTGCGATGAACAGTACTAGGGTGAACAGTAACACAATTAACAGTACTGGGATGAATAGTGTTTTTCGACGCATGATGAATAGTGTCGTTCGATGCTTGGTTCACGCTGTCGATCACTGCTGCTTGGAGGGTATCGATCAATACTTCCGTCGTAGACTTACAGATCGTGTATAAACCAGCAGGCTCCTTTTTTCGAAGAACCTAGAAATTCTCTCTTCATTGTCTTCTCGTACTAAGATTTATGTACCTGAAATAGAAGAAAAAATTTTATGGGTTTTTTTTTTAAACAGTAGTAAAACTTAGACTAAATCTACCTAGACAAGATCGAATGGCGATCAAAGCTTCCCATCAACGGCGCCAAATTTTATATCACTCAAATTACCCTAAGGAGTGACTTTACTCTCTCAAATAAGAGGTTCAATTGTAGTACTTAGGGATCAAATCCATAGAGAGCTAGGGCACACACTAGATCTAATAGTTATATGATTAAGCTAGGCTAATAGGGTTTTAAAGCAGTAAATAAAGCAATGGCGAGCAAGGCAGTTACTCGGTTGGATTGATGAGTTGTTTAATGGAAGGATGGTTGCTAGATCTAGGGTTTCTATTCAGGTAATCAGAATTATAATGATATAGAGACTAAAGTTGTATTTATATATTCTAGAACTCAACTTGTAGAATGACCGATCAACTGTTGACATGTAAGTTATCTATTTTCTAGATCCCAAATCTCAACTTTTGTGTATCGATCATGAGAAAGTGTTGATCGAGGATTCTATAGGAATATCGTTCGATACACCTTTCATAAACTCGATCGATTAATTTATTTGATTATCAATTGATGTTCTTCTAGTAAGCTTTACGAGCGGATTGAATCAATGTTCAGTAGGGTTACTAATGCAAGAGAATTAATTCAGGAGAATTAATTCAGGTGCAGAACCTACTGTCGTCGTTGTCCACAATCCTATAATCAGGGTTCTAGTTCGCGACTCTAGAACCCAGGCAGTAAGAGCAATCAATTAATTGATATCTAACAACTTAGAAATTCAATATTTGGGGCTAATCCTTCATAACCTATCTGAACCCTAAATCTAACATGTGGATCTATTCAGACATGAAGTTTGTCACAGAAATCATAGATGAATAGATATAAAAATAGACATTGCAATAGATATAAAAACCAAAACCAATGGAGTTCCAAGAGGACTCTGAAGGAGTTCCTATCTTCTCTCCAACCTAAAAGAAAACCTAAAACAATAGAAAAAAGCATAGTCGTTAACAATGGCTTAGAAATAACATAAATAGGGTTTCAGGTCGTCCAGGGCTATCTTGGTAATTTATGGTTGCTTCTGGGCTTAAGTCGGTCATGAAATATACTTGGCCTGAATTCTAGCATCACCGTCGATCGACACCAAGGTTGCACCGTTGATCGACGTTCCTTCATCTCCTCGACAACTTCATCTTTTGAGGCAGACGTAGCACTCTTCAGTAAAATGGGAATAACTTTAGATCTAACCGTTGGATTGACCCGAAACTGGTGGAATTGGAAGGCTAACTCAAAGCTCAATATTTTTTCAAAATATGGGCTCAGTTGCGCCATGGGGAGGTGTCCATCCATATCTAAAAATCTGACGCGTCTGTGCAGTTCTACACTCAAAAGGCTTCAAAATCACCAATTTCCTCCAATACGTACCTGAACCTGTAAATACTCTAAAAAGACTCCAAATAGCAATAAATGTATTCTAAAACACTCATATACCATGGTAAAAGTGGGTAAAATCCATGGTATATCACTCCCCCAGACTTCTCCTTTTGCTTGTCCTCAAGCAAAACAAGAGTAGCCCTGTAAAAGAGGTTTGAAAGTAGCAGGGACTCACACAATTTTAAAACTTACTAGCATTACCTCTACAACGTTGCAAGCCACATCAAATTAATTCCAACTTTAGAAGTACTTTATATACCCTATCTTAGCTTAGCAACCAAATTCATCAAGCCGGTAACTTAGCAAATCCTGTCCATAACCCCTCTACTAACCTCATTTCTTACATAAATAAATATGTAGGCTTTATCTTGGGAGTATCAATCAAAGGACACATAGACTCGTATTCAAGCATTTTTTTTCTGAACACACATGCAGTCTTCTCTGATCCCATTCTTCGCTCTTTTCTCTCTTCGCTGAATCCTTATAGTTTCAATGTTAATGAACACTTATGGTTATACAGTCCATCTTGTTCATCTTATTGACTTTTCTACTTTTGTATCTCAGATTTTGACAAAGTGTAGTGAATAATTGGGTCATAGGAGACACTCCTACCCCTCGTTTCCAAAGTGTGTGATCATTCCCTTCTGAATTAGAATACTTGGTCATAAGAGACGCTCCTACCCTCTGCATCTTCCGGGAAATCATCTCAATCTTAGGATGCTTGGAGAGAGAGAGAGAGAGAGAGAGAGAGAGAGAGAGAGAGAGAGAGAGAGAGAGAGAGAGAGAGAGAAGGGAATCAGAAACACATACTTTTACCTTCCAAACACTTGATCAATCTCATCTAGATCTTAAGCTATGTTATGCCCGTTAGGTGTTTGTTAAAATGCTTGAAAGAACTTAGTATTGCTCTAGCTTGAATAACCAAATACATTTGATGTTGATTGCTAGATGGTTAGTAGACTTGTGATTCATGCATGCTTGATTGCATTAGGCCAACGAAAGTTGATGTTTGATGCATTATTAGCATAGGGGTTTTTGCCGCGACAGTCGATTAATCTATATTGAATGAGATCTAGACCTACAGAGACTTGTGATTACTTACACTTATCACTTTAACTTGGAAACAAATTGCCTTGGATCATTTGCCTTAAGCCCATGGGTTCTACCTTAGCATTTAATTGAGTTCTTGCACTTGTTTCTTGATTGGATTTGAGATCACCTTGTTTATATTTCTAGGATCTTAGCTTCTTACAAATCATCCATCTTCTATTTGCTTAGATTAAGGAAGTTTGCGTATTCTTAGTGTTATAGATCTCTAGTTTTCTGTGGATTCATTCCTAAAATGCTACAGTGAAATACCATTCGATTGTGGTATTGTTGACACATTAGGTTAATTAGTGTGTGCTTAAACGCGTAATCATTTTGGTGCCGTTGTCGGGGAACTTGTAGATTTATCATTAGGATTTAAAGTTTTCTTGAGAATCAAGCAGAGATATCAAAATCGATCGATGGCACCCTTAACCCATCGATCGACGCCAACAATCCACCAGCGCCTACTTCTTTCACCAGAGCAGAGATTGATCAGATTATAGAAGGGATGTACAAAACTCTGGGAGCAACTGAGGACAGACTTGACAGAAGATGTGATGATATCTATTTCCCATTCAACAACAGCATCGGTGGATTCAACTCACAAATATAGAGGATGCAGAAGGAAATCAGAGCAATTCAGAGAAGACTAGCAAGTCATCCAGAAGTGTTAGCATCGATCGACAGAAGTATCTGCAAATCGATCGACACATATCAACCGGCACCGATCGACGTACCAACACCAGCATCGATCGATACCGAGTTTGCATCAGACTGAGAGAAGCTGATTAAGTATAAGCTGTACATGCTAGATTCAATGCAAGAGGAGCTGAAGGAACTATATGATTATGCATATCACAAACTTGGAATGCATCAGTTCAGCATTGAAGGCTTAGGGAGAAGGTTACAAGTGATTGAAAATGATACATCAAAGATGAATGAGAGATGGACCAGAGAAGATGATGCCACAAGAAGCTTCATTGCCACTAGGTTCCATATGAGCAGAGAGGTCGTGGATACTTGTTTCCCAACAAGTACTTGCTTTCAACAACACTAGCACAAACACCTTCAAAGTCAAGCTAAATGACTATAACAAAGCACTGGTGGAAGGCAACCCACTATTAGGTAATTCTACTTAGTTTTATTCTTCAAAGTAATTTTTTCGTTTTGGTTTTATTGCAGGTCAAAAAAAAAAAGATCCGAGTAGATGATGGCCCACAAAATCGACCGACGAAACCAGGTCGACAAGCAAAAGGGTAAGTCTAGGGAAGTTGATATGTTATGCTTGAGAACAAACAAAAGGGTAAGTCTGAGGGAGTTGATATACCATGGATTTGACCCATTTTTACCCATGGTATATAGTGTTTTAAGATATAATTATTATGTTTTGGAGTCTATTAGGTATGTTTTCAGGTTCTGGAGTGTTTTGGAACAAAGTGATGATTTTGTAACATTTTGGAGCACAAGAGAGATTTCATCTGAGCTGACCTTCAATCCAGACCAGAGGTCGACATTTAGAGTTAATAATCGATCGATGCACAATATCTGCTATCGATCGATATCGAAGAAATGTCCACGATTGGAGTTAATAATCGATCGATGAACACCAAGTGACATCGATCGATGCTGAACCAAACAGAAGACAGCCGACTTAAAGGCCAACACTTCACCAAATTACAATATTGCCCCTGACGAGTTTTGAACCTAATATTTATAGTTTGCCAATGTGTTTGAGGCAAAGAGAGCTTTACTATTCTATTGTTTTACACAGCTAAAGGTTTTAGTAATTTCTAGAGTTGGAGGGAAGATCTAGAGAGATTTGTGATTGGAACTCCATTATTATCTATTTATCTATCTATGCAGTTTTCTTTATACCTTACTGTTATGAATTTCTTAGCCGTGTCTGAATAGTTCTATTGTTAGATTTAGGGTTCAAATAGGTTATGAGGGATTAGCCCCACCTATAGATTGCTAAGTTGTGACATTCCTCATTAGGATACTCTTAATGCTTGTGTTCTTGAGTCGCTAACTAGAACCTTGATCTAGGATATAAGTTATTACTTAACCTTGTCCTGAACCTATCCTAATTGAGCTAGGATTGCTAGAGAAAGGCGGAAGCTGATCTAGGAACCTTTAGTGAGCATTCATATAACCCGATCTCAAAGCTTGGCTAGAGTGCGTCGATCGATATTCCTATAGAATAATTGATCGACGGTGCTAAAGGTGTATCGATCGATATTCCTCTAGGATAATCAATCGACGCTTTCTAATTGATCAAACCGTAAGGTAAGATAATTAGATCTAGTCAGTAGAAGAATCTAGAAGTCGAAAGCTGATCGATTTGTTCTTATGAAGTTGAGCTCTACAATATCATGCATACAACTTGTTAGGCATTTATAAGATTAGAATCCTGATTACCTGAATAGAAACCCTAAGTCTAGCTATTTCTCATAAAAGCTTCAAAACCCTCAATCAATCAATCGAGCAATTACTTGCTTAAAAACCTGCTATTTAATTTTAATCATAATCAACCTAGCTTAATCACCCTGATTAGATCTTATTGGTTCCCTAGCTCCTTGTGGATTTGATCCCTAAGTACTACAACCGAACCTCTTATTTCAAGTGTAAAGTTGCTCCTAGGGTATTTTTAGAGAATACCACCGTTGTCGGGAAGCTTTGACCGCCATTAGATTCTATCTAGTCCGATTTAGTCTAGGTTATTTGCTTAATTATTGTCCTAACAAAATCTTTTCTAGTCTTCTCAGATCCCTCCGGCTGGCATTCGATGCATTAAAGAGGCGGCTCCACATCGATTGATTGCCGCACTCCTACTTCGATCGATTCTAACCATCCACCGTTGACCTTGACACCTCGACCGTAGATTGTTGGGGTCAAAATCGGTCAACGACGAAATCGTCACCCGAAAGTCCTCGAAAGAAAACTAAGTGGCGATCAAAACCAAGAAACGGTCGCCACCGATGAACTCACGAAGGCATGAACGACCATGAGCCTCGAGGGATCAGCGAAGGCAAGCAACAGCAGGCACCCGGTTTGGAGACACAGCAGGCGGCGGGGCGCTGGCGCCCGGCGGCAGGCTCGTCCTCTCCGTCTGGCGCCCGGCGGCAGGCTCGTCCTCTCCGTCTGGCGCCCGGCGGCAGGCTCGTCCTCTCCCGTCTGGCGCCGGCGGCAGGCCTGTCGTCTCCCGTCTGGCACCGGCGGCAAGGGTCCTGGCGCCCATCTGTGCAATCGTCTCGTGATCTCGGGCAATGGCAGCATCTTGGTTCCTTCAACCCATGTCCGGATTGTCCGAGAATTACAATGATTCTTCCGCAAAGCCTTCTCGATTGTTTAAAAGTTCATATTTTAAAATCTAAGTTCGAAGCCTCATTACTCAAACCCTTGAAGACGGAAAGTCTACGAATCCAAGTCCATCTCGATCCGATACTTGAGGAATCTCGGAAGATCTTGTTGGGGTCAAAAACGGTTATCTCGAAATCTACGGCTAAAGATCCTTCCAAACTCAAAGATTTCCCGCACGAACGACTAACGGGGGAAAGATCGGGCAACGGAAAAACCCACGGGCGGCAGAGAACCCTGGCGTCGGCAAAAGCGTCCGCGAGCGGCCTGGCACCGGCGGCAAGGGTCCTGGCGCCCATCTGTGCAATCGTCACCGAAAGTCCTCGAAGAAAACTAAGTGACGATCAAAACCAAGAAACGGTCGCCACCGATGAACTCACGAAGGCATGAACGACCATGAGCCTCGAGGGATCAGCGAAGGCAAGCAACAGCAGGCACCGGCGGCGGGGCGCTGGCGCCCGGCGGCAGGCTCGTCCTCTCCGTCTGGCGCCCGGCGGCAGGCTCGTCCTCTCCGTCTGGCGCCCGGCGGCAGGCTCGTCCTCTCCGTCTGGCGCCCGGCGGCAGGCCTGTCGTCTCCGTCTGGCACCGGCGGCAAGGGTCCTGGCGCCCATCTGTGCAATCGTCACCGAAAGTCCTCGAAGAAAACTAAGTGGCGATCAAAACCAAGAAACGGTCGCCACCGATGAACTCACGAAGGCATGAACGACCATGAGCCTCGAGGGATCAGCGAAGGCAAGCAACAGCAGGCACCGGGCGACGCTGCCACGCCGAGCCGCCTGGCACCGGCGGCAAGGGTCCTGGCTTCATCTGTGCAATCGTCACCGAAAGTCCTCGAAGAAAACTAAGTGGCGATCAAAACCAAGAAACGGTCGCCACCGATGAACTCACGAAGGCATGAACGACCATGAGCCTCGAGGGATCAGCGAAGGCAAGCAACAGCAGGCACCGGGCGACGCTGCCACGCGAGCCGCCTGGCACCGGCGGCAAGGGTCCTGGCGCCCATCTGTGCAATCGTCACCGAAAGTCCTCGAAGAAAACTAAGTGACGATCAAAACCAAGAAACGGTCGCCACCGATGAACTCACGAAGGCATGAACGACCATGAGCCTCGAGGGATCAGCGAAGGCAAGCAACAGCAGGCACCGGGCGACGCTGCCACGCCGAGCCGCCTGGCACCGGCGGCAAGGGTCCTGGCGCCCATCTGTGCAATCGTCACCGAAAGTCCTCGAAGAAAACTAAGTGGCGATCAAAACCAAGAAACGGTCGCCACCGATGAACTCACGAAGGCATGAACGACCATGAGCCTCGAGGGATCAGCGAAGGCAAGCAACAGCAGGCACCGGGCGACCTCGAGCGACCTCGCGCCGGTCGACGGTCCTTGTCCCGGTCTCGGTCCCATCATGCTCGGTCTGAGCCCATCTTGGCTTGTTTGAATCAATCTTCGTGAGTTTGGTACGATCACGGTTATTCTAAACACCAAACATCTCGACTATACGAGGAGTTGGGGTTCCTTCGGAAATGCCGAAAGCTTCAAAGACTATTCTTTCGAAAAACCGTAAAAACGTCTAAGTGGCCCGACATGGCCAAAACGGTCCACTTATGATTTTCCGAAAATGAAGGATAACTATGACGGTTTATCCTTATCCTCACATAAGAGATAAATGTCAAGTTTCCAGAAGATAAATGTCAAGTTTTCCAGAATATAAGTGTCAAGTTTTCCGAAGATAAATGTCAAGTTTCCCGATAAACACGAAGATGGACGAAAATGGAAAAAGTCCGATTCAGCCCGAAAGAAGATAGACCGTCTTAAGAGGAGTATATATGGAGAGCTTTGGGCGAGGAGCAAATCATCACAAAACTTCCAGAGCACTTAGCACTTAGAGAAATTTAGCATTCTTTTCTGTTTTCACTAGCGAGCTGCGACTCAACTAGGATAGACTTAGGCGGCCGGACTAGCGGACTTTTTGACAGCTCTTGTAGCCGATTTCTTTGCTTGTTGTACACGCTCAAACGAGAATTCAGAAATAAGATCTCTTTCACTCTATTCTTACGATTTTTATTTTTACAACTTTAAGGAAGATCGGGTTAACTCGGGACCAGCAGATATCCGGGACCTTCAAGGAAGATCGGGTTAACTCGGTTTTTCTCCACAAATCGTTTATCGGAAATTGACAGTGTGAATTTCGGTTCCCACAGTTTGGCACTAGAAGGAGGGTGGGTTACATTTATCTATCTCGCAACTGCACACGCTCGATCATGTCTACTGACGTCACCAAAGACCAGCCCACGCTAGACGGAACACCCGTCGACGCCAAAGTTGAGAAGACTCCAACCGGAGATACGTCCACAGTCACTGCTGATGCAAACACTGAGGCGCTCAGACAAATGAAGGAACTGTTTACCTCCGCCCAGGAACGGGCGGAACAACAGGACAAGCTGATAACCTCGCTCGCAAAACAGGTCGACACCTTAACTGCGAGGAGAAAATTGCCGCGCGGGTCCACCAAGGCACGGCGCGGCAGAAGACTCGACTTCGGATCTCCCGGAGAACGAGAAAAAGATGCCTCGAAAGAGCCCACTCCCGAGGAAGCGGCTCCAAAAGGACAGCAAACGACCTCGCAGAATCTTCCACCTCCGGCTACAGGAAACAAGGAAAGCGACGTCGAGCGCATCAATCTGGATATCAGCGACCAATCGGATCCTTCCGATGAAGACGCTGACATCCATCCTAGGAAGACCCGAAGCCAGTCCGCTCGGCAGACGGTATCCTTCGAGAGGCCTATGACAGAAGAGGAGGAAGAACTCTACTGGGTGGAGCAGGAAGAACTCGCGGAGGATCAAGCTCGGATCCATCGCAACCAGCGCCGACAAACTCGGAGGAACGCCGGTAGCAATAGCGAGATCCATGATCTCCGCGAATCTCTCAAAAAGACCGTGGCCGAAGTGAGAACGGTGAAATCGCGAATCCACTAGGCGACCAGTTCCGCCCCCGAGATCGATAGACTTCTCGAGGAAGCACGGAAAACGCCATTCACCGCTGATCACGGAAACACGATCTCGCACTCCGTGGAAAATCAAAATCCCGGTCTATGACGGTACTACGGATCCTAAGGCGCACCTGCAGTCTTTCCAGATCGCAATGGGTAGATGAAAACTCCCGGAGCGTGAACGAGACGCAGGTCACTGTCTTCTCTTCGTCGAGCACCTCAAAGGCGCTGCGCTCAAATGGTCCTCCCAGCTCAAAAGGAACTCCATCGGAAGCTTCCGCCAATTGGCCTCGGTGTTTCTCAAACAATACTCCATGTTCATGGACAGAGAAACGTCCGACGTGGACCTATGGAGTCTAGCTCAGAAGGAAGACGAGTCGCTCCGCGACTTCATGCGAAGATTCAAACTGGTGATGGCCAGAGTAACAGGCATCAGTGATAGTGTCGCAATCGACGCCCTGAGGAAGACTCTCTTGTATAAGTCGAAGTTTCGAAAGTGGATATTACTGGAAAAGCCGCGGACAATCCAGGATACTCTCCACAAAGCAACGGACTTCATCATCATGGAGGAAGAGATGAAACTTCTATCGCAGAAGCACGGACCACAGAAAATGTCCTCAAAGAAGAAACCCTCTCGTAACGACAAGAACGTCCATCACGAACGGGAAGACACCCAAGGCGAACATAACTACGCCATCAACTCGGAGCAAGGCAAAACCTCCGGAAACACCTGGACCAGGAACCAGTACAAGGATAATTCCTACTGCGAGTTCCACGAAACCAGAGGTCACTCCACCGCGAACTGCAAGGTTCTTGGCACCCGGCTCGCCGCAAAGCTCCTCACAGGAGAACTATCAAAGGTCAAGAGTATAAAGGACTTGCTCCTGGACTCCGACCGCCCAAAGACCAACAAAACTGTCTCCGAGGACCGCGTGACCGAAAATCAATCGGGTGAAAAACGCGAAGGCGACAGGACGACCAAGGGAACAACAGCAGTCGCCAGAGGGTAAACATCATCATCGGAGGATCGCAGTTCTACCAAGACTCGGTCTCGTCGATAAAAGCCTACGGGCGAAAAGCCGAGACGAGTTCCAACTGGTTTCCGGATAGCGATATTCCTAACCACACGACCGTTTTCTAGGAACAGGAAACTGTCGGAATCGACAAACCTCATTGCGATCCTTTGGTTATCGACCTGGTAATCCAGGATCTTAAAGTCGGCCGCATCCTCGTCGATATAGGAAGTACGGTCAACGTTATCTTCCGCGACACCCTCTACAGGATGAAGATCCCACTTGGGGAAGTCGTCCCTGAGCCAAAACCTTTGACTGGGTTTTCGGGCGTCACTTCCATGACCCTCGGGAGAATTAAGCTCCCGGTCATGGCGAAGGAAGTCACAAAGATCGTCGAGTTTGCAGTAGTCGACAACCCGGCCATCTACAATGCCATCATGGGAACCCTTTGGATCAACTCCATGAAGGCAGTACCATCCACATATCACCTCGGCATCAAATTTCCGACTCCCACCGGAACCACAGTCATCTTGGGTAGTCAGAAACAATCGAGACTCTGTTACCTAGCCGAGTTCAAACTACGAAAAGATCGGAACGCTCTAGTGGCCAACCCGAAACGAGCAAAGGAATCACACAACATTCCTGAAGACTCGAAAAAAGATGATCCAAAATATCCGAACAGGCAACGATTCAAGACAGCGACAAAGCCTCTGAGTCCACCGCCGTAAAAGCAGACAGGTCGACCCCCGTACAAACCACCGATCCGACCAGCCGCGATCGAACGGCAACGCGACGGGAGTAAAACGCTCATGCAACTATCAGAACTACGAGATGGCTTGATCCTCGAAAGAGGTACGTAGGCAGCTCGTCGAAACCCGGCGAGTTCAGCTATCCCCATCACCAAAAAGGGGGGGGGGGACTGGGTATGTATACTCCTATACTCCCACAAAAACGCGAAATATCCACATATGTACTCGAACTTTTTGAAATTTTTAATAAAATTGTTTCTATCTTTTATGCTCACTTAACGCATAAAAACTTCGGAAAAACGAAAATCATATCTTCAAAATAAAGGCGAGACATCGCAACTTCTGAAAAGATAACAAAACTCGTATCATCCGCTAAAACAGTCCACCTGCGACTTAAAAAACTTACGCCCGTCGATTGGCCCCGACGGACGCACACAGAAACGTTTCACTCAATACAAGTCATATAAGCCGGCGACTAGTCGCGGACTTTAAACGAAAAGAATCAAGAAGAAATCACTAACAGGCAAAACGAAAGCCGATCAGTCATCGCACAGCCTTAAAGCTGAAAGTAAGCCTAGGTCTTGCCCTAAACCCAGTCTTGCTGGATCTTGACATCTCACAGACATAGTATCGTGATACAGATCCCAAACATGTCTCTTATCGCTACACCTAAAACGCCGCTAAAAAGTAGCATATGGACCAAGCGACAAAAAGAGTTAGGATAATGGCGACTACTCGTGATTCTTTCCTCTACACTTGACGAAAAGTATAAATCAGAACAAAAGACTAAATCTCACAAATTTTCATATTCATAAAGGCCGAAAGACGGCGGATTCGCCACCAACGCCAATCCCAAAACATAAGAATGCAACCTCCAACGGTCGCAGAATTAAAAACGACCACACACGCCAAAACAAACGATTCACAAAAGGAAGTCAACATCGAAATCCAGATGCGGAAATCCCAAATGAACCTGCAGGCTGGTCCACTTCCTCGCTTAGGCCTTGAGCCGCTCCCACCACCCTCGGCATTCTCATCGGTTCGCCTCCACCGTATCCTCGAAACCTCGATAAGTTCCCATAGTCTCGGACTCTTTCTTCGACCGAGGAACCAAGGACTCAGCATGAGCACACTCGCCATGAAGTCCTTCACCTCAGCAATCTCGAATCAAAGGAGAAATCCGGGTTCTGAGACTTGTAAAGGTTTACGACCGAGCCCCGGCACTCGCGGAAATCGCCAACAAACTCCCAAGCCTCTTTAAACATTGAAACTCAGCAGCAAACGATTCCGCCCGTCTCGCCACCTCAGCTGCACTATCCTCCTTCCTCTCCTTTACGCCCGAACAAGAGCTCGAGCATGAAGCTCAGCTCGCTTATGCTCTGCCTTTACCTCTTGTCGGAATCGGAAGAGCTCTCGCTCAGCTTCTTTGGTCTTGATGTTCGCAATCCTAGACTTGCGGAAACTCGAGTCAATCGCATTGCTAAACACTCTTAGTCCCTGCATAAATTCAAGATCAACAAACATACATATATGCAGATTCAAAAATACGGATAAGAAGTTCAAAGGGAAAAACCTCGTTGACCCGCTGGGAACCCTCAGCAAAAACCCGTTGCTTCTCCTCATCCTCCAGCGACTCGTCGGTAACAAACTCCGGAGGAAGGCCGTCAAAGAAATTGTTGGGAAGTGGAAAATCGCGGGCTCCGCCTTTTTCCGTTGGAACAAAACTAGGGTTTTCCCCCAACGGTGAAGGATCTTCCGAACCTTCCCCACCGTCGATTTCTTTCCCTTTACGAGATCTCTGTTTACACCTCCGAAGTCGGGCTTCGATAACCGCTTCGCATCGTGATGTCGGGACAGGGTCTCGACCGTAAAGCCTTACCGCCTCAACTGCTCAAGAGTGAAGGACTTCGAGCGGCCTTTGGCGTAGGAGATCCCTCTTGACAAAAAGATCACCATGCAAATGCGCAACAGCCCCGTTCTCTACAAAGCGAAACTTTTTCACTAAAAACACACACTTCCGGAATGATAGAATAGACAACGAGTTTTCATCGTATTACCTCGGTTGAAGTTCCATGCGTGCGGAAATAGATGGAGGCAGCTCTCCTCGACAGACTCACCATCTATGCGGCCATAGAAGAAACGCTCTTGCCACGACTTAGGGTTCGAAGTAGTCCCCTGAATTATGGCCATATCCTTCTTTGGCACCATGGAGTAGTAACCGTCGCTCCCCGTTGGGTGAGTGCCCCAAAGACCTTCGAAATCACCAGGACTGAGATCGATCCCGAGCTCATAACTTTCAATTAGTACGCCAAGCCAACTCTCTAAGGCAGGAACGCTGAGCTGGCTGATCGAAAGTTCGAAGTGACGAAGCGCACGAACAATGGTACCGGGGATCGGGAACCACATGCGGCAATACGTAAGGAAGGCCTCGTAACATGTAAAGAAACCTTCTGGAGGATTCCTCGCATTCTCATTGCCGACAGGAATTCGGAATTTAACTCCATCAGGAATCTGGTAAAAATCTCGAAGAATCTTGAGATATTTACGAGAAACCAAGCTCGGCGCAAAAGGAGCACCGGGCTGCCTCAAAGGTCTCTTCGGAACAGGGACATCTGGCAGTGATGGGGGCGAACCCACAAGGGCTCGGTAATACGCGTTCTTCGCTTCCTCCTCGACTAACTCCTCTTGCTTCACCGTCACATGGGCAGGAGAGTCATCCGAGGATGAATGGGAAGAAGAATTTCTCTTGGAGGATCTTGAAGACATTGTTCTTAAAGAGAGAAAGGATTCTTGAGAGATGAATTTTTATTATGAAGTAAGAATGAATGAGATTTCTTACTCCATCCTTATAAAGGAGGTAAAATCACTATTTACCCGACTTTCGCAAACGACACGCCTCTACACCTTCCCATACGGCTATACCGCAAGCCAGGACCCGAAAGGCACTACGGTTCCTAGCTAGCTGGGGCGCTAACTATTGGGGTCAAAATCTATCAACGACGAAATCGTCAACCGAAAGTCCTCGAAAGAAAACTAAGTGACGATCAAAACCAAGAAACGGGTCGTCACTCGATGAACTCACGGGAAGGCATGAACGGACCATGAGCCCCGGGGATCAACGAAGGCAAGCAACAGCAGGCACCAGCGGACGCGGGACACGGCACGGACGGCAGGACGCCTGGCGCCCGGCGGCAGGGCGTCGGCGGCGGCATCAAATAGCGCCGACATCGATTGACCGATCACCCCGACCATCAATCGACCCCACTCGCGAGACATGGTTGCAACTTTAGTCCTTGTACAAGACGAGATTGGAAACCTGCATGACCAGAAGGATGATCTGCGTAACGCAGCAGGTCATAAGATAGATGGTCAGGGGGCTGTAATCCCTGATCCTTATGATGCTACAGCTGCTACTGTAGATAAGCCTGCTCGACCTAGAACGTTGGCCGACTACAACCATCCAGATCAATACTACACCAACAGATCAGCTATTCTTCCTCCAGCTATCAAGAGGAACAATTTCGAGCTAAAGCCCCACTACTATACACTCGTTGAATAGACACCCTACTGTACGTTATCCCATGAGCATCCTATGGACCATCTGGAAAGGTTTAAGGATTTGGTTTCTGCTATTTAAGTCAATGGAGTGCTTGAGGATTACCTATTCTGCAAGCTTTTCAAGTACTCACTTGCTCGAGATGCTTCGCATTGGCTTAAGCAGTTACCACCACGATCCCTTACATCCTGGGCCGACGTCAAGAATGCACTACTGCAACATTTCTTTGACGAGGCACGTGCTGTGGACTTGAGGAGCAAGATTGCTACATTCACACAAAAACCTAGAGAATCATTCAGAGACTCCTGGACCAGATTTAAGTCCTATCAGAGAGGCTCTCCACACTACGGATTCAATGGAGTGCAGCTGCTTAGCACTTTCTTCAGAGGCATCGAGCTGGCATTTCAGATGGCTCTTGACACAGCTAGTGAAAGAAAATTCAACACTAGGAATCCAGAGGAAGCTGTGAGACTTATCCAGAACTTAGCATCCAGGAACAACACCAAGAACACTGAATTTGAGAGGAGAAAATCGATCAATGTCTTTGGGAAAGAGCAGATGGACGATGTAAGGGAAAAGTTGGACAGTGTTCAAAGGGTTCTAAAGAAGCAGGTGAGTTTTGCACGAGATGTAGAAGCTGTAGACGCTGACAGCAATGGAGAAGTAGAGGAGGATGTGAACTTCATCAGTGGCACCGGATTTCAGAATCAGAAACTTGGGAACCAAAATAGAAACAAGAACCTCTTTGGACAGAGAGGCAGCTACAACCAGAGTTCACAATACCAAAAACCCTACAGCCACAACTACAGCAACAACAGAGGATATGGAAATTCTTCTTACCAGAATCCACCACCACAGACTCAAGAGAGCAATATTGAAGCAATGTTTGATCAGGTTCTAGAGGGTCAGTAGAAGATGACATTGGAATTCAATGGGAAGTTTGATGCTGTCTTCACCAACCTGAACACGAAATTTGGGACTCTGAGCACGCATGTGAAGAAGAAGCTCTTAGAAGGCAAGAAGCCTTGGTGAAGGGAAAAGGTGATGAAGAAATGAAGCATCACGTGAATGCTATCATTGATGATGGCTTCTGGCAGGTGGTCAAGGAAGATAAACTCCAGGAAGGAGACTTCGAATTCGAGAGCTCCATGAAAGAGACTTCGAAGTCGAGAGTTCAAACTGGTGTCGATCGACGTTGCCTGTAGGAGATTGATCGATTATCCCTACCAGACATCAATCGACGACCGCTGAATTGGTTGGATCCTGCGAATCAGTTGCATCATTTGAGTCGGTCAAGATCATCACCCACGAAGAATTCGCAGCAAGACATCCCTATCCACCTAAGCTCTTCTGTGTCAAGGAAGAAATCGATCGACCTCCTGAACTGGAAATCAATCGACCAAGAGAGTCCGTAAACGATCGACAGCAGCCAGACAACATCGATCGACAGCCACCTCTTACTTACCAAGTGCAGCTACCTAAGATTGATGTAGCCCGACTGAACGCACTCAGAAACCCATCTAAACCTTCAGAGAGCCAACAGACGCTACCAGTACACCATCAGAAGATGCATCAGAGCCTATGCAAGTTGATGAGACTACTGAAAGGAGAACCTTAAGGAAAGGGGAGAAGACTCATAAGCATCTAAAGAGGGAACCTAATGAGAAGGAGGTGGGCAGCTTTACGAAGAGGGTTCTTAGGATCCCAATGGATAAAAAGAGGCTTACTTTACCCACAGGTTGTGGATGTTCTTCAGGGAAACTAAGGATACTGATGTCTTGCATATTTACATGTTTTTAGCTATCATATCTTGTGCATTTTTGCTCATTTAGATTTGGCATTAGGCATCTTTAGGCTCATTTTGCATTCATAAGTCCCTATTAGGTGTTGGAGCACACTTTGGAGATATTGAAGATATTTGGGAGTTTTATGATGAAAAAGAAGGGTTTAAAGATGAACATGGAAAGAGGCCTTAGGAATATCTTCTGATGCTAAGATTTGGTGGAGGCATGGCAGTTTGAGTTAGATTTCCAATGAAAGTGATTTCAAGACATTTGGAGTCATATTGGAGAAGTTATGGTCAATTGAATGGAAGCACGTCAAGCCACCCGGGTTACCATACCCGAGCCAGACCATCAGGTCATGCTGGATGAGCTCAGTACGCGGCCAGTACCACCCGAGCACGAGGACCCGCACGGGATGGGAGCATAGACGACACGCGGGTGCACACACCCGGGGAGACTCACCCGCACGGGATGGACAAGGGACGAACGGACTGGACGCGACCAAGGACACACCCGACCTAGCACACCCGTCCGTTCCTACCCGCGTACCAGCAGATACCCGAGCTCCCACACCCGGCTGCTTCCACCCGCACGTCCTGATGCTGCTGGACGCCAAGACACACGCGGCCAGTACAACCCGGACGATGAAGCCGCGCATGAAGACACCCGGACAGGACTACCCGGCCAACAGCACCCGCACGTCCTGCTAGTTGCTGGATATGGACCACGCGGCCGAACACACCCGGCCTAGAGAGACCGCACGGCTGCAACGCTCAGGACGCCAGCACACACCCTGCCAGCACACACCCGGCCAAGGATCACACTGCCTGACCCGGGTGGCTCAGCTTCTTCCTTTCTCCTTGCTTCTCATTGGTCGAAAATCACTTAGCCAAGGGCATTTTAGTATTTTTGTTTTATGTTTCCAAGGGCTTTCAAGCCTATGTATAAATACTCTTGTGATCTCATTAAGAGATCTAACTTCTTTTCTCTCAAAAACATAATAAGATCTTGAAGAAAGTTTGGATCTTTGATCCTTTTTATCTCATTTCTTTTGTGTTTAATAGATTATCTCTTTCTCTAATCATGTTTAGCCTTGAATCATCATTGATTTTGAGGTTTTCCATGGGTATTAGTGAGTAGATCTATCTAGGGTTCATGGGCTTGGGAGACTAAGGGTGATTAAGTGTAGATCCAAGGTGCTTAGGGTTAGATTTATCATTTCCTTGCATTGATTTGGTGTTCTTAAAGCTATATTTGAGTTGGCCTCTCAAAGATAGAGTCATAGGCATTTCATGCCCGAAAGGTGTTCTATGAAATGCCTGAACCAACTCACCTATGCTTTTAGCTTGCTTTGCCTAAGAGATTAGTTGTCAAAGGAGCTAGGATTGCTATTAGACTCATTCTCCATGTTTGCTTTGATCATTACAGCCAAAGAGATTTGGTGTACTTGGGTGATCATTGCAAAAGAGCATCCATCTAGAGATAGAGCTTGCTTAGTTTTGTTGTCTAGGCATAAGGAATTAGATTGATTGAAAAGTTAGCATCTTGGATTGAACATTGATCACCCAAAGTCAGTTCCCTTGTCCCAAGAACCCCCCTTGCCTCATTGAGAAAGAAAGTTCAATCTTTTATTGCATTTTTAATATTGTCTTAGTTTCATAATCACCCTCTCATCTTGATTAGACTTAGATTAAGCATGAACTTGCATTCCCTTTGCATTAGAATCTCTTAGAATTGGATTGACATCTTGTATTCTACAACATTTGATTAGGACCCTAGAAAAGTCCTGTCACCAAATTGGCGCCGTTGCCAAGTTCTAAGTTGATTTTGACATTGGGATTTAGTTATTTGCTTGAGACTAAGTCATTTTTAATTTTATTGTATCTTGTGATATTGGTTCTGCCTCTTCTATCTTTGACTTTCAGGTGTATGATCACAAGAAGCAGAGGGCATCCAACTTGGTTCCTACTGTTGAAGAGATTGCTGCACTTGAGAGGGAGATAGCTAGACAAAGAAGAGAAGTAGAGCAACAGGCTCATCTTCAAAGGTTGGCATTTGAGATGGAGAATCTGCCTCAAGATGGTAATGTCCAAGGGTACAATGGTCCAAGAGCTGACAATCCTAGACCACCACGCCAGCCACATCACCAACCACGCCAAGCAAGAGCCATTGGAGCCTATGACCAACCTCACATTCATGGTCATAGGTTGGGAATCAGAGCACCAGCTGTGGAGAACAACAACTTTGAGATCAAATCAGGACTGCTGCATTTGATTGAGAACAACAAGTTCCATGGCCTTGCTGTGGAGGATCCCCTTGATCACTTGGACACATTTGATAGCTACTGTAGCTTGTCCAAGATTAATGGAGTCTCTGAAGATGCTTTCAAGCTGAGGTTGTTTCCATTCTCTTTGGGAGACAAGGCACATCTATGGGAGAAGGCTGTTCCAAGTGACTCTATCACTACTTGGAATGAGTGCAAGAGAGCATTCCTAGAGAAATTCTTCTATACCTCAAGAACAGCCAAGATCAGAAATGAGATCTCTAGCTTTCAGCATAAGAACCTTGAGAGCTTTAGTGAAGCATGGGAGAGGTTCAAGGGCTATTGGTCTCAATGCCCACATCATGGCTTCACCAAGGAGAGTTTGCTTAGTACCTTCTACAGAGGTGCTCTACCAGAGTTCAGGAGCAGATTGGACACAGCCAGCAATGGGTTCTTCTTGGGCAGAACTGAGCAGGATGCTGAGGAGCTGGTGGAAAACATGGCCAGGAGTGACTCAGTCTACAGTGAGGAGCATGATAGGGCCAACAGAGGCACTGATGAAGATGATCCGCACACAAGAAAGGCCCTGAAATCTCTCCAAGAAAAGTTGGACAAGCTTCTTGTAGAGAAGGCTAAGCAAGAGCAGCTTAACTCCATTGGGAACCAGCAACAGCAACAGCCTGCTAGGAATACTGAAGTTCATGGTGTAGAAGGTCAAGAGGAGCTGTGCTTCATCAATTCTAATGGCACATGGTATAGGAAAGAGCCCAACTTCCAATACCAAAACAACTACCAGCAAAGACCTTACTACAACAATCAACAAGGAGGATACCAAGCCAACCAGCCTACTCAGCCCCAAGGAAGCTCTTCTCAAGCTCAGGTTCCAAGTTCAAACTTGGAGTCCATGTTCAAACAACTCTTAGAAGCTCAAGAGAAGAATGCTAGGAGCATTGGAGATGAGTTCAAGAATATACATGCCAAGATTGATGGAACTTATTCTGATCTCAACAACAAGTACATGCAACTTGCCTCTCACCTCAAAGCTTTGGAGAGCCAAGTTGCATCCATGTCTTCATCCTCCAAGAATCCAATGGGATCTCTACCAGGGAAACCAAAGAAGAACCCTAAGGAGACTTGCAATGTCATCCTCTCCACTTTTTCAAGGATTTCGTTGAGTGATCATAAGAGTGATGTTGATGAGATTGAGAGGCTAGTGCTTGGAAATCAGATTGAAAATGATAAGAGACTGGTTGTGGCCACAGCTGAAGCTAGAGTTGTGAAGAGAGCTGATAAGAAGGTTCAAGGAAAGATTGATGAACCTAAGGTTGAGACACAAGTTGAGAAGAGTGCTAACCCCAAGCTGAAAGAAGTGAAGGAAGAAGACAATGAGTTTGAGCTATCACCCTATGATAAGATCCCTTACCCTCAAAGGTTCCTCACCAAAGCTCAGAAAAAAGTGGTCTCCAAATTCAGAAAAGACCTCAGTGATATTGGAGTCAAGCTTCCAGAGATCACCAATATGCATGCTGCTCATGTCCAAATGATGCTCATAAAGGACATTCTCACCCACCAAGCTGAAGTGGCTGAACTTTTGGACATCTCACTTCTGAAGATTGATCCACCAATCCCTCCCAAGTCCCTCCCTAAGCTTGAGTCTCAAGGGAAGTTCACATTGTCTTGCTCTCTTGGTAAACTAACTATGGATGATGCTCTTGTTTATAGTGGAGCTAGTGTGAATGTCATCTCCTTGGATATGGTGCAGAATATTGGGATTGAAAGCATGGAAACAGATACTCCTCCTCTCATCTTTCGGGATTCCTCTTCTACAACCCCACTTGGCATAATCAAGGACTTTCCTTAAGATTGATCCTGCACCATACCTATTGACCTCACTGTTTTGAAGATGGCATCTGAAGAAAGAGTCCCTTTGATCCTTGGCAATCCTTTCCTCACAACAGTTGGAGCTTGCATTGACTTTCCCAACAAGAAGGTCACTCTCATGCATGTCAACAAAGCTGTCTCCTATCCTCTCCAGCCTCCACTCGAATCAAACTATTGTGGGACAATCACTTGTGATGTACAAGCTGTTGAGAAGCCCCAAGATGAAGAGGTTGAAGGTAAGAAAGAAGGTCTTGATGGAGAGTGTCTTAAGGAGTTGTGTGTTGAGCACTTGGAAAGTGCTAAAAGAGAGGGGATGGGTGGAACCTCAAAGGCCACTCATGGCAAGAAGAAGATAGTGAAAGAGCCTCATCCTCCACCTCTTGATTTGCTCACACACACTCTCACTCTCCATCCAAAGAAGCTCAAGGATGGAGCCATTGAGTACAAGATCAAGCATAAGGGCAGGTCCACACCATTCTCAAATGCTAGAGCCATCATCACTCCTCAGCTCCAAGATGACCCAATCAAGCTTCAAGAGCTTCTCTCAGGTCCTCACCATCACACTTGAAGGTGGGAAGGATCCTCCTTCTCACTAGTTCAAGAGACAAGGTAGTCAAGCTAAGTGACTCAAAACAAGCTCACTTGGGAGGAAGTCCCATGGTTATCCTTGTACATAGTTTTGAAATTTCAATTCTCTTTTAAGTTTTTAATAAAAGTGGTCAAGGTTTTCAGGTTGAGCCAAGCACTAGAGGAGAGAAGAATGGTGGTGAACCACTTGAGCCCCATGATCCATGTAGCAGCCTCCTCTAGTTGCTATGAACCAAGCCAGCTTCTAGTCATGCCACAAGAACCATACCCAAATCTCCTCGTGTGGTATCACTCCAACCCTTCTTGTATATACATTTGCTTTTATCTTGTTGGGGTATCTCCTTCTCTCTTACTCACACGGAGACTGTGTGATTTAAGTGTGGGGGAGGTACCGGATATTTGATCATGTTTGCTTTGTGATTTTGAGTCTCATGCATTGCATTGTACATTCATAAGTGCATAGAAAATCCAAAAAAAATTTAAATTTTTGAACCATGTAGATTGCATCACTTGCATCCTTAAGATTGAGTCTAGAGCATATAGGTTGCATTCATTTGCATATGGAGCATTGCCTTGTAAAGAATACTTGTTTGCACTGAATTTGACACCCTAGTTAAACATATCAGGTAGCTTGAGCACCTTTTGAAAAAGCTTGCATGCTTTAAGCCTTGAAAACTCTTCTTGAAACTTGCTTGCTTGCTTGATATTGGCATTGTTCTTGAAGCCAGCTCCATCCTGAACTTAAACTTGAATGAACTTAAGCTCTCTTGCATATGGGCATTTGCATACTTGATCATGGATCTCATACACATTTGGGTTATCTTTTTCCATTGTACCACCCTTTGTTAACCCAAATGGCACTCCCTTACCCTTGAACCCTATCCATTCTTTGAAGCCTACATTGATTTGCTTGAGTGAGGCCTCTTTTGATAGCTTGTCATGTGCAAACTCTTGAGAGTATTGGGAGCTTACATGGATTTGTTCTCATCTCTGCTAGCATAGGGTCATCATTTGAGCTAGCTTCTAGGATGGTGAGTGAAGTGTTTATTACCTAATTGTTTACATTTTGGGTTTGGGGATATGACAAAGTTGAGATTGATGAACAAAAAAGGTTTTGATAAAGAAAAAAACCCTTGGGACCTAGAAATAAAAAAAAATTAAATGAAAAGCTCTTAGTTGAAGTCTTTGATCTTCCCCCTCATGCATATATAAAAAAAAAAAAAAAAAAAAAAGAGAGAGAAAGATTCAATAAGATAGTGGGGAAGGAAACACTTAAGAGTTAGAGCTTAGAATGTGAATAGAGGTCCTTAGAGGTAGCATCATGAGAAAGAAAATGTTCATTGGGTGAGTGATGTGAGTATGTTTTCATTTTGGGTTATGGGATGAATTAAAGGGGGGTGTAGAACTTGTAATCACTTAGGATTTGGGTAGAATGATGAGGATGGATCCATGTATGCATGAATTGCTCCTAGTCTTAGATAAATTTTGCATAATGATCAAGCTCCTTGATTTTTGAGTGATTGCCACCTTGAAATGATGCATTGAACCCTCCTTTTCATCCTTATTAGACCATTTGATCACCTAGCCAAATGATTGAGATCATATGCCCATTTGTGAGACTTCACCTTGTGTGTGTGTGTGAATAAATGTGAGGGCTGGTTAAGAGAACATGTTAGTTGATAGGCATTGCATCTTGTGTAGAGGCATAAGAGTAACTGATAGGCCTTGTGAAGCTAGAGCATAATAAAAGAGTTTGCTCATGCTATTTGCTATGTTTCTTTAGGATGTCAGGTTGAGTTCTATGAGTGTTTCCTTTGGCTTTGTTCCCATCCTTGCATCCACCCCCCTTGTGTTTGAAAAATTTACTTGAGGACAAGCAAAGGTCTAGTGTGGGGGAGTTGATGTCTTGCATATTTACATGTTTTTAGGTATCATATCTTGTGCATTTTTGCTCATTTAGATTTGGCATTAGGCATCTTTAGGCTCATTTTGCATTCATAAGTTCCTATTAGGTGTTGGAGCACACTTTGGAGATATTGAAGATGTTTGGGAGTTTTATGATGAAAAAGAAGGGTTTAAAGATGAACATGGACAGAGGCCTTAGGAATATCTTCTGATGCTAAGATTTGGTGGAGGCATGGAAGTTTGAGTTAGCTTTCCAATGAAAGTGATTTCAAGACATTTGGAGTCATATTGGCGAAGTTATGGTCAATTGAATGGAAGCACGTCAAGCCACCCGGGTTACCATACCCGAGCCAGACCATCAGTTCATGCTGGATGACCTCAGTACGCGGCCAGTACCACCCGAGCACGAGGACCCGCACGGGATGGGAGCATAGACGACACGCGGGTGCACACACCCGGGGAGACTCACCCGCACGGGACGGACAAGGGACGAACGGACTGGACGCGACCAAGGACACACCCGACCTAGCACACCCGTCCGTTCCTACCCGCGTACCAGCAGATACCCGAGCTCCCACACCCGGCTGCTTCCACCCGCACGTCCTGATGCTGCTGGACGCCAAGACACATGCGGCCAGTACAACCCGGACGATGAAGCCGCGCATGAAGACACCCGACAGGACTACCCGCCAACAGCACCCGCGACGCCCCGCTAGTTGCTGGATACGGACCACGCGGCCGAACACACCCGGCCTAGAGAGACCGCACGGCTGCAACGCTCAGGACGCCAGCACACACCCGGCCAAGGATCACACTGCCTGACCCGGGCGGCTCAGCTTCTTCCTTTCTCCTTGCTTCTCATTGGTCGAAAATCACTTGGCCAAGGGCATTTTAGTATTTTTGTTTTATGTTTCCAAGGGCTTTCAAGCCTATGTATAAATACTCTTGTGATCTCATTAAGAGATCTAACTTTTCTCTCAAAACATAATAAGATCTTGAAGAAAGTTTGGATCTTTGATCCTTTTATCTCATTTCTTTTGTGTTTAATAGATTATCTCTTTCTCTAATCATGTTTAGCCTTGAATCATCATTGATTTTGAGGTTTTCCATGGGTATTAGTGAGTAGATCTATCTAGGGTTCATGGGCTTGGGAGACTAAGGGTAATTAAGTGTAGATCCAAGGTGCTTAGGGTTAGATTTATCATTTCCTTGCATTGATTTGGTGTTCTTAAAGCTATATTTGAGTTGGCCTCTCAAAGATAGAGTCATAGGCATTTCATGCCCGAAAGGTGTTCTATGAAATGCCTGAACCAACTCATCTATGCTTTTAGCTTGCTTTGCCTAAGAGATTAGTTGTCAAAGGAACTAGGATTGCTATTAGACTCATTCTCCATGTTTGCTTTGATCATTACAGCCAAAGAGATTTGGTGTACTTGGGTGATCATTGCAAAAGAGCATCCATCTAGAGATAGAGCTTGCTTAGTTTTGTTGTCTAGGCATAAGGAATTAGATTGATTGAAAAATTAGCATCTTGGATTGAACCTTGATCACCCAAAGTCAGTTCCCTTGTCCCAAGAACCCCCCTTGCCTCATTGAGAAAGAAAGTTCAATCTTTTATTGCATTTTTAATATTGTCTTAGTTTCATAATCACCCTCTCATCTTGATTAGACTTAGATTAAGCATGAACTTGCATTCCCTTTGCATTAGAATCTCTTAGAATTGGATTGACATCTTGTATTCTACAACATTTGATTAGGACCCTAGAAAAGTCCTGTCATCAGATACTGAAGAGGACATTAGGAGAATGTTCCATTAGGTCAGAGAAAAGATGAGGCAAAGGATTACACTGGAGAAGAAGAGTGATCCAGGGAAATTCGCAATTCGTTGCCTTGTGAAAGGTATTGAATTCCCATGTGCGCTCTACGACACAACTGCTTCAGTCAACATTCTGCCTAAAGTGACGGCAGACCATCTAGGCCTGAATATAGAACCTTCAGAGGACTCGTTCACTTTTGTTGACTGTTATCAAAGGAAGTCAGGAGGAATTATCAGAGACCTTGAGGTGTAGATTGGTAATGCACTAGTTCCAGTAGACTTTCACGTTCTAGATATTAAGCTGAACTAGAATTCTTCGCTACTACTTGGAAGAGCCTTGTGGCTACTGTGGGAGCAGTTTCCAACATGCAGAGTAACCAACTATGCCTCACGCTCATTGACCCTACTGTCTACTATAATCCTGTTCATGTTGTGAAGTCAGAGATGCCCAGCAGAGAGATTGGAGATGATATAGGATTCGTGGCAGCATGCCATTGTGGAGCCGAATACGAGACAGATTATGATGAATCGATCTACTCTAGCTGCCATCCATCGATTGACTATTGTCCAATAAACACAATCGACTGTTGGAAGAAGACATCAATCGACGGTCATCCCGAGTTTGAGGAGAAGGCAATTATGAAGAGGATTACTCGATTGGGAGTTGGACAGATGATCAGTGTCAACAGACATTTGCTGTGGATACTGCTTTCCGATCCGGCGATTATGATGAGGATTAC
This sequence comes from Brassica carinata, assembly GCA_016771965.1. NCBI lineage: Eukaryota > Viridiplantae > Streptophyta > Magnoliopsida > Brassicales > Brassicaceae > Brassica > Brassica carinata. Next base: position 16,079,812 of record CM028687.1, on the reverse strand, counting down.
AGAGAGGAACAAGACATTGAGTATCAAGGTCTTGCTATGTAAGAAAGAGTTCTCCATCATTCCTTTGGAATAGAGGAGGCAAAATCGATCAACGACAACTGCTCGCCATCGATCGATCCTCACCTTACACCAAAATCCGAGGTACAAGAAGATAATACACATTATGGGTATCTAACACCGGATGAATTTGGTATTTTCAGGGATCCAGAAGGCCGTGCACAAGCTACGGATGGACGTGTTCTACAAGTATCCAGAGAAGATATTGCAGACATCCTGCAGATGGCCAATGGACCAGATAATATTTTCCTTCAGCAAAGCAGAGAGTTACAGACGAGTTGTTTGCTACAGCTTGTGGACTGGAGACTTATTACGAGCATCAGAAATGAACACATGGTCGACAATCGATCGATAGTTCAGTCCCACCATCTATTGACGCCTGTCGTGGGTTTGGGAGGGTTTGGGAGGAGAGCCTATGATCAGAACGGCCAGAGGAGATTCCATTGGGAAAAGAGAGATGAGTTTTGTGTATACAGAGATGAGCATGGATATGCATGAGCTCTAGATGGTAGAGCCATTCATGTGTGAAAGGAGGACATCAGAGCCATTCTGGAAAGAGCTTCAACGCTCGAACACACTTATATATTCCTTCCAGAAGACGCCGAGCTATTCAAACAGATCAGGCCAGCACCACATACCTTCAGCAAAGATGAGACTGATGCAATGACACACGGAATCTGTGGAGCTCGGGGAAGTTTAGAGGATGATTTCTACATGAAGCTCGATGGTGTCTACTATCCACTCAATTACAGTATCAGCTGGTTGACTACATGCATGGAGGAGATGAAGCACGACTTGGCCAGGATGCCAACACAGCGTGCAGCTAAAGCAGGAACATCAACATCGATCGACGGTTACACCCAGAAATTGATCGATTCTCGATTTGCATCATTAGAGGACAGACTAACATCATTCGAAGATGGCCTTGATGAGGTTATTTTTTATCAGGACCAGACGAAGAAAGAGATCACTCAGGAATTAAAGGATACTTCAGAGTGCATCTATGCCAGACTCAGAATGCATCAGAGATGCATCTGACATCTTGAGGAATTGATGCATGTAGTGAGTGGTACAATGGCAGTATTGATGAATCACTGGACCAGAGCAGAGGAAGCCATAAAAAGCTTCTTTGGCACTTGGTTCCAGAAGGACAAAGAAGCTGTAGACACTTGCCTTCTAGCAAGTAGTCTCTCACCTCCATACTAGCCACACGCTTCCAAAGACAAGCTAAATGACTATAACTAAGCGCTAAGTGGGAGGCAACCCACTATTAGGTAATTTTACTTAGTTTATTGTTCACAGTTACTTATTTTTGTATTAAACTTTTATTGCAGGTAAAAATCGATCGATCGATGAGACGAGGACGACATCAATCGCATACAGTATACAAGTAATGATAGACGGTACCACCATTCCATCGATCGATCCCACAATCGGTCAGGTACATCGTTTCTACTTGTTAAATTATGTCCCTATGATTTATGTTTCCACCATAACTCTGATTGGATATACACTGGGGACAGTGTAATTTAAGTCTGGGGGAGGTTTACTGATATCACTTTACTTTGTTAGCCTTATTTAAATGTTTTCAAAATTTTATTGAGTCAAGAAGGGGATTATGAACTTTTTCCAATTTTTTACTTGTTATCTAACCACTCTCGAGCACCATTCTTAGATTTATTGACGGCAGAGTGTACTAGAGATACTAAAGTGGAACACCTGTCAACTATGACAAAACTTGGTAAGAATGTTTGAAGGAACCAAAGCTGACCTCCAACCTAAATTTGACTTTACTGCTTGTCTTGAGGCTTGGTATACATTGGCTCGGGTTCCTCCTGCCAGTATGGAAGGTAAAAGCCTGTGTTTTTGTTTCTCTCTCTCTCTCTCTTCAAGCATCTTCAACATAAAAGATTGAGATGATTTCCTGGAAGATGCAGAGGGTTAAAAGTGTCTTAAATGACCCCAATATTCTAATTTTAAAGGAATGATCACATATTGTTAGAAGCGAGGGATAGGCAAATTACCTATGATCCCATTATTTCGCCTACACTTTGTCAAAGGAAAAATCAATAAGATGAAAAAAATTGTTCATTGGCATTGAAGTAAAAAAAAAAAGAGAAAATAAAAAGATTCAGGGAAGAGAGAAAAAGGGAAGAAGGAATCAGGAAAGGTCACCTGTTAGTCCAGAAACTTGTTTGAGTTGAGTCCATGTGTTCCTTGATCGATTCTCTCAAGGTATAGCCTATACATTTATTTTATGCAAGAAATGACGTTAATAGAGGGGTTAGTTAGACAGGATTTGCTAAGTTGCTGGCTTGATGAATTTGGTTGCTAAGCCAGGATATGGGATATAAAGTACTTCTAAAGTTAGGAAATATTTGCTGTGTCTTGGAACATTGTAGAGGTGATGATTCTAAGTTTAAAAAATTTTGTGAGTCCCTGCTGTTTTCGAACCTCTTTCATAGAACTACTCTTGTTTTGTTTGAGTACAAGCAGAAAGGTAAGTCTGGGGTAGTTGATATACCATGTATTTTACCCATTATTAGCCATGGTATATATATAGTTTTAGATATAATTATTATGTTTTGGAGTCTATTTAGTATGTTTTCAGGTTCAGGAGTGTTTTCGAATAAAGTGATGATTGTGGAGCAATTTAGAGGCAAAAGGATTACCCGAGCTGACCATCGAGCTGACCAGAGGTCGAGGGTCAGAGATAAAAATCGATCGATACACACCTTGTGATCGACGGCGAAGCGAGATGAGCCCAGTCGACTTAAAGCCCAAGTCCACACCAAATTACAAGATTACCCCTGACAAGTTTTAACCTAGTATTTATGTGCTCTGCCATTGTTCTAGGCAACACACACTTTTATATTTTGTTATTCTCATCATAGCAAAAGTTTTCTAGGGTTTTTAGTAGTTTGTAGAGAAGATCCAAGACTCCTTCAGAGATTTGTGATTGGAACTCCGGTTTTACTTACTATTCTATTTATGCAATTTATTCAGATTATGATTGTGCTTTCTTTGATTATATCTGAGTAATCTACTTGTTAGATTCAGGGTTCAAATAGGTTATGAGGGATTAGCCCAAAATATAGAAATGCTAAGTTGTGGTATTCATCTATAGGATTGTGCTTCTTGCTTTTCTAGAGTAGCTAACTAGAGCATTGATCTAGGTTGATAGATATATTAACCTGAATAATCTTTATTGAACTAGATCTGTTAGAAACAAACGACAGTTGATCTAGCAAATCTAAGTGAGCTTAATCCTACCTGTTCGTAAAGCTTGCTAGGAAAGAGCTATCGATCGATTATCTTATAGATAAATCAATCGACGTTCTGAAACGCGAATTGATCAACTACCGCAAGGGAAAATCGATCGACGCTTGCTTGGATCAACAAGTGAAAGCTAAGATACCGAGATCCTAAGCAATATATAATTTAAAAAAACGAAAGTTGATAGATTATTGCTAAATTGAGTTATAATACACCATATAACTTTAGCTTCTTTATAAAAATAATCCCGATTACCTGAATAGAAACCCCATATCTAGCGCTCTCTTAATATTGACTTAAACCTCAATCAACTGAACAACTGCCTTGTTCACCCCTGCTATTTATTTAAAATAATAATTGAACCTCGCTTAATCACTGCTGTTTAGGATCTATTGTGTGCCCTAGCTCTCTGTGGATTCGATCCCTAAGTACTACAATTGAACCTCTTATTTGAGAGAGTAATTCACTCCTTAGGGTAATTTGAGTGACATCAATGCACTGGCTCATTCCTGCTTAAGTTGTATACCCATTGTCGTTACTGTGGACATACCACTTTTGTGAAGGGTTGGCCAGATTGATACCTGATCCAGCTTGTATGACCCTTTAAATAGGTTGGTGTTCATGCTGCTCCCTTAGTCAGAACTATTTTTATTATATAGGCTTTGTCCGGTGACTTTTAGCATAAATAGGAGTAGGAAACCATAATGCTTAAATAGTAGATAGTAAAGCAATAGATAGCATGATCCAGGGATCATATTTAAAAATGATAAGCTTTGGGTTGTAGGGAATTCCAGCAGTTGGTTGAATCTTGCCATTTCTGTCTCGCAGCCTATAGGCTCCGGCTCCCCGCACCTCGATTGCCTTGTATTGCCCTTCCCATCCGGGGGTGAGCTTTCATGCTTATTTGTCTTTAGTATTATCGAAGACTCGTCATAGAACCCAATCCCCTTGCTGAAAGGTGATCGACCATGGATTTTACCCATTTATAGCCATGGTCAATAGGTGTTTTAATATATATTTACTACAATATAGAGTCTATGTAGAGTATTTACAGGTTCAGGTACGTTCTGGAGAAATATGGTGATTTTGGTGTCTTTTGGAGTCTTTTGAGTGCAGGGCTGCGGAGACGCGTCAGATGTTTAAATATGGATGGAGACCTTCCCATGGTGCGATTGAGCCCATCTTTTGGCACAAGATAGAGCTTTGAGTTAGCTTTCCAATGCCACCGGTCTGAGGTCAAATACAACGGTTAGATCAGAAGTTATGCCCGTTTTACTGAAGAGTGGTCAGTCTGCCTCGCGAGAGAAGGCTGTTGAGAAGAGGAATGTATATCGATCGATGGGAAAGCCTTCATATTGATCGATATGGATGCCATAATGCGGGCCGATTATATTTTATGACCGCCTGAAGGCCATAAGCCATCCCAAATTACCATAATGCCCCTGCACGACTAGAAACCCTATTTTATTGTTTTCTAAGCCATTGTTGACGGCTAAGCTTGTTTTTGGATTAGAGAGAGAGAGAGCTTTGGATTAGAGAGAGAGAGATCTTAGCACCTTGAGAGAGGGAAGATCTTGAACTCCCTTTGTTTCTTTGCTCTATTCTTTATTTTATCTATTGAAGTATTCAGACCATCATGATGTTTCTTATGAATATGTTTGAGTAGTCTCATTGTTAGATTTAGGTTTCTCACAAGGTTGACTCATGTATTGCAAATAATTCATTGTTAGGGTGTTTAAAATAAAGTTCTTCATCTAGTTGTTCTTAATGTTTTGATTAGGATTAATCATCCTTGACCTAGATCTTAGGATTAATTTGGATAAATGAGAACTTAGCAAATTCCTGAAAACTAAACTAGTTTGTTCTAATCTGACTGAGAACATATGAGAGTTGTTCATAGTCAGATTAGAGAACCCATCAAACCCGATCTTAAGGCTCGCTGGAAGCAATATCGATCGACGCAACTATCGTTGTATCGGTCGATATTGTGGAAGGTGCATCGATCGATATTCTATTGAATAATCGATCGACACTTTCTCATGATCATCCAACGATAGTTGATGATCCGAGATCCAGTTGAAGGTAATCAAATTGATTTCACCTAAAGCTTGAGTTCAGAACTATGAATAGTAAAACCCCTAATTAACTTGCAAACTTGTCATACCTCAGATAATACCTGAATCTAGCTACCTTTCCCCCTGTTAACAACCTCAAATCAAATCAATCGAGCAACTGCTTTCCTCACCATTTAATTTACTGTTTTAAACCTATTTATCTAGATTTATTTCGAAGACTATATAATCTATTGTGTAATCCTTGAGTCTCTGTGGATTCGATCCCTAAGTATTACAACTGAAACTCTTATTTGAGAGAGTAATTCACTCCTTAGGGTAAGTTGAGTGATATCAAATTTGGCGCCGTTGCCCGAGACTCTTTCTTATTGCCATTAGATTAAGTTTAGAATTTAGTCTAGATTTTACTTACTGTTTATTTAAAAGTTTTTCTTCTTTCCTTACTGACACAGGAACTTAAGAAGAGGAACACAAGTTCGGCCGAGCATCGATCAACAAGATGACGAAGACATCAACAACAAATCGACGGACAAACTGATCGACACTTCCGTACTGGAATCGATCGACGCGGATCAACAAAAATTGATCGACGATGAGCTAAACAAATCGATCGATGCCGACCAGCCGAAACCAGGTAAGTATGTGCTTACCAATTTCAATTATGGGAAAGTAGTTCTAGGATATCTAGATATTCGAGTTTGCAATGCATCACGTCAAATTAATTATAAACCTAGGGCTGAAATTCTTGTTGGAATTGCCGTTTTTTTGAATGCTGGGTCGGAGAACCACCAAACGCTTGGGGATTATAACAGACCTGATCAGTTTTACACTATCAGGTCTGCGATTCTCTCACCAGCAATTCAGAGGAAAGACTTTGAGCTGAAACCTAAATACTTCTCTCTAGTAGGTCAGCATCCCTTTCATGGTCTTCCTCATGAAAATCCCATAGACCATATCGAAGCACTTGAGGACCTTGTGTCTAACATCAAGATGCACGAGGTCTCTGAAGATTACTTATTCTGCAAGTTATTCCCGCACTCTCTAGCTGGGGATGCCATTCACTGGCTGCAACAACTGCAGCCAGGATCTTTGACTTGCTGGAGTGATATCAAGCGCGTTTTCCTCAACAATTTCTTCGATGATGAACGGACCGAGGAATTTAGGAATAGGATCTATAATTTTTCTCAAGGCACTACAGAAACTTTTAAAGCTTCTTGGTTAAGATTCAAAGTCTACTAGCGAGACTGCTCACACCATGGTTTTTTCGAGATTCAGCTACTTAATATCTTCTTCAGAGGTCTCGACTGGACATACCAAGCAGCTTGGGATGCTGCGAGTCAAGGAAACTTCAAAACCAGGACCCCTGAAGAAGCTACGAGACTCATTGAAAATGTTGCGACTAGCACTAGTGCCAAGAAAACTGATCTTGAGAGGAAAAATATGGCCAAGAATCCAAATGAAGATCAGATATCTGGGAAACTTTCTGACCAGCAGAGAAACCTATGCTCTATAAGAAGCTACGAGGCAGCAAATACCCAAAAGAGCATGGAGGAATCTATGATGGGACAAGTTCTGAAAAACCAGCAGAAGATGATTGTGGATTTCGATGTAAAATTGGATTCCATGTACGCTCATTTTCATGATAAGTTTGAAACTTTGAACCACCATGTTAAGAAATTAGATAGTCAAATTGCACATGACGCTGGATTTGTCAGAAGGGAAGAAGGATATCACCTTGGAAAAAATGATACCAACCTGAGACGTCACGTTAGTGCTGTACTTTTGAGAAGCGGGAAGCAACTTGCCCTGAACACTAGAGCAAACACTTCTTCGGAAGGAAGCACTGAAACTCGAGAAATAAATAAAACCCTTCCAGACCCTGTGCTACTCTATAATACGAGACTGAAACTTTCTCAGAACAAGGATAGAACCGAAAATCCTCAGGAAACTGAGAAGAAGGAGAAAACTTCAGAGGAAACAATTGATATCGATCGATGTAAAGATAGGAATATCGATTGACAGATTCATAGAAATTTGGAAGAAAACGCAACACCCGCTGGACCAACTATAGAACGGGTGTATAATACGTTACCTCCCTTCCCTCCCAATAGATCCAACACTAAGCATGGTATAGACAGAGAAATCGGTAGGAAGGCTTTCGAAAGAATCAAGGTGGATCTGCCATTAATTGATGCCCTCAGAATTTCACCAACAATAAGACAATATGTTAAAGGAATGACAACAAAAAGCTTTTCAACAGACAAGCGCAGTGTCATGATGGTCTCAGAGGAGATTAGTGCTATAATTCAAGGTGAAACCCTAGTCAAAAGCCCTGATCCCGGTAGTTTCATTCTAAATTGTACCATTCAAAATAAGCAATTTCCAAGAGCACTCTGCGATCTAGGCTCTAGTGTAAATTTAATGCCACATTCCGTTGCGACATCCCTTGGATATACTGAATTTACACCGGCCAATATCCAGTTAGTTCTCGCTGATAGATCTGTTAGGATTCCGGAAGGAGTGCTTGAAGATGTACCTGTAGAAATTGATGGATTCCCCGTACCAACAGATTTTGTCGTACTTCATTACAAGAATGAACCAAGGGATACGATCCTTTTAGGAAGACCATTCCTTGCTACTGCAAATGCAATTATCGATGTCAAGGAGGGACGAATCAATCTTAACATACGAAATATTCCAATGCGATTTGATATGGAGAAGATTTTGACACGTCCTCTAATAGATAAACAATCCTCTTACGTAGATGAAATCGATGAGATGATTCAAGAGTCTTTTGAAGACTCGCTATCCGATGACAATCTAGAGGATGTACTTATGCTTACCCAAAATGAAGTGTTCAGCATAGACAACAGAACAGATGAATATGATCATCTGATGGATGCAAGCCGTGAGACCACGGATATTGAAGGCAAAGAAGACGACGAGTCAAAAATCGATATCGATCGATATTTGCAAAATACCATCGATCGACAACCGTCTTCTTTGGGAAATCTAACTAAGGAAAAAGCACCCAATGTGGAACTAAAGCCATTACCTGCTGGACTCAAATACGCTTTCCTCTATGATTACTCCTTTCCTGTCATAGTAAATGCAAACCTAACTAGCGAAGAGCTAACTTTGTTGCTTAATAAGCTGCGCAAGTATCACAAGGCTCTCGGGTATTCTCTCGATGACATTCCTGGAATCTGGCCCGATTTATGCATGCATAGGATACACTTGGAAGACGAGTCGAAATCATCTATTGAGCATCAAAGAAGACTGAATCCAAACCTGAAAGATGTGGTGAAGAAAGAGATAATGAAGCTTCTGGAAGCAGGAATTATCTATCCAATTTCAGACAGCAACTGGGTCAGTTACATGTGGTTCCCAAGAAAGGAGGAATTACAGTTGTAAAGAATGATAGAAACGAGCTGATCCCTATGAGGACTGTTACTAGGCACAGGATGTGCATAGATTACAGGAAACTCAACGCTGCTACGAGAAAAGATCATTTCCCTCTACCCTTCTTAGATCAGATGTTAGAAAGGCTTTCACAACACAAGTATTACTGCTTTCTAGACGGGTATTCAGGATTTTTTCAAATTCCTATCCATCTGGACGACAAAGAAAAGACCACATTCACTTGTACATATGGTACCTTAGCATACTGCAGGATGCCCTTTGGGCTTTGTAATGCTCCTGCTACCTTCCAAAGATGTATGATGTCTATCTTTACAGATATGATCGAGGATTTCATGGAAGTCTTTATTGATGATTTCTCGGTGTATGGATCTGATTTTACATCATGCCTTAACAACTTGTGCAAAGTATTAGAAAGATGTGAGGAGAAGAATCTTGTCCTCAATTGGGAGAAGTGTCACTTTATGGTCAATGATGGAATTGTTTTGGGGCACAAGGTCTCGTCAGCTGGTATAGAAGTAGATCAAGCTAAAATCGAAGTAATGACTAGTCTGCCGACACCTTCCAACGTAAAAGACGTGGGGAGTTTTCTTTGGCACGCTGGTTTCTACAGGAGATTCATAAATGACTTGAGAAAAATAGCTAGACCCCTAACAACTCTTCTGTACAAAGAAGTAAAATTCAACTTTACCCCAGAATGTTTAAAAGCTTTTGAGGGGATCATGTCAGCTTTAGGAACCGCCCCTATCGTCCAAGCCCCTGATTGGAGTTTACCCTTCGAAATAATGTGCGACGCAAGCGATTTCGCTGTAGGCGCAATACTTGGCCAGAGGAAGGATAAGAAATAACATGCCATCTACTATGCTAGTAAGACTCTCGATGATGCACAAAGGAACTATGCAACAACAGAAAAGGAACTGCTAGCAGTTGTCTACGCTTTTGAAATGTTTCGTCCTTACCTAGTTGGTTCGAAAGTAGTTGTCCACACTGACCTTGCTGCCCTAAAGTACTTGATGCAGAAGAAAGATGTGAAACCAAGGCTATTAAGATGGATCCTACTTCTACAAGAATTTGACATAGAGATAAAGGATAAGAAGGGAGTAGAAAATGGAGTAGCTGACCATCTTTCACGGATCAGAATTGAAGATGACGTCCCCATCAATGATTTCCTACCCTTAGATAATGTCTATCGAGCGGACTCAGCATTAATGGGTCATGTGTGTCTTACATCTGAGGAAGCATCGATCGATACTCAAAGAAAGTTATCGATCGACACTTTAGACGACCATCATTTTAAGGCACACAAAGACACAGTGATAGTTGACATAGATATCAAAGTTGCCCACCACCTTATGCAAACTGATATGGGTTCTCCCATTGGTAGAAGTTCAAGTCTGGGGGTGTGTGCGGTGGCTGCAACCAGTTCAGATAGGCCTTGGTATGCTGATATAGTAAACTATCTAGCTGCCGACGTAGAGCCAGAAGAACTCCGAGGTTATAAGAAGAAGAAGTTTATGAGAGAAATCAGAAGATATCACTCGGATGAACCATACCTCTACAAACACTGCTCTGACAAAATATATAGACGATGTGTCGCAGATATTGAGGTTCCAGATATTCTATTTCACTGCCATGGATCCGATTACGCTGGCACTTTGCAACTTTCAAGACAGTTTCTAAGATTCTACAATCAGGCTTCTGGTGGCCTACCATGTTTCGAGATGCTCAGTCCTACATTTCACAATGTGATCGGTGCCAACGAAGAGGAAAAATCAGTAAAAGACATGAAATGCCATTAAATTTCATACTTGAAGTGGAAGTGTTTGATTGTTGGGGCATCGACTTTATGGGACCTTTTCCTTCTTTGTACGGGAACAAATATATCCTAGTCGCTGTCGACTATGTATCTAAGTGGGTAGAAGCAATAGCATCCCCGACGAATGATGCTGCTGTAGTCATGAAACTTTTCAAAAGCATCATTTTCCCTAGATTTGGAGTTCCTTGAGTGATAATAAGCGATGGAGGCTCGCATTTCATCAACAAAGTGTTTGAGAAGCTTCTTATTAAGCATGGAGTCCACCATCGAGTAACTACGCCTTATAATCCTCAGACCAGTGGACAAGTAGAAGTTTCCAACCGCCAGATCAAGGAAATACTAGAAAAGACAGTAGTAAACACAAGAAAGGATTGGTCTAAAAAATTGGATGATGCACTTTGGGCCTACATAACTGCATTTAAAACACCACTCGGAACTACACCCTTTCACCTACTTTATAGGAAAGCATGCCACCTTCCAGTAGAGTTAGAACACAAGGCGGCATGGGCTGTAAAATGATGAATTTCGACGTCAAGCCTGCTAGGGAAAGGAGATTGGTTCAGCTGAATGAGTTAGATGAAATCAGATATCATGCTTATGATAACTCAAAGTTATACAAGGAAAGAAAAAAAGCTTATCACGATAAGAAGATCATCTCTAGACATTTCGAACCGAATGACCAGGTGCTTCTGTATAATTCTCGTTTGACAATATTTCCTGGAAAATTACGCCACGCTGGTCAGGTCCCTTTACTGTTAAAGAAGTCAGACCCTATGGAACCGTGAGTGCTAATCAACTCTAAGGAGAAGAGTTCGGTAAATGGACAAAGAGTAAAGCATTATTGGGCAACAGCAAAGATACCGGATAGGCAAATTACATGCCTGAGAATGCCACCTACCGATTGATATGGTATCACAGTCAAGCTAAAGACTACAAATAAGCACTGAGTGGAGGCAACCCACTATTAGGCAATTTTTAATTTGGTTTTATTTTTATTTATTATTAATTTTCGTATTTCTTTATTGAAAAAAAAATTGACTAGAGGGATTACTATCCTATCGACCGACGAGACCCAGCCGATATCGTTCGACAGTAAACCACTTGCAGCGATCGATGTTACCTCCACTCCATCGATCGATCCCGAGTTCGGTCAAGTATTTAGATTCTACTTGTTCAATTGAGTCCATATGATTTATGTTTTCCACCATAATCACGACGAATGTTACACTGGGATAGTGTAATTTAAGTCTGGGGGGATTACTAACGTTTATCTACTTTATGAGTCTTATTTAAAATGTTTTCAAAAAGTTTTTATTGAGTCAAGAAGGGGATGATGATCTAATTCGATTTATTACTTGTCATCTAACCACTCTTTAGATCAGTCTTAGATTTACTGACTGCGGAAGTACTAGAGATACTAAAGTGGATCAACCTGTCAACTATGTTTGCACTTGCTGAGAGTGTGAAGGAACCAAAGCTGATCTCCAACCTAATTGAGCTCAACTTTGCTTGTGTTGGGGCTTGGTATACATGGGATCGGATTCTTCAAACAAGTCTGGAAGGTAAAGCCTTGTGTAGATTTATCACCTTCTCTCTCTCCATTTCGACCCTAGATATATAAGTAGAGATTAAAAAAAGAAAAAAAAAATATATATATATAGGTTTTTAGTTAGGTGGAATCCGAACAGGATTTGGTGGCTACAACCATTAAGGCTTTCTTCATAAAGATTCCAACAAAAATAATTCGAACGGGACTTGGTGCGGCAATCATCAAGGTTCGATTCATATGAATTCTTGGATATAGGTCAAAAAGAAGTGAACAGGATTTGGTGGCAACAAACATTAAGTCTTGATTCATGGAAGCCTGTCCAATCTTGGTCAATGATCCTGCAATGGAAACAGACTTTGACTAAGAGAGAAATGAGTAGAGAGAGAGAGGATATGAACTAACTTTTAACTGCAGTTCCGGATTCTTGTTTGACAATCCTTGCATCTTGTGATCGATACTCCCAAGGTAAAGCCTACACTTTTATTTATGTTAAGAAATGAGATCATTAGAGGGGATTGTCAGACAAGGATCTGTTAAGTTGTTGACTAGGTGAATTTGGTTGCTATACTAGGATATTGTATAATGTGCTTCTAAGGTTAGGATGTTTAAGATTTGGCTTGCACTACTAGAGAGATGGTGATTGAGTTTTTAAAATCTTTTGAGTCCCTGCTGTTTTCAAACCTCTCTCAGAGAGACTGCCTGTTGGTTTTGCTTGAGGACAAGCAAAAGGGTAATTCTGGGGGAGTTGATCGACCATGGATTTTACCCATTTTTAGCCATGGTGTATAGGTGTTTTATATATATGTAATACAATATAGAGTCTATTTAGAGTATTTACAGGTTCAGGTACGTTCTGGAGAAATATGGTGATTTTGGTGTCTTTTGGAGTCTTTTGAGTGCAGGGCTGCGGAGACGCGTCAGATGTTTAAATATGGATGGAGACCTTCCCATGGTGCGATTGAGCCCATCTTTTGGCACAAGATAGAGCTTTGAGTTAGCTTTCCAATGCCACCGGTCTGAGGTCAAATCCAACGGTTAGATCAGAAGTTATGCCCGTTTCTTGAAGAGTGGTCAGTCTGCCTCATGAGAAGGCTGTTGAGAAGAGGAATGTATATCGATCGATGGGAAAGCCTTCATATTGATCGATATGGATGCCATAATGCGGGCCGATTATATTTTATGACCGCCTGAAGGCCATAAGCCACCCCAAATTACCATAATGCCCCTGCACGACTAGAAACCCTATTTTATTGTTTTCTAAGCCATTGTTGACGGCTAAGCTTGTTTTTGGATTAGAGAGAGAGCTTTGGATTAGAGAGAGATCTTAGCACCTTGAGAGAGGGAAGATCTTGAACTCCTTTGTTTCTTTGCTCTATTCTTTATTTTATCTATTGAAGTATTCAGACCATCATGATGTTTCTTATGAATATGTTTGAGTAGTCTCATTGTTAGATTTAGGTTTCTCACAAGGTTGACTCATGTATTGCAAATAATTCATTGTTAGGGTGTTTAAAATAAAGTTCTTCATCTAGTTGTTCTTAATGTTTTGATTAGGATTAATCACCTTGACCTAGATCTTAGGATTAATTTGGATAAATGAGAACTTAGCAAATTCCTGAAAACTAAACTAGTTTGTTCTAATCTGACTGAGAACATATGAGAGTTGTTCATAGTCAGATTAGAGAACCCATCAAACCCGATCTTAAGGCTCGCTGGAAGCAATATCGATCGACGCAACTATCGTTGTATCGGTCGATATTGTGGAAGGTGCATCGATCGATATTCTATTGAATAATCGATCGACACTTTCTCATGATCATCCAACGATAGTTGATGATCCGAGATCCAGTTGAAGGTAATCAAATTGATTTAACCTAAAGCTTGAGTTCAGAACTATGAATAGTAAAACCCCTAATTAACTTGCAAACTTGTCATACCTGAGATAATACCTGAATCTAGCTACCTTTCCCCCTGTTAACAACCTCAAATCAAATCAATCGAGCAACTGCTTTGCTCACCATTTAATTTACTGTTTTAAACCTATTTATCTAGCTTTATTTCGAAGATTATATAATCTATTGTGTAATCCTTGAGTCTCTGTGGATTCGATCCCTAAGTATTACAACTGAACCTCTTATTTGAGAGAGTAATTCACTCCTTAGGGTAATTTGAGTGATATCAAAAGGTCCTGGTTCTGACTTTTCTGTTATAGCTCCTAGTAATGTTTTGCTGGTAGGACAAGTTTCTCAGTTCGCTGCCTCTCTCTTTTCGTCAAGTAGGTTGAGGCTGAATGCCATTAGCTCATCGTTTTCTTCCTGAGAGATGAATTCTGATATGGTCGTTTTCACGTGCAACTCTTTTGGTATCATTGCTTATGTGTTGTAGATCACTGAATAAGAAATTTCATATGTAGCCATTTTGGGAGCGGTCCGATAAGCCCACATGACTCCGTCTAATTCTTCTGCCCATCTTCCGTGAGCATCCTACAGGTGTTTCTTCAGCATGTTTACCACTGTCTTGTTGGTAGATTCCGCTTGTCCGTTGGACTAAGCATCTCTAGGCGTGGCGAAGGTAAGCTTTATGCCCCAGTTCTTGCAAAATTCTTGGAAGTTATGGCTCATGAACTAGGGTTCCATTGTCTGTGACAATTTCTTTTGGAACTCCGAAGCGGGTGATCACGTTAGTCCACAAAAACTTTCTTACATGTAGATCGGTTATTCATCTTAGTGCTTTGGCCTCAACCCATTTGGAGAAATAATCAGTTACGACCAAGAGGAAGACCTTCTGCCCCGGCCATTTGAAATTTTCCCACTATATCCATGCCCCACTTCCTGAAAGGACAGGGGGAGCTTATGGACTTTAGGTTTTCCGGAGGAAGTCTGGAAACCGCGGCGTGTCTTTGGCATTGGTTGCAGTATTTAGCTTGTTTGCTGGTGTCTTCTATCATTGTGGTCCAGTAGTAGCCGGCTCTCTTGGCTCTTAGCACCAAGCTTCGGCCGCTCGAATGAGAACCGCACTCTCTTTCATCCAATTCTTCGAGTATCCTGGCGGCCTCTCTAAGTGTGATACATCATAGTTAAGGACCGTAGAAGGATCTCCTGAATAATTTTCCCTGGGAAATGCAGTATCTTGCTGCTTGCTTCTTGATCCTTCTGCTTTCGTTGCGGTCCACTGGGAGGATATCGTTTTCCAGGTGTTGAATTATGGGAGTCATCCATCAGGCTCCGCTTCCTTCTCTATTGCTGGCCACTGAAGAATTAGGAAGGGAATACTCATCTGGCTTTTAGTTTCGAGGGCGGACCCTAGATTAGCCAGAGTGTCGGCCTGCGAATTTTGTTCCCTGGGGATTTGCGTGAGTTTGCAGCTTTGAAATGTTTTGATCAGGCGTTTGGCGATCAACAGATACTTGATCATACTAGCATCTTTAGCCTGATATTCTCCCTCCACTTGGTTGATTATCAGCTGCAAATCATTGAAGAATTGTATGTTTTCCTCACCCCTTTTCTGGGCAAGTGTTAGCCCCGCAATTAGGGCTTTATATTCACTTTCATTGTTGGTTGCCTTGAAGTTACATCACACTGCCCTTGAAGCCGGGTTTCCTGAAAGGGAGGTGAGTACTATTCCTGAGCCTGCCCCTCTGATGTTGCTGGACCCATCCACATGTAAAACCCATTCTCCTTTCTCACTCTGGAGATTGATCTCTTATTCCAGAGCTAGAAGCAGGGTATTAGAGAATTCGGCCATGATGTTCGCCAAGACCTATGATTTGATGGCCGTTGCAGGTCGGAATACTACATCGTATTCTCCCAGTTCCACTGTCCATTTGGCTAGACGCCATGACATTTGGGGCTTGTGGAGGACGATTTTTATGGGAAACGACGTTACAACAATGATTTGGTGGTTCTGGAAGTTAGAGTGTAACTTTCAGGCTGCAATGACTAAGGCTAGAGCGGGTTTCTGCGTCGAGGAGAGACTTACTGACCTGATAGATTGGGAGCTGTTTGATTCCATCCTCTCGTACAAGGACAGCGCTCACTGCATGTTCTAATACCGCCAGGTATATTAGTAGAATTTCTCCGTCCAAAGGTTTTGACAGGAGAGGAGGTGTAGTGAGATAATCTTTGATCTCGTTAAGGGTGGACTCGCATTTGTCGGTCAACTGGAAATCTTTCGGGCTCTTGAGAGCTTCAAAGAAAGCATGAGATTTGTCGGATAACATAGAGGAGAACCTGCTCTGTGCCGCCATCCTGCAAGTTAGCCTTTGGACCTCTTTTACATTCTTGGGGGCAAGGAATCGTATGGATGGCTCTTATCTTCTCTGGATTGGCTTCAATGCCCCGGTGGGTTATGCTGTACCTGAGAAACTTCTTGGAGTTCACGCCGAATGAGCACTTCGTGGTATTGTGGTTCATGTTGTAGTTCCGAAGGGTAGAGATGGCCTGCTGCAGATGCGATATGTGATCTTCAGCTTCCGGAGACTTGACTAGCATGTCGTCAATATAAACTTCCATGGTCTGCCAGAAGCGCAGGCTTTTACCTTCCAGACTTGCAGGAGGAACCCGATCCAATGAATACCAAGCCCCAAGACAAGCAGTAATAGTCAAATTAAGTTGGAGGTCAGTTTTCATTCCTTCAAACATTCTTAACAGTCGTGGTCATAGTTGACAAGTGATCCACTTTTGTATCTCTAGTACCATCTGCAGTCAGTAAGTCTAAGAGTGGTGCTAAAGAGTGGTTAGATAACAAGTAAAATTTTGAAATGACTCAATAAAAACTTTTGAAAACCATTTATTAAGACTCAAAACATAAAGTAATGTCAGTAAACCTCTCCGAGACTTAAATTATACACTATCCTCTGTGTATATCCAGTCGGAGTTATGGTGAGAACATAAATCAAAAGTACTCAATTTAACAAGTTAGAACGATATATAGTGAGAACATAAAACGTTGATCGATGGCATGAAGTGTCTGTCGATCGTTGCACCTGTTTCAGTGTCAATCGTTATCGACCTGGTTTCGACGGTCTCGATTATCTTGGGCAATCGTCTACTCGTATCTTTTATTTTTGAACCTGCAGTAAAATTAAAAAACGAAAATCAGTAAAAGTATGAAATAAACTAAGTTAGATTACCTAATAGTAGGTTGCCTCCCAGTCAGCATTTTGTTATAGTCATTTAGCTTGACTTTGGAAGTGTTTTGGCTAGTATGGATGAAAGTGCATACTTGTTGGGAAACAAATGTCTACTTCTTCTTTGCTCTTCTGGAACCATGTACCGATGAATCTTATTATGGCTTCTTCTCCTCTGGTCTACTGATTCTTTAGTATCTCCTTAGCAACCTCCACTGTATGCATCCTATATCCAATGCTGTCCTGATGTGATCCAAGTCTGGTATATGTGTAGCTTGAGATGTCCTTCAACTCCCGGTTGAAATCATCTCTAATCAAGTCTAGAGAAAATTTAATGTCATCAAGCTTATCATGTAGCATCTTCTCTGTTACCAGCTTTTCTTGGAATGATGTGGACTCGTCGTCGATCGATGGTGTAGAACGTCTGTCGATCGATGTTTGTCTTGCTGCTCCAATTGCAGTCTGTTTCTGAATAATCTCATCGAGCGAATCCAAATATGACTGTAGCCATTCTATCCATTCTTTGAATGATGCAAACCGAGCATCGATCGATGGTTGGATGTTACCGTCGATCTATTTCGATGTTCCTGCTCCAATTGCATGTTGTTCTTGAATCATGGCCATGTTCTTCTTCATCTCATCAATGCGTGTAGTTAACCAAACGATATTGTTGTTGAATGGATAGTAGACATCATCTAGCCTCCTGTTGAAGTCATCTTCTGACATCCCCTGAGCTTTGTAGAAACTATGTACCATATCATTAATCTCTGCTCTGGTGTAAGTGTCTGATTCTTGCCTGGAGTGAGTGAATAGCTTTGCACGTTTTAGAAGACGGATACAGGTGCGCTCGAACAGCATAGCTCTTTCCACTATTTCTCTGACATTGTCCTTTGTTACTCAAATGATTCCTCCATTGACAGCTCGTGCAGATCCATGATCATCTATATAAACACCATATTCATCTCTCCTTTCCCAGTTGAACCTCCTTTTCCCATTCTGAGCATAAGCTCTGCGTCCAAATTCGATTTGCGCATCGATCGATGGTCTACGAGGACTGTCGATCGATAGTGGAGCATATGTTTGTTGCTGACAGAATAGGTTCTCTGCACCATTTGCTATTGCAAGAATGTCTGCAATATCTTCCCTTGAGACGTGTATAAGTAGTCCATCTATAGCTCGTGCTTGGCCTTCTGGATCCTTGAAAATACCAAATTCATCCGTTGTTAGATAACCATAATCTGTATGATCTTGTGCCTTTACCTCAGATAATGGTGTGTGACGAATGTCGATCGATGGCAGGTTGTTGCTGTCGATCGATGGTCGTTGTCTGCTCTGTCGACACGATTGAAACGAGTTCCTTCTCCACAGGCTAGTGCAAAAAGTGAATAAGTTTCTGCTCTTGCTTGATCTTCTGGATTAATGGCACAGAAGTTATACTCGATGATTTCTTCCTTTCTGTAATCCTCATAATACTCATCATCTCGGATCTATGGTTTTGCAGTCTCCACTGCAAAAGTCGGCTGATAGCAATCATTCTCCCAACTGTTGATTGAATAGCTATCTTCTGGAAAATTGTCTATGTCATTCGCAGGGTCAGTGTCGATCGATTTTTCTTTGTTGTTGTCGATCGCGTTTGGATGATCATGATCGATCGATGGCGGATGTTGAGCACTGATCGATTCTTCAGCTGCAAAATTGTGCTTTGCTCCACAATAGCATGCTGCCATGAATCCTGGATCATCCCCAATCTCTATGTAGGGCATCTGTGTCTTGACAACTCGAACTAGATCATAGTAGACGTTTGGATTGATGAGTGTCAGGCACAACTAGTTAGTCTGCATGTTGCAAACGGCTCCTACAGTATCTGAGAAAGCTCTCCCAAGAAGTAGAGAAGTATTCTAGTTCAGCTTGATATCCAGGACATGAAAGTCTACTGGAACTAGGGCATTACCAATATGCACCTCAAGGTCTCTGAGGATTCCTCATGAGCTCCACTGAGAAAAATCCACAAAAGTGAATGAATCCTTTGAAGGCTCTATCTTCAGACCTAGATGGTCTGCCATCACCTTAGGGAGAATGCTGACTGAAGCCCCTGTGTTGCACATCGCATGTGGGAACTCAATGCCTCCTACCAAGCAGGGTACTGCGAATTTTTTAGGGTCACTCTTCTTCTTCAATGTGATCCTCTGTTTCATCTTCTCTCTGACCAGATGAAACATTCTTTCAATATCTTTCTCAGTATCCTTGGATTCTCTGAAGAACATCAACAATCAGTGGGTAAAATAGGATTCCTCGAGTGGCTAGTCTATTAGGATCCTAAGAACTCTCTTTGTGAAGCTATCCATCTCCTTCTCATTCGCTCCCCTCTTCAGATGCTTGGCAACCTTCTCTTTCCTATTCCTTAAGTTTCTCCTCTCAGTAGCCTGATCAACTTGCATAGGCTCTGATGCATCTTCTGTAATGCGACTGATGTTGTCTGCTAATTCCTCCGGAGGTTTTGATGGATTTCCGACTGCATAAAGTCAAGTTGCGTCGATCTTGGGTAATTGCACTTGGTAAGTGGGAGGTGTTCCTCAATGATGGTTGCTGGCTGATATTGATCTTCGGTTGAATCTATATCTCGATCGACGACGTGATCAAGGTGTCGATCGATGTTTGTCGTGCTCATACGGCAGGCTTTTGGCGGATGAGGGTGTCGAGCTGAAAACTCCTCGTGGGTCATAATTTGCACTATTTTGCATGATGCAACTGACTCTTCCATTGATCGATGTTGGGGTGGAGTTGTCGATCGCTGCTCGTCAAACTCCATTGATCGATGTTCAGCTCTTGGTGTCGATCGACACCAGTGTGAACTACTGAAGCTCATGGAACTTTCGACTTCGAAATCCACCTCTTGAAGCCTTACTTCTTTCACTACCTGCCAAAAGTTATCATCTATGATGACATTCACGTGGTGTTTCATTGCTTCATCTTCTTTTCCCTTTACTAAGGCTTCTTGCCTCCTAACAGCCTCTCTTGTCTAAACCACCTGCATCTCCAACTTCTTCACATGTGTCCAGCCTCTCTTGTCTAAACCACCTGCATCTCCAACTTCTTCACATGTGTACTAAAAGTCTCAAGCTTTGTGTTCAGGTTGGTGTAGACATAATCAATTTTCCCATTAAAATCCACTGTCAGCTTCTGCTTGCCCTCAAGAACCTGATCAGGCATTGCTTCTATCTTTCTCTCTTGAGTCTGTGGTGGTGGGTTCTGGTAGGAAGATGTCCTATAGTTTTTGTTGTTGCTGCTGTAGTTGCTGTTGTAGGGCTTCTGGTACTGTGAACTCTGGTTGTAGTTGCTTCTTTGTCCATTGCCATAGAAGTTCCTGTTTCCATTCTGATTCCCTGACTTTTGATTCTGAAATCCAGTGCCACTGATGAAGTTCACGTCCTCCTCTACTTCGTTGAGGTTGTCGATGTCTACAACATCTACATCTTCTGCAAAGGTAACCTGCTTCCTGAGAAGCTTGTGAACACTGTCCAGTTTAGCTCTAACAACGTCCATCTGCTCTTCCCAAGGATAGTGGCCGATTTTCTCCACTCAAAATCAGTGTTCTTGGTGCTATTACTGGATGCCAAGTTTTCAATGAGTCTCAAAGATTCTTCCGGATTCCTAGTATTGAAGTTCCCTTCACTAGCTGTGTCCAGAGCGATCTGATATGCCTGCTCGATGCCTCTGAAGAAAGTGCTGAGCAGTTGCACTTGGTTGAATCCATGGTGTGGACAATTTCTATAATAAGAGTTGAATCTGATCCAAGAGCTTCTGAATGATTCTACAGGCTCTTGTGTGAATGTAGCAATCTTGCTCCAAGTCTTCAGCATGTGCCTCATCAAAGAAATTACGCAGGAATACATTCTTGATGTCGGTCCTGGATGTAAGAGATCACGTGGTAGCTATTTAAGCCACTGCGAAGCTTCTCCAGCAAGTGAGTACTTGAAGAGCTTGCAGAAAAGGTAGTCCTTAGGGACTCCATTAGCTTTTATGGCAGAAACTTAATCCTTGAACCGCTCCAGATGGTCCATTTGATGCTCATGGGATAACCCACAGTAGGGTGTCTTTTCCACGAGTGTGTAGTATTGAGGCTTCAACTCAAAATCATTCCTCTTGATAGTTGGAGGACGAATAGCAGATCTGTTGGCGTAGTATTGGTACGGGTGGTTGTAGTCAGCCAACATTTTAGTTTGAGCAGCTTCTTCCAAAAGCTTGAGCAGCAGCTGTAGCAGCTTCAGCATCAGGATCAGAGATTACAGCCCCCCTGATTATCTATCTTCTGACATGCTGCATTACACAGATGACCCTCCTGGTCATGCAGGTTTCCAATCTCGTCCTGAATAAGAACTATAGTCGCAACCATTTCTCACGGTTGAGTATCGATTGATGTTCTAGATGAGGTATCGATCGATGTCGGGTGTAAGATGTCGGTCTACGACCGAGAGGTCTCGGTCAACGGTGGAATGAGAGTATCAGTCGAAGGACAAGTGCAGATGTCAATTGATGCTGAGCGTCTCTCTTTGCGGATTGAGCGTTATAAGCGTGCAGGATCAAAGAAAAATATCGATTGTTCCTTGTTGCTTCTGGTACTGTTGGGCATGTACCTGAAAAGACAACAAAATTTTTTTGAGTAAAGTAAATAGAAAAATAACCTAGACTCAATCAGACTAGATAAGATCTTATGGCAATCAAAGCTCCCCGGCAACGGCGCAAAATTTGATACATGCTCAAATTACCCTAGGAGCAAATATACTCTCATCAAAAGAGGTCAAGTTGTAGTACTTAGGGATCGAACCCAAAGAGAGCTAGGGCACACACTAAATCCTAATCAGAAGTGATTAAGTTAGGTTGATTATTAATAAAGTAAACAACAAGGTGAACAAGGCAGTTGTTCATATGATTGGATTTGAAGTTGTAAACAATAATACGAAAGAGTTAGACTTAGGATTTCTATTCAGGTAATCAGGATTATAATTATATAGAGACTAAACGTTGCTTGCAAGATATTATAGAACTCAACTAGGAGTACAATCTAACAACTTTCATATGTATAATTTTCTAGTATCTAGATCTTAGATCTCAACTTTCGTTTATTCATCAGAAGAAAATGCCGATCGATTATTTTATGGGAATATCGATTGATACACCTTTCGAGACGTCAATTGATCAATCTATCGGATTGTCGATTGATGTTCTTCTAGAAATCTTTAAGATTGGGTTGAAATAATGTTCACTAGGCTCCCTAGATCAACTGTCATTGTTATAGCAATCCTAGCGCAATAAGATTTGTTTCAGATCGAAGACCAAGCTGTCGCTTGTGCCTAATGATTCTAAGATAAGGGTTCTAGTTAGCTACTCTAGAACACAAGCAATAAGGACAATCTATTGGTGAATATCACAACTTAGAAATTCTATATTTAGGGCTAATCCTTCATAACCTATTTAAACCCTAAACCTAACAATTGAATTACTCAAACATAGCTTAGCAAAACATAAACATGGATAATAGAAACTGTATAAATTAATAGATAGAAAAACTGGAGTTCCAACACAATGCTCTGAAGGAGTCTTGGATCTTCTCTCCAAATCTACTAAAAACCCTAAAAACCTTTTGTTGTATGAAAAGAATGAAAAATAAGTGATATACCATGGATTTTATCCGTTTTTACCCATGGTATATAAGTGTTTTTATTACTATTATCTATGTTTTGGAGTCTATTAGGTATGTTTTCAGGCTTAGGAGCATTTTGGAGAAAAGTGATGTTTTAGGTGCCTTTTTAGAGCTTAAAGAAGAGTTCACCCGAGATCAGACCAGAGGTCGACATCCGGAGCTATACATCGATCGATGCACATTCCGTGCTATCGATCGACACATATTTGCCGAGGGACGATACATCGAGATCATAATCGATCGATGTACATCCAGTACTATCGATCGATATCGAGCGGCGAAAGAAGACAAGTTGGACTTGGCCGAACTTGAAGCCCACGACATCACATTTTTACAAGATTGCCCCTGACGAGTTTTTAACCTAATGAACTCATATTTATATGTGTCTAAGTGTTTTGGCACAAAAAAAAGCTTTTTCACCACCACCTTTTTACACATTTCTTTTACCATAGTTTCATTACTTTGCAAGTTCTCAATAAAGTTCTATTTAGTTCTTAATTCTTTACTTGTTCTTCTTAACAAAGGTTATAGGATTCTAGATCTAGAGGAAAGATCCAAAGAGATTTGTGATTGGAACTTAAGTGTTCATTCCTCTAATATATCTATGAACTCCTATTATTACCTTGTTGCTATGAATCACTTAGCCATGTCTGAGTAGATTCACTTGTTAGATTTAGGGTTTAAATAGGATATGAGGGATTAGCCCCAACCTATATCTGCTATAGTTGTGATATTTATTGTTAGGATTGTTCACTAATGCTTTTTCTAGATTAGCTAACTAGAACATGAACTTGGATTGCATTATTTATTTAATATAATTCCTGATAACATCCTATACATGCTATGACCCTCTTGAGACAAGCGGAAGCTGATCTAAGATCATGGTGAGCACTGTATCAACTCGCGCATAAGTTCTGCTTAGAGCCGTATCGATCGATACTCCTATAGAGTAATCGATCGACGTAGGTATAGGTGTATCGGTCGATATTCCTATCGAATAATAGATCGATACTATTGGCGATATAGCTGACCGCAAAAACCATTTAGCATCTAAGTAATAGATGGTCCAAATATTGCGAGAGCTGATGGATTCATTTAATAGTGTTGAGCTCTGACATATCACGCAAGCAACTTGTTAGCATTTATAGTATTTATAATCCTGAATTCCTGAATACCTACCCTGAATTTAACTACTTTTCATTATTGTCTTAAACCAAAACCTTTCAACTGAGTAATCTTACGATTACTCAAAAACCTGCACTTTACTTTATACCATTTTCAACCTAGCATAGTCCCTAAGATTGCATCTTATTTGTACACTAGCTCTCTGTGGATTCGACCCCTAGGTGCTACAACTTAACCTCTTATTTGAGAGAGTAAAGTCATTTCTTAGGGATAAACATTTGAGTGATATCAAATTTGGCGCCGTTGCCGGGGAGCTTTGATACAATTAGATTTAATCTGATTAGGTCTAGGTTATTTTTACTTTAAACTGTTTTCTGACACAAATTTTTTTTCTTTGTCTTTTCAGGTACATGCCCAGCAGTACTAGAAGCAACAAGGCATCTCAACTTTTGTTCTCAGAAGACCCTGCTAGCTTGGAACGTTCAATCCGCAAGAAAATCCGTTCCGTATCGATCGACATCAACAACTGTCTGTCGATCGATACAGTATATCGATCAATACTTTTCCGCGAGTCATGGTTGCGCCGATTATTCTCACACAAGATGAGAATGGAAACTTGCGTGACCAAGGTCACCTTCGTAATGAAGCAGTAAGAAGCTCAATGCTCAGAATGAAGTAATCCCTGAGCCATAAATTGCACCTACAGGAGTTGTTCAACCTGTAGGAGAGGCTGCTCGAACACTAGCTGACTACAACCGTCCAGATCAGTTCTACACCAACAGATCAGCCATTCGTCCCCCTACTATTCAGAGAGGCAATTTGAGATCAAGCAGCAGTACTACACCCTTGTGGGACAGACACCCTCTGTGGGCTGTCCAATGAGCTTCCATGGATCATCACGGAGAGGTTTGAGGATCTCATATTTGCTATCAAAGCCAATGGAGTCCCCTTGGAATACCTTCTCTGTAAGCTCTTCAAGCACTCTTTATCTGGAGAAGCTTTACGGTGGCTTAAGCAGCTACCACCAGGATCTCTTACATCCTGGAGCGACATCAGCGCATTTCTGCGTAACTTCTTTGATGATGCTGAAAACTTAAGGAGGAAAATTGCCCCATTCTACCAGGAGCCTGGAGAGTCAGTCAAGGATACCTGGATCAGATTCAAGTCTTACCAGCGAGATTGTCCACACCATGGATTCAACAAGGTGCAACTGCTCTGCACTTTCTTGAGGCATCGCTGAAATATCGATAGCTCGATACTTCGAGTGAAGGCAACTTCACCACAAGGAATCCTGAAAATGCTGTGAAACTAATAGACAACTTAGCATCCAGCAACAGCACGAAGAACATTGTAAAAGCAAGATCTGCAGCGCTCCTTGGAAAGGAAAAGATAAATGAGGTGCAGGCTACACTTGACAATGTTCGAAGTCGCTAAACAAGCAAATCTGCTCGAGAGGAGGATGCGAAGCTGATGAATAAGATGACTATCGATATCACTCAAATTACCTAAGGAGTGACTTTACTCTCAAATAAGAGGTTCAGTTGTAGCACTTAGGGATCGAATCCACAGAGACTCTAGGATTACACAATAGATTGTTTAGTCTTGAAATAAAGCTAGATTTAGGCTATTTCTCAGGTGTAACTAGCATGCAGGGTATCTAGGGTTTTAATATTCATAGTTCTGAACTCAAACCTTAAGGTTGAATCAATGATTGATTGTCTTCAACTAGATCTTAAGTCATCAACTATCGTTCGATGAGTATAAGAAAGTGTCGATCGATTATTCTATATGAATATCGATCGATACAGTATATCGATCAATACTTTTCCGCGAGTCATGGTTGCGCCGATTATTCTCACACAAGATGAGAATGGAAACTTGCGTGACCAAGGTCACCTTCGTAATGAAGCAGTAAGAAGCTCAATGCTCAGAATGAAGTAATCCCTGAGCCATAAATTGCACCTACAGGAGTTGTTCAACCTGTAGGAGAGGCTGCTCGAACACTAGCTGACTACAACCGTCCAGATCAGTTCTACACCAACAGATCAGCCATTCGTCCCCCTACTATTCAGAGAGGCAATTTCGAGATCAAGCCGCAGTACTACACCCTTGTGGGACAGACACCCTACTGTGGGCTGTCCAATGAGCTTCCCATGGATCATCTGGAGAGGTTTGAGGATCTCATATTTGCTATCAAAGCCAATGGAGTCCCCTTGGAATACCTTCTCTGTAAGCTCTTCAAGCACTCTTTATCTGGAGAAGCTTTACAGTGGCTTAAGCAGCTACCACCAGGATCTCTTACATCCTGGAGCGACATCGAAAACGCATTTCTGCGTAACTTCTTTGATGATGCGCGCGCTGAAAACTTAAGGAGGAAAATTGCCCCATTCTACCAGGAGCCTGGAGAGTCAGTCAAGGATACCTGGATCAGATTCAAGTCTTACCAGCGAGATTGTCCACACCATGGATTCAACAAGGTGCAACTGCTCTGCACTTTCTTCAGAGGCATCGCGCTGAAATATCAGATAGCTCTGGATACTTCGAGTGAAGGCAACTTCACCACAAGGAATCCTGAAAATGCTGTGAAACTAATAGACAACTTAGCATCCAGCAACAGCACGAAGAACATTGTAAAAGCAAGATCTGCAGCGTTCCTTGGAAAGGAAAAGATAAATGAGGTGCAGGCTACACTTGACAATGTTCAGAAGCTGCTAAACAAGCAAATCTGCTCAGAGGAGGATGCAGAAGCTGATGAATAAGATGACTATCGATATCACTCAAATTACCCTAAGGAGTGACTTTACTCTCTCAAATAAGAGGTTCAGTTGTAGCACTTAGGGATCGAATCCACAGAGACTCTAGGATTACACAATAGATTGTTTAGTCTTCGAAATAAAGCTAGATTTAGGCTATTTCTCAGGTGTAACTAGCATGCAGGGTATCTAGGGTTTTTAATATTCATAGTTCTGAACTCAAACCTTAAGGTTGAATCAATGATTGATTGTCTTCAACTAGATCTTAAGTCATCAACTATCGTTCGATGAGTATAAGAAAGTGTCGATCGATTATTCTATATGAATATCGATCGATACACCTTTCGCAATATCATTCGACAAGCGGATTGCTTATCGATCGATATTGTTTCTAGTGAGCTTTAAGATCGGGTTTGAATTGGTTCTCCAATCTTACAAAGAGGCCACATTCGTGTACTGTAGGTAAAATTGGAACATACCAGTTTTGGTTTTCAGGGATTTGCTAAGTTCTCACTTATCCAAATTAATCCTAAGATCTAAGACACGGATGATCAATCCTATACTTAGCATTAAGAACAATTAGAATGAAGAACTATATTTTAAACACCCTAACATTAAATTAATTGCAATGCATGGTTAACCTTAATGAGAAGCCTAAATCTAACAAGAGAAACTACTCAAACATATTCATGAGAGACAAAATCATGATGGTTTAAATAATACTTTTAAATAGAATAATAAGAGAAACAATAAAAGAGTAGAGAAAAATAAGGGAGTTCAAGATCTTCTCTGTATGCAGTTCAGATCTATCTCTCCATTCCTAAGCTCTCTCTCCAAGGTAGCAAGGTGCTTCTCTCCAAATTAGGTCTAAAAGTTCTCTAGGAAAGTCTGCCTCTAAAATAATACAAAACCCTATTAATATAGTCTAACAGGCGGCCAGGGACTTATTTGGTAGAAGTGAAACCCTAATGAGATGATTAGCTCATTTAATTCGTCATTAATTCTCGGAGGCCTTTCATATCGATCGATGTCACAAGCTCCTATCGATCGATGATTGTAGTGTCTCATCGGTCGATGCATCATGGTGAGAATCGGTCGATTAGCTCAAGTTACCGTTCCATTACAATCCTCCTTAAAGTATCCATTTCTGCTCCAAAATGGTCACATTTCACCAAAGAGTACCTGAACCTGTAAAAGCTTATAAAAGACACGAGAAGTGTCCTTTTGTTTCCAAAAACATAAAATCATGGTTGAAAGTGGGTAAAATCCATGACTTATCAATTCCCCCAGACTTATCATTTTGCTTGTCCTCAAGCAAATTTAAGGACATAGGTCTAGAAGAGGTTTCCAAATAGTGAGACTTAAACAACCTCTAACTCAAGATCATCACCTCAACTTTGTTGCAAGCCACATCAAAAATCTATTAGCTTCAGAAGTACATTATACCATATCCTAGCTTAGCAACCAAGTTCATCTAGCCAACAACTTAGCAATCCTGTCTGACTAGCCCCTCTACTGATTTCATTTCTGTGCATAAAGATAAAAGTGCGGGCTTTACCTTGGGAGTATCGATCACATGATTCAAGGTTGCTCAGACAAGTATCAGGATCTGCAGGTAAAAGTTAGTTCCTATCCTCTCTCTCTACTATTTCTCTCTTAGTCATGTCTGCTTTTTGTTTGCAGAACATTGGCTGAGATTGGACAGGCTTCCATGAATCAAGCCTTAATGGTTGTAGCCACCAAGTCCCATTCACTTCTTTTTGACCTATATCCTAGGATTCATGAAGGGGGTAACCACCATGTCCTGTTCGAATCCTTTACCTATAGAATTCTTATGAAGAAAGTCTTGAGGGGGTAACCGCCAAGTCATATTCGAATTCCTTCCTAAGTAATAACTAACTAGTCCTAGAACATATATTTAATTTTTTTTTAATAATACTTTTGAGAGCTGAATATTAAATCTAAATTCGAAAATGAGAAAGAGAGGGTGATAAAACTATCTACACAAGGCTTTACCATCCAGACTTGTTCGAAGCATCCGATCACATGTATACCAAGCCCCAAGACAAGCAGAGAATGTCAGGTTAGGTTGGAAATCTGCTTTGGTTCTTTCAGATGATCATGAAAAGTATTGTCATAGTGACCGGTGATCCACTTTAGCATCTATAGTACATTCTGCAGTTAGCAAATCTAAGAATGGTGCTAAAGAGTGGTTAGAAAATAAGTAGAAATTGAAAAACATATCACTGTCTCTATTTGGTGCGTGATAAATTCTTTTTCTTTTCTTTCTTTTTTTTTATTTATTTGAAAAATGAAGAATGCTTTAAAGAAATTTGAAAAAAATGAAGAATGCTTTAAAGAAATAAAACATAAAAAATGTTAGTAACAACCCTCCAGACTTAAACGACACTGTTCACAGTGTTATTTAGTCTAAGTTTGGTGAAAAATTGAAAGAAAAATAAAATTTGATAGTTAATGACTAGAGTAACCGTACCTATTATAACTCGTACCGATCCATACCCAGGCATGGTTATCGATCGATAGCGGTTAGACATAAGGTCATCAATTCATTTGTCGGTGTCTAACCCGTCTGATCTGTCATTTGTTATATCTGTTAGACAATCCAAACACAAGCAAATAGATAATAAGTCATGAAATAAAAATAGATAGTCGAAAGTAATAAATCCTAAAAATCCAAAATCGAAAAAATATAAAAATAAAAATAAGTGTCTGGGAATAAGGGATAGAAATGTGACGACTAGTTGGAGTGCTCTGCTGCCTCCTCGTCATCTGATGAAGAGTCACGACGGTACTGTGTGATGGTCCTGGCTCTGCTGGATGATACCACTCAAATTACCCTAAGGAGTGACTTTACTCTCTCAAATAAGAGGTTCAGTTGTAGTACATAGGGATCGAATTCACAAAGACTCTAAGATTACACAATAGATTGTATAGTCTTCGAAATAAAGCTAGATGGGTAAGTTTTAAACAGTAAATCAAATGGTGAGCAAGTCAGTTGCTCGATTGATTTGATTTGAGGTTGTTAACAGAAGGAAAGGTAGCTAGATTCAGGTATTATCTCAGGTTCGACAAGTATGCAAGTTAATTAGGGTTTTTACTATTCATAGTTCTGAACTCAAACTATAGGTTTAATCGAATTACTTATCTTCAACTGGATCTCGGATCACGAACTATCGATCGATGATCATAAGAAAGTGTCGATCGATTATTCGATAGAATATCGATCGATGCACCTTTCACAATATCGACCGATACAACGATAGTTGCGTCGAACGATATTGCTTCCAACGAGCCTTAAGATCGGGTTTGATGGGTTCTCTAATCTGACTATGAACAACTCTCATATGTTCTCAGTCAGATTAGAACAAACTAGTTTAGTTTTCAGGAATTTGCTAAGTCCTCACTTATCCAAATTAATCCTAAGATCTAGGTCAAGGATGATTAATCCTAAACAAAGCATTAAGAACAACTAGATGAAGAACTAAATTTTAAACACCCTATCAATGATTTATTTGCAATACGTGAGTCAACCTTGTGAGAAACCTAAATCTAACAATGAGACTACTCAAACATATTCATAAGAAACATTATGATGGTCTGAATAATACTGCAATAGAATAAATAATAGAAGAACAAAGTAAAGAAACAAAGGGAATTCAAGATCTTCCCGCTCTCATGGTTCTCAGATCTCTCTCTCCAATCCAAAGCTTTCTCTTTCTAGAATAGTATGAAGCATAGCTGTCAACAATGGCTTAGAATAACATAAATAGGGTTTTAGGTCGTTCAGGGGCATCTTGGTAATTTGTGATTACTTCTGGACTTAAATCAGTCATAAAATACACTTGGCCCACGTCCTGGAATCCATGTCGATCGATATGATGTGTGTAGCATCGATCGACATACAATGCTCTTCTAGACAGCCTTCTCTCGCGAGGCAGACTGAACACTCTTCAGTAAAACGGGCATAACTTCTGATCTAACCGTTGGATTGACCTCAGACCGGTGGCACTGGAAAGCTAACTCAAAGCTCTATCTTGTGTCAAAAGATGGGCTCATCTCACCGTGGGAAGGTCTCCATCCATATCTAAACACCTGACGCGTCTTCACAGCTCTGTACTCAAAAGACTCCAAAAGACACCAAAATCACCATATTTCTCCCGAACGTACCTGAACTTGTAAATACTCTAAATAGACTCTATATTGTAGTTAATATATATAAAAACACCTATAGACCATGGCTAAAAATGGCTAAAATCCATGGTCGATCACTGGATCATGGGCTCTGACGCTCCTCCTGCTCATGCACCTACAGCGAGACACTCTGGACCAGATTGTCTGAAGAGCGTCTGTGACAAACCCCTGAAAGTCTCCATGGTCGCGCATTGGAATGTCTGGCATGATGGGGAAGTCGGGTAGTGGTGCCTCTGGCTGGCCCTGTGTAGCTGGTGCTCTGGCTCTCTGGAACTCTCCGTGGCATGTCACGGAGGTTGCGGAGGAATGCCTCATCTGGCTAGAATCGTAGCCTGTCAATGCTCCCGTTGAAGTCCGTGATGTGGCGGGATGGCAGCTGCAGAAGACGGAGGCGGTCTCCTCTCCTGAAACTCCAGAGCAAGCCCTCCTTCAGCCACTGGGCTGAAGACAGATGCGCCATGTCCAAGTAGGCGCGGGAAGTGCGTGCTGGCTCTCCAGTCAAGCGGATGCCGAGGTGCTGGAAGATCGGTGTAAGCAGGCTCCCGATCGTCTCCTTCTTCCTGCCAGTGCCCTTGAAGGGCTTCATCTTCAACTCCCAGGTTGGGCATGGGCATGTCGCGTTCTGGGTCCAGGTCCTGCAGGTCTACAACTCCGTCAATCGCAATGAACAGCAGTGTGAGCTCGTCAATCCTCACCTTGTTGGGCTCCATCTTGCACAGAAAAGTGCTGGCAAGGGCCCTGATGAAGTAGCGCAAGGTGGGATGACGGATATCAGTCTGAGTGACAGCCATGCTCCAGTGGCCTGTGCCAATGATCCTCCAGAAGTCACCGATCATTGGAACTCAGGGACACCCATAGCGGTGTTAGAAGGATCGAACCCGTAGATCTCGCAGATCTCAGCAACTGTGATCTGGTATCTGACACCTCTGGCGAAGAACGAGAGAACTCCGTCGCTCGCGACGCAGCCAGTTCTGGTGGTGTAGTTGAGGTCAGCTGTAGCGAGGAACTTTCTAACCAGAGACGGGTAGAGGTTGTAAGGGTGTGTGGCCATGGTGCTGAAACCAAGCTGGTTGATCATGTCCCTCAAGTCGGGCCAGAGACCAAGCTGTCTGACGGTAGGCTCGTCGATGAAGCGGGTGGGAGCGATGTCGACGCGCAGCCATGCGTTGTAGAACAGGCTGTCGTAGTCGTCCCAACTCTCCGTACGCCGACGGTGGGTGCAGTCGGTGGAACGGACCACTGTCTTCGGGTCGGGGTAAGACTCCACCGTCTGTATGGCCTTGGAAGGGTTCCTAGGCCATGGGTAGCGCTCGTCGGGCTGTCGGGGCAGCGAGTGTGATGATGATGATGGCATCGAGGAAGATGGTGGTGTGGGTGGTGCCCTGGAGGTGCTCGGGATATCGAGCCTCCTCTTAGTCCTCCTCTCGCGTCTGCTGTCTCTTCGTGAACTCATCTGCAAACAACAAAACAAAAAGAATCATCCATTAGTAGGTGCGATCGATGGTTCCTATATCGATCGATTCTCTCGATGAGAGATCGATCGATTCGGGTAGCTCTATATCGATCGATAGTCGTATATGACATCGATTCCTGAGCGTCGATATCGATCGATTCAACAACGACCGTGTCGATCGACACGACATCGCGAAACCTGTAACACAAAACTCATCCCAAATCGCAATTCCACAAACAACAAATGCAAAATGAACAATCCTAGAACCTATTTCATCATACTAGCAACCTAAATCGACCGAATCCAAGCCTAATCGATCGATTTTGTTCATGTTAAAACCTAGTCAAACAAAATCCAAAAAATAGAGATATTCGGGTTCATACCTTGTAGAATCGTTGAATACATGAACAAATGAGATAGAGAAGTGAAAAACAAGGAGATTGAGGCAAGAAACGGCGAAAATCGACGTGGTTTTTAGAGAAAAAAATTGGTTTTTTGTTTTTGGGAGAGGACTGCGAAATGAGCTGATGAAAAGGCGGAAATCAGGGTTAACGACCCGCGGCCTTGATAAACCCGTATCGATCGATATGCCTAAGTGCATATCGATCGATTTTAAGGCAATTCCTTATCTATATATATATATATATATATTTAGAAAAAAAAAATTAAAATAAAATAAAAAAATAAAAAATATGAAAGATAAAAATGGAAATTAAATGCAATAGTGGGTTGCCTCCCACTAAGCGCTTTATTTTTAGTCATTTGCTTGACTTAAAAATCTCTTTAATCAGATTCGGGAATGCCCAACCGTTAAGGTTTGACATTTGGCAGTTTAGCCCAGTAATGCTTCACTCGTTTCCCATTCACCGTAAATTCTTCTCCTTTATCGTTCCTAAGGGTGATGGCTCCGTTTGGTCTGGCTACCGTAACTGTGAAAGGTCCTCAACAGCGAGAGTGAGCCGAGAGTTATATAATAGAACTTGATCGTTGGCAGCAAAATTCCGGGAGACGATCTTCTTGTCATGGTAAGCTTATGTGCGTTCCTTATATAACTTTGAACTCTCATAAGCTAGGTGTCTGATTTCATCTAGCTCGTTGAGTTGAATGAGTTTCCTTTCGGCAGCAGTTTTGATGTCGAAATTCAGTAACTTTGTTGCCTATGCTGCTTTATGTTCTAATTCAACGGGTAAGTGACAAGATTTTCCGTAGAGTAGATGGAAAGGAGTTGTTCCTAGTGGAGTTTTAAATGCAGTTATGTATGTCCAAAGTGCATTATCTAGCTTTCGTGACCAATCTCTTCTGGTGATCCCAACGGTTTTCTTCAGAATCTCTTTGATTTGTCTGTTAGAGACTTCTACCTGCCCACTTGTCTTTGGATGGTAGGGTGTGGCAACTCTGTGGTGAACTCCATTTTTCCTGAGTAGATTTTCGAAAACTTTGTTAATGAAATGGGTACCACCATCGCTTATTACTACTCGAGGAACTCCAAATCTAGGGAAAATAATGCTCTTGAAGAGTTTGACAACAACAGAAGCATCATTTGTAGTTGTAGCTATAGCTTCAACCCATTTGGAAACATAATCAACAGCAACTAAAATATATATGTTCCCATATGAGGAAGGGAAATGACCCATAAAATCTATCCCCCAACAGTCAAAGACTTCGATTTCGAGAATGAACTACTGCTCCATTTCATGTCTTTTGCTGATTTTTCCTCTTCGTTGACACCTATCACATTTTACTATATAGGCGTGAACATCGCGGAATATGGTAGGCCACCAAAATCCGGCCTGAAGGATTTTAGATACTGTTTTGAAAGTTGCAAAATATCCGGCATAAGAAGATCCATGGCAATGGAATATGATGTCTGGCACTTCAGCGTCTGTAACACAGTGTCTGTAAATCCCATCAGCACATTGCTTGTAGAGATAAGGTTCATCCCAGTGGTATCGCCTAACTTCTCTGAAGAACTTCTTTCTGTCATAACTTTTCAGTCCTTCTGGTTCGATGTTAGCAGCTAAATAGTTTACTATGTCAGCATACCTTGGTCTGTCTCTGAATTTTCTTTCAACAGCGTTGATGATAGGACTTTTCTAGGGTCCTAATCAAATGATGTAGTACATAAGATTGTCGAACCAGTTCTAAGTGACCACAAAGCAAAAGGAATACAAGTCTATGCTTAATCTAAATGCAATCATTAAAGGAGATGATTATTAAACTAAAGCAATATCTAAAATGCAAGAAAATATAAAGCTTTCTTTCTTTATGAGGAGATGAGACCCATGGGTATAGGGACTTGATCTCAAATGATTAAGGTTCAATCCAAGATGCCAACTTTTCAATCAATCTAATTCCTTATGCCTAGACAACAAAACTAAGCAAGCTCTATCCCTAGATGAATGCTCTTTTGCAATGATCACCTATGTACACCAAATCCTTTTGGCTGTAATGATCAAAGCAAACATTAAGAATGAGTCTAATAGCAATCCTAGCTTCTTTAACAACTAATCCCTTAGGTAAAGCAAGCTAAAAGCATAAATGAGTTGGTTCAGGCATTTCATAGAACACCTTGCGGACATGAAATGCCTATGGCTCTATGTTTGAGAGGCCAACTCAAATATAGCATTAAGAACACCAAATCAATGCAAGGAAAGGATAGATCTAATACAAAGCACCTTGGATCTATACTTAATCACTATCAATCACCCTAACCCATGGATCTTAAATGGATCTACTCACTAATCCACATGCTTACTCTTAAACCCATGAGAGATTTAAGCTTAAACATGTAGAGAAAGAAAAGAGATGAAATCAAACAATCAAGAACACAAAGATGAGATGAGATTATGATTCAAAGATAACACTTTCTCAAAGGTTTGTGTTCTTAGAAAGAAAATAACATCCTATCCAAAATAAGAATAACTAGAGTATTTATACTTGGCTTCCAAAGCCCTAGAAACATAAAACACAATTACTAAAAAGTCCTTGAGCCAAATGGGTCTCAACCAATGGGAGAAGGGAAAGAAATTCGGTCAGGGGTGAACCAGCCTGGTCCAACCCGGTCCACTCCTACCCGGCCGTCCAGTTCTGGCCGTGTCCAAGCCGACCGGGTGCTCCAAGCCGGATGTCCCACCCGTTCCACTCTCTTCCTGCTCATGTGCTGCTTCTCCCGACCGGGGTCATCAAACCCGTCTGGGCTCCCCGGTCCACTGCATGTTCTTCATCGTCCGGGTGTATGAAGCCGGACCATGATCCCTGGCCGTTCGTTCTCATGCACGTCTTCCTTCACGACCGGGTGTCTCTTCCCGGCCTGCTCTCCCCGGCTTGGTCTCGTCCAACACCCATCAAGCGACCGGGTACCTCTCCCAGTCTCAGTCATCCCGGACCACTGTCATCCAGCTGCTCTTTTCCCGTCCGGCTGCTTGAACCCGGACTGATTTACCCGGCCATCCTGACATGCTTCAAGTGAACTGATCATAACTCCTCCAATATAGGTCCAAATGACTTGAAACCACTTCCATTGGAAAGCTAACTTAATTTTCTGTATCTCCACAAAATCTTAGCAGCAGGAGACATCTCTAAGGCCTCTTTCAATGCTCATCTTTGTCTTGACCAGATCATAGATTTGACTTCTCTTTTCATTGCCAAACTTGATTCTTCATCTCTTTTGGGGCCATAAGGCTTCCAAACACCTCAAATCACACCAAAGCATACTCCAACACCTGGCAAGGACAAATGAATGCAAAATGGACCTAAACATGCCTAATGCCTAATTTATATGATCAAAATGCATGAGATATGGATGCTAAAAACATGTAAATATGCGAGACATCAACTCCCCCACACTAGACCTTTACTTGTCCTCAAGTAATCTTTTCAAAACACAAGGAGGAGAGACATAGAGACGGAAGCAAAGCCAAAAGAAACACTCATAGAACTCAACTTGACATCCTAGAGAAACATAGCAAATAGCATGAGCAAAACTTTCTTATTATGCTCTAGCTTCACAAGGCCTATCAATTACTCTTATGCCTCTACACAAGATGCAATGCTTATCAACCAACAAGTTCTCTTAACCAGCCCTCACATTTATTAACACACACACACACAAGGTGAAGTCTCACAAATGGGCACATGATCTCGATCATTTGGCTAGGTGATCAAATGGTCTAATATGGTTGATAATGAGGTTTCAATGCATCATTTCAAGGTGGCAATCACTCAAAATTCAAGGAGCTTGATCATTATGCAAAATTTATCTAAGACTAGGAGCAATTCATGCATACATGGATCCATCCTCATCATTCTACCCAATCCTAAGTGATTACAAGTTCTACACCCCTTTTATTCATCCCATAACCCATAATGAAAAACATACTCACATCACTCAACGAATGAACAATTTTCTTTCTTCAAGATTCAACCACTAAGGACCTCTATTCACTTTTCTAAGCTCTAACTCTTTAAGGTTTTCCTTCCCCACTATCTTATTGAATCTTTCTTTTCATTTTTTCTTTTTCTTTTCTTTTCTTCTCTTTTTTTTTTATATATACATGAAGGGAGAAGGTCAAAAACATCAACCAAGAGCTTCTTATCTTTTTATTTTAGGTCCCTAGGGTTCTTCTTTCTTATGATACTCATTTGTTCATCAATCTCAACATTGTTACACTACAAACCCAAGATACAAATCATTAAGTAACAAACACCCCACTCACCATCCTAGAAGCTAGCTCAAATGATGACCCTATGCTAGCAAGAGATGAGAACAAATACATGTCGCCCCCAATACTCTCAAGATTTTGCACATGACAAACTATCAGAAAAGGCCTCACTCATGCAAATCAATGTAGGCTTTAAAGAATGGATAGGGTTCAAGGGTATGGAAGTGCCATTTGGGTTAACAAAGAGTGGTACAATGGGAAAAGATAACCCAAATGTGTATGAGATCCATGATCAAGTACGCAAATGCCCATATGCAAGAGAAATTAAGTTCATTCAAGTCTAAGTTCAGGATGGAGCTGGTCTTAATAACAATGCCAATATCAAGCAAGCAAGCAAGTTTCAAGAAGAGTTTTCAAGGCTCAAAGCATGCAAGCCTTTCAAAAGATGCTTAAGCTACTTGATATGTTTAACTAGGGTGTCAAATTCAGTGCAAACAAGTGTTCTTTACAAGGCAATGCTCCATGTGCAAGTGAATGCAACCTATATGCTCTAGACTCAATCTTAAAGATGCAAGTGATGCAACTACAAGATTCAAAAAATTTTAATTTTTTTTTATGCATATATGAATGTACAATGCAATGCATGAGACTCTCAATCACAAAGCAAACATGATCAAATACTTGGTACCTCCCCCACACTTAAATCACACAGTCTCTGTGTGAGTAAGAGAGAAGGAGATACCCAAAAAGACAAAAACAAATGTATATACAAGAAGGGTTGGAGTGATACCTAAGAAGGAGGTTTGGGTGTGGTGTTTGGTGTCGAGGCTAGGAGCTGGCCTGGTTCATAGCAACTAGAGGAGGCTGCTACATGGCAATCATGGGGCTTAGGTGGTTCACCACCTTACTTCTCTCCTCTAGTGCTTGGCTTAACCTGAAAACCTTGACCACTTTCATTAAAAAAAAAAACTAAAGAACAAATTGAAATTGCAAAGTTATGTACAAGGATAACCATGGGACTTCCTCCCAAGTGAGCTTGTTTTGAGTCACTTAGCTTGACTACCTCGTCTCTTGAACTAGTGAGAAGGAGGATCCTTCCCACCTTCAAGTGTGATGGTGAGGACCTGAGAGAGAAGCTCTTGAAGCTTGATTTGGCTATCTTGGAGCTGAGGAGTGATGATGGCTCTAGCACTTGAGAATGGTATGGACCTGCCCTTGTGCTTCATCTTGTACTCAATGACACATCTTTGAGCTGTTGTGGATGGAGAGTGAGGGTGTGTGGGAGAAAATCAAGAGGTGGAGGATGAGGCTCATTCACCATCTTCTTCTTGCCATGAGTGGCCTTTGAGGCTCCACTCATCCCCTCCTTTTTAGCACTTTCCAAGTGCTCACCACACTTCTCTTTAGAAGACTCTCCATCAAGACCTTCTTTTTTACAAACAGCCACTTCATCTTGGGGCTTCTCCACAGCTTGTGCATCACAAGTGATTGTCCCACAATAGTCTGAGTACAATGGAGGTTGGAGAGGATAGGAGACAGCTTTGTTGACATGCATTAGGGTGACCTTCTTGTTGGAAAATTCAATGCAAGCTCCAACTGTTGTGAGAAAAGGAGTGCCTAGTATCAAAGGGACTTTCTCTTAAGATGCCATTTTCAAAACAGTGAGGTCAATAGGTATGGTGCAGAATCCAATCTTCAAGGGGAAGTCCTTGATTATGCCAAGTGGGGTTGTAGAAGAAGAATCCCCAAAGGTGAGAGGAGGAGTATCTGGTTCCATGCTTTCAATCCCAAGACTCTTCACCATATCAAAGGAAATGACATTCACACTAGCACAACTATCAACAAGGGCATCATCCATAGTTAGTTTACCAAGTGAACAAGACAAGGTGAACTTCCCTTGAGACTCAAGCTTAGGGAGGGATTTTGGAGGGGTCGGTGGATCAATCTTCAGAATGGAGATGTCCAAAAGCTCAGCCACTTCAGCCTGGTGGTCTAGAATGTCCTTGATGAGCATCATCTAGACATGAGCTTCACGCATACCTGATATCTCTGGAAGCTTGACTCCAACATCACTTAGATCTTTCCTGAACTTTGAGATCACCTTCTTTTGAGCTTTGGTGAGAACTCTTTGGGGAAAGGGTAGCTTATCATATGGTGATAGCTCAAACTCAGTGTCTTCCTGCTCCACTTCTTTCAGCTTGTTGTCTGCTCTTTTCACAGGTGGTGTCTCAGCTTTAGGCTCAGCTTTCTGCAGAATCTTTACCTCAGCCTTCTTTGCACCACCCCTCAGAATATGTGCTTCAGCTGCGGCCACAACAAATCTCTCAACATCCCCAAACTCAGTGCCAAACATTTCAATCTCATCCTTCTCTTTCTCATGAGTGCACATATCAATATTTGAAGAAATAGTAGAGAGGATGACATTGCAAGATTCCTTGGGATTTTTCTCTGGTTTTCCTGGTAGAGATCCCATTGGGCTCTTGGAGGATGAAGACATAGAAGCAAACTGGCTCTCCAAAGCTTTGAGATGAGAGGCAAGTTGCATATACTTGTTGTTGAGGTCAGAATAGGTTCCATCAATCTTGGCATGGATGTTCTTGAACTCATCACCAATGTTCTTAGAATTTCTTTCTTGAGTTTCTAAGATTTGCTTGAACATGGACTCCAATTTTTAACTTGGAACCTGAGCTTGAGAATAACTTTCTTGGGGCTGAGTAGGCTGGTTGGCTTGGTAACCTCCTTGTTGACTGTTGTAGTAAGGTCTTTGCTGGTAGTTGTTTTGGTATTGGAAGTTGGGCTCTATCCTATACCATGTGCCATTAGCATTGATGAAGCACAGCTCCTCTTGACCTTCTACACCATTAACTTGAGTAGTCCTAGCAGGCTGCTTTTGTTGCTGGTTCCCCATGGAGTTAATCTGCTCTTGCTTAGCCTTCTCTGCAATAATCTTGTCCAACTTCTCTTGGAGAGATTTAAGGGCCTTCCTTGTGTGCTGATCATCTTCATCAGTGCCTCTGTTGACCCTATCATGCTCCTCACTGTAGACTGAGTCACTTCTGGCCATGTTCTCCACCAGCTCCTCAGCATCCTGCTCAGTTCTGCCCAAGAAGAACCCATTGCTGGCTGTATCCAATCTGCTCCTGAACTCTGGTAGAGCACCTCTGTAGAAGGTACTAAGCAAACTCTCCTTTGTGAAGCCATGATGTGGGCATTGAGACCAATAGCCCTTGAACCTCTCCCATGCTTCACTAAAACTCTCAAGGTTCATCTGCTGAAAGCTAGAGATCTAATTTCTGATCTTGGCTGTTCTTGAGGTAGAGAAGAATTTCTCTAGGAATGCCCTCTTGCACTCATTCCAAGTTGTGATAGAGTCATTTGGAAGAGCCTTCTCCCATAGATGTGCCTTGTCTCCCAAAGAGAAGGGAAAAAACCTCAGGTTGAAAGTATCTTCAGAGACTCCATCAATCTTGGACAAGCTACAGTAGCTATCAAATGTGTCCAAGTGATCAAGGGGATCCTCCACAGGAAGGCCATGAAACTTGTTGTTCTCAATCAAATTCAGCAGCCCCGATTTGATCACAAAGTTGTTGTTCTCCACAGCTGGTGCTCTTATCCCCAACCTATGACCATGAATGTGAGGTTGATCATAGGCTCCAATGGCTCTAGCTTGGCACTGTGGCTGGTGTGGCTGGCGCTGTGGTCTTATGTTGTCAGCTCTTGGACCATTGCCATCTTGAGCAGCTCTGTCTTGAGGTTGATGCTGGTGTTCATCCATCTCAAACCCCAACCTCTGGATGTGAGACTGTTGCTCTTCTTCCCTTCTCCTTCTTGCTATCTCCCTCTCAAGAGTAGCTATCTCTTCAACAGTGGGAACCAGGTTAGTTACACCCCTGCTTCTTGTGTTCATGCACCTGAAAAATCAAAGGAAAAGGCAAAAGGAGAATCAATTATCACAAGAAAAGAAAAATGATTTAGTCTCAAGCAAGTGACTAAATCCCAATGTCACAATCAACTTAGAACCCGGCAACGGCGCCAATTTGATGATAGGACTTTTCTAGGGTCCTAATCAAATGATGTAGTATATAAGATTGTCGAACCAGTTCAAAGTGATCACAAAGCAAAGGGAATACAAGTCTATGCTTAATCAAAATGCAATCATTAAAGGAGATGATTATTAAACTAAAGCAATATCTAAAATGCAAGAAAATATATAGCTTTCTTTCTTTATGAGGAGATGAGACCCATGGGTATAGGGACTTGATCTCAAATGATTAAGGTTCAATTCAAGATGCCAACTTTTCAATCAATCTAATTCCTTATGCCTAGACAACAAGACTAAGCAAACTCTATCCCTAGATGAATGCTCTTTTGCAGTGATCACCCAAGTACACCAAATCCCTTTGGCTGTAATGATCAAAGCAAACATTAAGAATGAGTCTAATAGCAATCCTAGCTTCTTTAACAACTAATCCCTTAGGTAAAGCAAGCTAAAAGCATAGATGAGTTGGTTTATGCATTTCATAGAACACCTTCCGGGCATGAAATGCCTATGGCTCTATGTTTGAGAGGCCAACTCAAATATAGCATAAGAACACCAAATCAATGCAAGGAAAGGATAGATCTAACACTAAGCACCTTGGATCTACACTTAATCACTCTCAATCACCCTAACCCATGGATCTTTAATGGATCTACTCACTAATCCACATGCTTACTCTTAAACCCATGAGAGATTTAAGCTTAAACATGTAGAGAAAGAAAAGAGATGAAATCAAACAATCAAGAACACAAAGATGAGATGAGATTATGATTCAAAGATAAAACTTTCTCAAAGGTTTGTGTTTGTAGAAAGAAAATAACATCCTCTCCAAAATAAGGATAACTAGAGTATTTATACTTGGCTTCCAAAGCCATAGAAACATAAAAAAAAATTACTAAAAAGTCCTTGAGCCAAATGGGTCTCAACCAATGGGAGAAGGGGAAGAAATTCTGTCAGGGGTGAACCAGCCTGGTCCAACCCGGTCCACTCCTACCCGGCCATCCAGTTCTGGCCGTGTCCAAGCCGGACGTCCCACCCGGTCCACTCTCTTCCCGCTCATGTGCTGCTTCTCCCAACCAGGGTCATCAAACCGGTCTGGGCTCCCCGGTCCACTGCATGGTCTTCATCGTCCGGGTGTATGAAGCCGGACCATGATCCCCGGCCGTCCGTTCTCATGCGCGTCTTCCTTCACGACCGGGTGTCTCTTCCCGGCCTGCTCTCCCCGGCTTGGTCTCGTCAAACACCCATCAACCGACCGGATACCTCTCCCAGGATCAGTCATCCCGGACCACTGTCATCCAGCTGCTCTTTTCCCGGCCGGCTGCTTGAACCCGGACTGATTTACCCTGCCATCCTGACATGCTTCAAGTGAACTGATCATAACTCCTCCAATACAGGTCCAAATGACTTGAAACCACTTCATTGGAAAGCTAACTTAATTTGCTGTGTCTCCACAAAATCTAAGCAGCAGGAGACATCTCTAAGGCCTCTGTCCTTGCTCATCTTTGTCTTGACCAGATCATGGATTTGAGTTCTCTTTTCATTGCCAAACTTGATTCTTCATCTCTTTTGGGGCCATAAGGCTTCCAAACACCTCAAATCACACCAAAGCATACTCCAACACCTGATAAGGACAAATGAATACAAAATGGACCTAAACATGCCTAATGCCTAACTTATATGATCAAAATGCATGCGATATGGATGCTAAAAACATGTAAATATGCAAGACATCAAGCGTGCACTTCCTGATCGGGGCTTTTGCATATATCAGGAGTGTGCGGATTAGTGGTGATATTGTCGGCTACGGTGATAGTCATATTGACGGATATCTTAAATGAAACTTTACTTAAGTCAAAACCGTTTTTGCAGTTTGCTGGTGCGTCCGTCTTATTATCGATCGGTTGCGCGGTCGACTCACCGATCGACATGTCATCAGTCGTATCGATCAGTTTATCGTTTGTGTCGTCGATCGACATAGTGTCATTTATATCGATCAATTCATCATTTGATTCATCGACTGGTATGGATTAAGATGCAAGATTTATCTGACCAATGAATGTTGATTCTGCCAGGTATACACTTTCGGCTGGCAGGAAATCATCGATAGGAATGTTGTCGCCAACTTTTATCCGAGAAAGGTGATCAGCTACGCTGTTATCTACTCCTCTTTTGTCCTTGATTTCCATGCAAATTCTTGGAGTAGAAGGATCCATCGGATAAGTCGTGGTTTGGCATCTTTCTTCTGCATAAGGTACTTTATTGCTGCGTGATTGGTGTGAACAATGACTTTCGAGCCAACAAGGTAGTTTCAGAATTTCTCGAAAGCGTACACGACAGCAAGTAATTCCTTTTCCGTTGTGCCATAATTTCTCTGAGCGTCGTCCAGAGTTCGGCTCGCATAGTAAATAACATGAAGTTTTTTATCTTTACGCTTCCCTAACACTGCTCCTACTGCGAAATCACTTGCATCGCACGTAATTTCGAAAGGAAGATTCCAATCGGGTGCTTGCATGACGGGAGCAGTTATCAACGCCTTTTTGATTTTATCAAAAGCTTGCTGACATTCTGGAGTGAATTCGAATTTAACATCCTTGCAGAGGAGTATTATTAGAGGTCTGGCAATTTTCCTGAAATCTTCTATAAACCTTCGATAAAATCCAGCATGCCCAAGAAAGCTTCTTATGTCTTTTAGGTTAGTTGGTGGAGGTAAACCCGTCATTACTTCTATCTTCGCTCGATCTACTTCAATTCCAGCAGCATATACCTTGTGTCCAAGAACAATTCCAGCAGCAGATACCTTATGTCCAAGAACAATTCCTTCATTAACCATAAAATGGCATTTTTCCCAATTTAGAACAAGGTTCTTCTCTTCGCATATGGCTAGAATTTTACAGAGGTTATCGAGGCAACTTTTGAAATCAGATCCATAGACTGAGAAATCGTCCATAAAAACTTCCATAAAATCTTCTATCATATCAGTGAAGATAGACATCATGCAGCGTTGGAAGGTA
The DNA here is from genome assembly GCA_016771965.1 of Brassica carinata. NCBI lineage: Eukaryota > Viridiplantae > Streptophyta > Magnoliopsida > Brassicales > Brassicaceae > Brassica > Brassica carinata. Next base: position 16,035,536 of record CM028687.1, on the reverse strand, counting down.
GTGGGGGCGTTACACAGGCCAAATGGCATCCGACGGTAGGCGAATGTTCCATAAGGGCATGTGAAGGTTGTCTTTTCTTGGTCATCCGAATGAATTGGAATTTGGAAAAATCCGGAATATCCGTCAAGAAAACAATAGTATTGATGATTGGCTAATCTTTCCAACATTTGATCGATGAAAGGTAAAGGAAAATGGTCTTTCCGCGTTGCGGAGTTTAGTTTCCAGTAATCGATGCACATACAGTATCTAGTTACAGTTCTCTTTGGAATAAGTTCGTCTTTGTCGTTCTTGACCACAATAATGCCTCCTTTCTTAGGCACCACGTGAACTGGGCTCACCCAAAAGCTATCTGAGATTGGATAGATTACACCGGCATCGAGAAGTTTGATAATTTCCTTTTTAACAACTTCTTTCAGGTTGGGGTTGAGTCGCCTTTGATGTTCTATTGATGACTTTGATTCATCTTCAAGATGAATCCGATGCATACACAGGTTGGGGGAAATTCTTGGGATATCCTCAAGAGAGTATCCGATTGCTTTCCTGTGTTTTCGCAGTTTATTCAACAATAAAGCGAGCTCACTGTTTGTAAGATTCGCATTTACGATAACGGGATAAGTGTTGTCAAAAAGGTAGGCATATTCGAGTCCGGCAGGAAGTGCTTTCAATTCCACCTTAGGTGCATTTTCCTTGCTCAGATCGCCTATCGAAAATGGTTGTCGATCGACAGCGTTTTGCAAATACCGATCGATATTTATCTCGAAATCATCTTCATCATTTGTTGTATCATCATTTCTTGCGTCCATCAAATGTGCATAATCATCCGTACGGTTATCCATGCTGAATACTTCTCCCTGAGCAACCATGAGCACATCTTCGATGTGGCTTTCAGAGAATGAATCTTCAAAAGATTTTTGGGTAAGCTCGTTGATATCATCGACATATGAGGATGATCTATCTATCAAAGGGCACGTCGTTACTTTTTCCATGTCGAACCTCATTGGAATGTTTCCAATGTTTAGGCAGATGCGTTCTTCTTTGACGTCAATTATCGCATTTGCAGTTGCAAGAAATGGTCTTCACAAGATAATGAGGTCTCTGGGTTCGTTCTTGTAGTGAAGTACAACGAAGTCCGTTGGTACTGTGCATCCATTGATAATTACGGGCACATCCTCAAGTGCTCCTTCCGGAACTCAAACAGATCGATCAGCGAGAACTAGTTGGATGTTTGCTGGAGTGAACTCCGCATACCCGAGGGACATTGCAACAGAGTGCGGCATCAAATTCACGCTAGATCCGAGATCACAGAGGGCTCTTGGAAACTGTTTATCTTGGATGGTGCAACTAAGAACGAAACTACCAGGGTCGGGTTGCTTGATCGGACTTTCGCCTTGAATTATAGCACTGACTTCTTCGGAAATCATCATGATACTACGTTCTCTGACTTGAAAACCTTTAGTTACCATATCTTTAACATACTTCTTTAGCGTTGGCGAAATTTTAACAGCATCACTTAATGGCATCTCAACTCCGATCCTTTTGATTGCTTTCTTACAGATTTCTCTGTCCAATTCACGCTTAGGGTCGGACTTTTGTGGACAAAAATGGGGGAATCGGGTTATAAACCCTTTCGATAGTCGGTCCAGCTGGCGCTGAATCGCTTTTCGGCTTATGGGATTGGTGTCGATCGATATTGTTTCCATCATATCGGTCGATATTAACTTCATCCTCCGAATCTTCCTCGTCCTCTGGAATATCAATCACAACTTCTTCGGTGCTTTGACTACTTTTTTCTTTGCCTTTGTTTGGTGAAGGTTCCGCTCTACTGGCATGGAATAGCACAGGGTTGGGGGTGGGTTTGATCTCTTCTCCAGAATTTCTTTTGAAGAAAGTTTTTCCTTAACTTTCGGAACAAGTTGCTTTCCACTTCTCAAGAGTACAGCACTAACTTGATGTCTTGGGTTCATATCAGTTAAATACGGAAGGCGTCCGCTTCCCTCTTATAGCGATTGGGTTTTGGCAACATCACCTTCTCGTTTAACTTGTTCACTTAGAGCATCTAATTTCTTAAATAGCTCACGATGAATAGCGTTTAGTTTGGTATCCATGTAAACTTTCTATTTTCTGATTTCCCGTGAAAGCTTGGTTTAACCTGGAGTCAGTTTTTCTTTGATGGGATTTGATTAGGGCATCATAGTTTCGGGTGAAACTATCTTCGTCCGGGTCATAAACTTGAGACTTACTCTTTTCGATAGAAAACAGTTGTCTTTCAAAACAACTATCCTCATTTGGAAGAGTGTGTTTAAGTTTCTTTTCCTTCATGATTGAGTGCAGAGAGTCCAATGACTGCCTGATTTCAGCTAATTGGAGCGTGTTCCTGGACGTAGCTCTGTTTTCCCTATCACTGATCTCATAGGATTTTCCCAAAGCTATGTTTCTGATCAAACGCTTTGCTTTACTAGGATTCCTGGTGCTAAAGTTTCATTTACTTGCGGTATCCAGCGTGATTTGATAACGACGGCTGATGCCTCCGTAAAAGAAGTTTAGGATCTGCGGTTCTGAGCAACCATGGTGGATACAGTCACGTTGATAGCCTTCAAATCTGATCCTAGCATTTTTAAACGATTCGCGTGGACCCTGAGCAAAGTAAGATAACTTTTCTCATATATCCCAATAGCGAGCGTCATCGAAAAATTGATTTATGAAAGCGTTTCTGATTTCCTCCCAGCAAGTTAGAGAGCCTGCTGGTATCTGATTCAACCCCTTTTTGGCTTTTCCCTCAAGGGAAAAAGAAAAAAGTTTGCAGCGATTGTAATCATCAAAGACTAGATCTTCTAGGTATTCGATGTGCTCATGGGGGTGCTCCAAAGAAGATCCACGGAAAGGCTTATTTCGCACCAGAAGGATAAAATCAAGGTAGAGTTTTGATTTTCTGGTATCACCTTCTGGTACTTTGATGGCTGACCTATTGGAATAGGTCTTTATGGGGTCTAATTAGTCTTGCAAAAACAATTCTGATTCCTCATCTTCAGAGGAAGATGAATAAGTTTGAACAGGGATTTTGTTTCCCTGTTCATCAGTAAATTCAGAAATTGCGTTGCTTATATTATCAGTTGGTTTGCCTAGGACTACTTCCTCATTAGCAAGATCGGTAAGTAAACACTTACCTGCTTCCGGCTGGTTGGTATCGATCGATGTTCGGGGCGGTATGTCGGTCGATTCCTCGCTCGACGTATCGCTCGATATTTTTGTGTTCGTATCGATCGAGGGACTGTCGAAATTTGTCTTTTCCATTCTTAGGTACCCTAAGAGCCCAACAAAAGGAAACGATTTTAGTAAATACGAAAATAAAGTCTAGACTATATTCTAAACTAAATCTAATGGTAATAAGAAAGAGTCCCCGGCAACGGCGCCAAATTTGATATCGCTCAAATTACCCTAAGGAGTGACTTTACTCTCTTAAATAAGAGGTTCAGTTGTAGCACTTAGGGATCGAATCCACAGAGACTCTAGGATTACACAATAGATTGTTTAGTCTTCGAAATAAAGCTAGACAAACAAGTTTAAAGCAGTAAATAAAGGGTAAGCAAGTAATTGTTGCTTGAATGGTTTAGGTTTTAAGCAAGAGGAAGAATAGCTAGATTTAGGCTATTTCTCAGGTGTAACTAGCATGCAGGGTATCTAGGGTTTTTAATATTCATATTTCTGAACTCAAACCTTAAGGTTCAATCAATGATTGATTGTCTTCAACTAGATCTTAAGTCATCAACTATCGTTCGATGAGTATAAGAAAGTGTCGATCGATTATTCTATATGAATATTGATCGATACACCTTTCGCAGTATCGTTCGACAAGCGGATTCCTTATCGATCGATATTGTTTCTAGTGAGCTTTAAGATCGGGTTTGAATTGGTTCTCCAACCTTGCAAAGAGGCCACTTTCGTGCACTCTAGGTAAAATTGGAACATACCAGTTTTGATTTTCAGGGATTTGCTAAGTTCTCACTTATCCAAATTTATCCTAAGATCTATGACAAGGGTGATCAATCCTATACTTAGCATTAAGAACAACTAGAATGAAGAACTATATTTTAAACACCCTAGCATTAAATTAATTGCAATGCATGGTTCACCTTAATGAGAAACTTAAATCTAACAAGAGAAACTACTCAAACATATTCATGAGAGACAAAATCATGATGGTTTAAATAATACTTTTAAATAGAATAATAAGAGAAACAGTAAAAGAGTAGAGAAAGATAAGGGAGTTCAAGATCTTCTTTGTATGCAGTTCAGATCTATCTCTCCATTCCTAAGCTCTCTCTCCAAGGTAGCAAGGTGCTTCTCTCCAAATTAGGTCTAAAAGTTCTCTAGGCAACTCTGGCTCTAAAATAATACAAAAGCCTATTAATATAGCCTAACAGGCGGGGACTTATTTGGTAGAAGTTAAATCCTAATGAGATGATTAGCTCATTTAATTCGTCATTAATTCTCGGAGGCCTTTCATATCGATCGATGTTACAAGCTCCTATCGATCGATGAATGTAGTGTCTCATCGGTCGATGCATCATGGTGAGGATCGGTCGATTAGCTCAAGCTATCGTTCCATTACAACCCTCCTTAAAGTATCCATTTCTGCTCTAAAACGGTCACATTTCACCAAAGAGTACATGAACCTGTAAAAGCTCATAAAAGACACTAGAAGTGTCCTTTTGTTTCCAAAAACATATAAAAATCATGGTTGAAAGTGGGTAAAATTCATGACTTATCAACTATGTAGAATCAGAAGTCAACTGGATCAATGGAACTGGATTTCAGAGATCTGGAAACCAAGGAAACAGAAACTTCTCAGGACAAAGAGGCAACTTCAACAGCAGCAACCCCAACAACAACAGGAGTTATGGAAACTCATCTTACATGAAGCCACCCACACCAACCCTAGAAGGAAAGCTAGAAGACATGCTCAGCAAAGTTCTTGAAAGCCAGCAGCAGTTAGAGGTGAACTTCAATGGAAAGATCGATGCTGTCTACACCACCATGAACACAAAGCTTGATGCTTTGAGCACTCATGTGAAGAAGCTGGAGACTCAGGTGATTCAGACAGGAGAAGCTGTTAAGAAGCAGGAAGCTTTAGAAAAAGGGACTGGAGAAGAAACAACACGCCACAACGTCAATGCTATCATAGAAGACGATTTTTGGAGAGTGGTGAAGCATGAGAAGCTGCAAGAGGGAGACTTCCAGATCGAAAGTTACATGATTATTGGCGGAAACCATTGGTATCGACAGATGTCAGGACATGACTATCGGTCGATGTACGCCAATTCAAATCGATCGATAGACTCGGACGAGCATCGACCGATGGACCTTGAAGAATCTACTCACGAGTGCAACACCGTAAAGATACTTACTCACGAGGAGTTCGCCACAAAGCACCCACATCCGCCCAGCCCTTACGAAATCGATCAACATAATGGATGTTCCATCGATCGATAGAAGGATGACGAATTCGATCGACATACTCCAGAACCTATCGATCGATATTCAGTTATCACATGCCGAGTGCAACTTCCCAAGATAGATGTTGCACGACTTAATGCACTCAAGGAGCAATCTAAACCCTCCAAAAGCCCCCCAGAATTTATCTTGAAGAAACCCACGGGTACCCTAGAGCCCATGGAGTTACAACAAGAAACCGAAGGCCGTACTCTCAAAAAAAGGAAAGAGAAGGTTCCTAAGCACCTTAAAAGGGGAGTCAACGAGAAGGAATTAGAAAACTTCAGATAGAGAGTTCTAAGAATACCTAAGGAGAAACCGTTCGAAGAAGAATACTTCACACACAGATTGTGGATGTTTTTCAGAGAGACAAAGGAAACAGAAGAAGATATCAGAAGGATGTTCAATCAGGTCAGAGAAACCATGATCAGGAGGATCAAACTAGAGAAGAAGGGTGATCCAGGGAAGTTCGCTGTTCCTTGCTCAGTCCATGGGATCAATCTCCCACGTGCCCTATATGACACAGGATCCGGAGTCAGCATCTTACCCAAGGTGATGGCAGACCATCTAGGTCTGAAGATAGAACCCACGGATGAAACATTCATCTTCGTAGATTGTTCTCAGCAAAACTCTGGAGGCATCATCAGAAACCTGGAGGTCAACATAGAAGAAACCCTAGTTCCAGTAGACTTCCATGTCTTGGACGTCAAGGTAACCCTACCTACTTTTTTGCTACCGGTAAGAGCCTTCCTAGCCATAGTTGGAGCTGTCTGCAACCTTCAGACGAACAAGATGTGCCTAACCCTGATCAATCCTACGGTCTACTATGATCCGGTACGAGTCATCAAGGTTCCTAAGAAGATCCAAGACGGCCCAGACCTCGTAGCTGTTTGCTATTGTGGAGATGAATACGATTCACAAGACGCATACGAGACGGAGTACGATGAATCGATCGATTGTGGCACTATCGCATCAATCGATACTCGTGAATTGACATCGATCGACAGACATACATGGCCATCGATCGGTTCGCGATTCAATCAGATCGAGGAGGAGTTTCCAGACGGTGACTTCGAGGTAAACGAGTGGGAGAACGACTACTACATCCCACCACATGCTATAGATACTGCTCATATTGAGGAGTATACTGATGATTACGAGGAGGAGAGAGCGCTAGAGTATCACAACCTGCCAGAAGATGAAGATAGACTTCTCCACCACAACCTCAGAATCAACACATCGATCGATAGTACCTTCTCCCCATCGATCGATACTACTTGCCTCGCATCGTTCGACAACACGGTCAACTACAAGCGAGACGGAGACTACTCAATCGGGAGCTGGGCAAGCGACTACCAGCACGAGAGCTTCCCCGTCGAGACCGCAATGCCAACATACAACACTCAACCCGAGGAAGTCTCATCGATCGACACGGCACCAACACAATCGACCGATAGGTCTGAACAACCATCGACCGATCCCGAACCTGTGCCATCGACCGATACAACCATCGAACCATCCCAGGTAACGAATTCGGCTGTACCTGATTTAGGTAATTTAACCCCGGATGAGTTTGGTATTTTGAGGGATTCAAAAGGCTTTGCACGCTCAATGGATGGACGAACACTCCACATATCCAGAGAGAACATTGCAGACGTCCTACAGGTTGCCAACGTATCCCAAAACCTATTCCATCAGCAACGCTACGGACCAGATCACCATCATCAGCACCAGGTGGCAGACACAACAGCCGAGCCAAATGAAGCTTAGGATAACCATCTCAACACGGAGGACCCAGATTTTCAACGGACATCGATCGATAGGGAGTACATGACATCGACCTATAGGTGTCCTGAATTCGGAAAGAGAGCTGTTCGATATGGAGTTTGAAAATTATTTTGGGAACAGAGAGATGAGTATGGGGTCTACAGGGACGAGAAAGGGTTTGCTAGAGGAGTAGATGGAGACGTCATCAGAGTTTCTAAAGACGACATCAAGAAACTGCTTCAAAGGACTTCAATGGACGAACGCTCTTACATCTTTCTACCAGAGCACGCCAGTTCATTTACAAGAAGAGATTTGGTGCATGAAATCTACACCAAAGATGAGATCAACGAGATGTTCACTGGTCTACTTGGAGAACGTAAGTGGGAAAATCTCTCCATGGAAAAGAGTTTAGAGGATGCTACAGACAAGCTTCGCAGCGAGATGAACTGGATGTTCAGTGCAGACCAGGCATTAAAGCAAGAAGGTTAAACGTTTTGAGCTGGAACTTGAAGATCTTCGCAACACCAAGAACCACGGCCAGACAAGTTCAATATCGATTGACAGAGTAACATCCACATCGATCGATATGAAACCTGCACCATCGAGCACCTACTCAAAACGTGAGGTCGATGAGTCTATTGGAGATATCTTGAAGGAACTGAGGAAAGCATAAGATCGTTTCAGCAGCAAACTCACCAAAACCTGTGAACGTATCTTCCACAACCTAGGGGATCTAAGCATCTGCACCGAAGATATGAAGAGATCTATCCGCCTTATCAATGAGGCGCATGCAGATATGAACCCCACGGCACCTTGCAATCCTTTTGGAGGATTGACTCGTCTAAAAGCAGTTCAGAGGAAAATTGCTGACATACACTTCTTAGTAGACAAAGAAATGGAGGAACTCGCACTACGCATGGACACTATGCAGCAAGAGGCTGAGAAGTTCCAACGCCAACTCGATTTTCAGGCTGCATCAATTGCATCGATGGATGAGTACAACCTCACATCGATCGATAGGCGAATGACTGAAATCGACGGACAGATGAAGCTCTTTGCCGAGAAGCCTCACGAGAATCTGCAGAAGCACACATCGACCGATGAACAACATGTTGCATCGATCGATATACAGACTTCCGAAATCTATACCAAAGCTGACTTGGATAAGTTAGCTGATGAAGTCTACACGGAAATTACGAGCTTGGAAGATTCACAAGACAGACGTCTAAATCAGATGTATTTCCCGCTAAACAACATAGTTGGCGGATTGGAATCTAGCATAGAAGGGATGCAAAGAGGAATCAGAGCCATTCAGAGGCAGCTTGCGAGCAGACCTGCACCCTTAGCATCGATCGACAGAAAACCCAGCGCAGCGCTCGACGAACCTCAACAGCCATCGACCGACAATTCAACAAAGGAATCGATCGATACCAGCTCTATCCACGAAAAAATGATCCAACGCCTTGATTCAATGCAAGCGGAGCTCAGTGATCTTTCAGAACATGCCTATGAGAAATTAGGATGGCACGAGCTCAGCATTGAAGGTCATGCAGAAAGGATTCAAAGGATCAATGATGAGGTAATTGAGATAAAGAAGAAACGAACCAGAGAATATGAAGACACAAGAAGCTTATTTGACTCATGGTTCGGTTAGAAGAAGGATACAGAGGATACTTGTTTCCCAACAAGTACCTGGACTTTACCACAGTAGCTCATTCCATCCAAAGTCAAGCTAGATGACTATAATCAAAGCGCTGAGTGGGAGGCAACCCACTGTTAGGTAATTTTCATTTAGTTTTTATCTTTAGGATTTTATTTTTCGTATTTGTTTTTCTTTTGCAGTTACGACTAAACGATTACCACTGAAATCGACCGACATGACACTGTCGATATCGATCGAAATATACCAAACAATAACGATCGACGAAGGCGACTCAACATCGATCGATACGGATCACGGTCAGGTATTTTGTTCTACTTTTTCGATATCAGTATATTTTATTTTTGTCTACGCCTTCACCGGACTGGTTATACACTGAGGACAATGTATGATTTAAGTCTGGGGGGTGATTACTGATGTTGTTTGATGATGGACTTTTCAAGGGTCCAATCAAATGATGTAGTATACAAGATGTCGATCCAATTCTAAGTGATTCTAATGCAAAGGGAATGCAAGCTTATGCTTAATCTAAGTGCAACCATGATAAGAAGATGATTATGAACTAAGACAATATTAAAAATGCAATAAAAGAGTGAAATTTCTTTCTCAATGAGGCAGGGGGGTTCTTGGGACAAGGGAATTGACTTTGGGTGATCAAGCCTCAATCTAAGATGGCAAACTTTCAATCAATCTAACACCTTAAGCCTAGACACAATCCTAAGCAAGCTCTATCCCTAGATGAATGCTCATTCACTAACATATCTCAAGCATCTAATCCCTTAGGTTGAATAATATGAAAGCAATCTTAAGAACAAGTCTACTAGCTATCTTAACACCTTTAACAACTAATCCCTTAGGTAAAGGATGTTAAAAGCATTGATAAGTTGGTTCAGGCATTTCATAGAACACCTTCCGGGCATGAAATGCCTATAGCTCTATTTTGAAGAGGCCAACTCCAAAAGAGCAAGAAGAACACTCAATCAAGTAAGGAAAAAATAGATCTACACTAAAACATCTTAGATCTACACCTAATCACCCTTAGTCTCCCAAGCCCATGAACCCTAGATAGATCTACTCACTAATAGCCATGGAAAACCTCAAAAGCAATGATGATTCAAGGCTAAACATGATTAGAGAAAAAGATAATCCAATAAACACAAAAGAAATGAGATGAAAGGGATTAAAGATCCAAACTTTCTTCAAGATCTAAATGTGTTTTTGAGAGAAAAGAAGTTGTCCTCCTCAAGGAGATTACATAAGTATTTATACATAGGCTTAGGAAACCTAGGAACATCATTAAAAATTACTAAAAAATCCTTGGAGTCAAATAGGCTTCAGCCAATGGAAAACCATCTTGATTTTCGGTCAGGGGTTGAGCAAAATGGCCCAACCCGGTCCAACCGACCAGGACGTCCTGCCTTGTCCATCTCCAGCCGTCCCGACCGGGTTGCTCATCCCGGACTGGCCTTACCCGGACGTCTTGCCTTGTCCATCTCCAGCCGTCCCGACCGGGTTGCTCATCCCGGACTGGCCTTACCCAGACATCCTGCCTTGTCCATCTCCAGCCGTCCCGACCGGGTTGCTCATCCCGGACCAGCCTTCCCGGTCCTGCCTCCCCAGCCTGGTCGTCCAGCAGTGTCTCAGCCGACCAGGTGAGAGTACCCGGACCAGTCTTCCCGGCCAGCTTGATGTGCTTCTAGTAAACTGATCATAACTCCTCCAATACAGCTCCAAATGACTTGAAACCACTTCCATTGGAAAGCTAACTCAATTTTCTGTGTCTCCACAAATTCTTAGCAAAAGAAGACATCTCTAAGGCCTCTGTCCATGCTCATCTTTTTCTTGACCAGATCATGGATTGACTTCTCTTTTCATGGCCAAACTTGATTCTTCACCTCTTTTTGGGCCATAAGGCTTCCAAACACCTCAAATCACACCAAAGCATACTCCAACACCTGATAAGGACAAATGAATACAAAAATGGACCTAAAGATGCCTAACTTATATGATCAAAATGCACGAGATATGGATGCTAAAAACATGTAAATATGCAAGATATCACTGTTTACTTTTTGACTTCATCTAAAATGTTTTCAAAATGGTTTTTATTGAGTCAAGAAAAGGATAATGATATTTCTAAAAATATTCACTTTTTATCTAACCAATCTTTTATGTACCATTCTTAGACTTGTTGATGCAGAATGTACTATAGATGCTAAAGTTGATCCCCTATCAGCTATGACAACGCTTTCATTGATTGTCTGGAGGAACCAAAGCTGATTTCCAACCTAACCTGACATTCTCTGCTTGTCTTGGGGCTTGGTATACATGGGATCTGATGCTTCAAACAAGTCTGGAAGGTAAAGCCTTGTGTAGATAGTTTTGTCACTCTCTCTCTCTCTCTCTCTCTCTCATTTTCGAATTTAGATTTAATTTTCCTATTCAGTTAATCAAAAAAGAAAAAAAAATCGAAAACAAGCTTAAGTATATGTTCTAGGACTAGTTAGTTATTAGTTAGGAAGGAATTCGAACAGGGCTTGGCGGTTACCCCCCTCAAGACTTGATTCATAAGAATTCTATAGGTAAAGGATTCGAACAAGACATGGTGATTACCCCCTACAAGACTTGCTTCGCAATGAATCCTAGGATATAGGTCAAAAAGAAGTGAACAGGACTTGGTGGCTACAACCATTAAGGCTTGATTCATGGAAGCCTGTCCAACCTTGGTCAATGTCTAGCAAATAAAAGCAGACTTGACTAGGAGAGAAATAGTAGAGAGAGAGGATAGGAACTAATTTTTACCTGCAGGTCTAGATACTTGTTTGAGCAACCTTGCATCCTGTGATCGATACACCCAAGGTAAAGCCTGCACTTTTATTTTTATGTACAGAAATGAAATCAATAGAGGGGTTAGTCAGACAGGATTGCTAAGTTGTTGGCTAGATGATCAAGGTTGTTTAACTAAGATATTGCATAATGTACTTTTATGATTGACAAATTCTTAGATGTGGCTTGCAACAAAGTAGAGGTTATGATTCTAAGTTTGAATTTGATTGAGTCCCTGCTTTTTAGAAACCTCTTTCATAAAGACTGCCTGTGTGTTTGCTTGAGGACAAGCAAAAGGTTAAGTCTGGGAGAGTTGATATACCATGGATTTTACCCGTTTTTACCCATGGTATATAAGTGTTTTTATTACTATTATCTATGTTTTAGAGTCAATTAGGTATGTTTTCAGGCTCAGGAGCATTTTGGAGAAAAGTGATGTTTTAGGTGCCTTTTTAGAGCTTAAAGAAGAGTTCACCCGAGATCAGACAAGAGGTCGACATCCGGAGCTATACATCGATCGATGCACATTCCGTGCTATCGAACGACACATATTTGCCGAGGGACGATACATCGAGATCATAATCGATCGATGTACATCTAGTACTATCGATCGATATCGAGCGGCGAAAGAAGACAAGTTGGACTTGGCCGAACTTGAAGCTCACGACATCACATTTTTACAAGATTGCCCCTAACGAGTTTTTAACCTATTGAACTCATATTTATATGTGCCTAAGTGTTTTGGCACCAAAAAAAGCTTTTTCACCACCACCTTTTTACACATTTCTTTTACCATAGTTTCATTACTTTGCAAGTTCTCAATAAAGTTATATTCAGTTCTTAATTCTTTACTTGTTCTTCTTAACAAAGGTTATAGGATTCTAGATCTAGAGGAAAGATCCAAAGAGATTTGTGATTGGAACTTAAGTATTCATTCCTCTAATATATCTATGAACTCCTATTATTACCTTGTTGCTATGAATCACTTAGCCATGTCTGAGTAGATTCACTTGTTATATTTAGGGTTTAAATAGGATATGAGGGATTAGCCCCAACCTATATCTGCTGTAGTTGTGATATTTATTGTTAGGATTGTTCACTAATGTTTTTTCTAGATTAGCTAACTAGAACATGAACTTGGATTGCATTATTTATTTAATATAATTCCTGATAACATCCTATACATGCTATGACCCTCTTGAGACAAGCGGAAGCTGATCTAAGATCATGGTGAGCACTGAATAAACTCGCGCATAAGTTCTGCTTAGAGCTGTATCGATCGATACTCCTATAGAGTAATCGATCGACGTAGCTAGAGGTGTATTGGTCGATATTCCTATCGAATAATCGATCGATACTGTTGGCGATATAGCTGATCGCAAACACCATTTAGCATCTAAGTAATATATGGTCTAAATATTGCGAGAGCTGATGAATTCATTTAATAGTGTTGAGCTCTGACATATCATGCAAGCAACTTGTTAGCATTTATAGTATTTATAATCCTGAATTCCTGAATACCTGAATACCTACCATGAATCTAAATACTTTTCTTTATTGTCTTAAACCAAAACCTTTCAACCGAATAATCTTACCATTACTCAAAAACCTGCACTTTACTTTAAACCATTTTCAACCTAGCATAGTCACTAAAATTGCATCTTATTTGTACACTAGCTCTCTGTGGATTCGACCCCTAAGTGCTACAATTGAACCTCTTATTTGAGAGAGTAAAGTCACTACTTAGGGATAAACATTTGAGTGATATCAATAAGAAGCATAAAGAAAGTGTGTGTAGCCTAATACAATGGCAGAGCACATAAATATAAGGTCTAAACTCGACCAGGGGTATTTCTGTAATTATGTGGGACTTAAGCTTAAAGTCGGCTCGGAACCAAGTCGGGCCTTGCGCGCTCCGCTGTCGATCGATGGCACAGAGTGTGCATCGATCGATTATTGACTCTGAATGTCGACCTCATATTTTGTTTGATGGTCAAGTCGAGTGAATTCTTCTTTATGTTCCAAAATGCTCCAAAAAACACCACTTTCTTCCAAAACGCTCCTGAACCAATAAATATGCTAAATAGACTCCAAAACAGAACTAATATATCATAAAATACTTATATACCATGGTTAAAATGGGTAAAATCCATGGTATATCAGTGGTCAACTGTGAATACTTCTGTCAACATATATTCCAAAAATCGTTTACAAAGATATGCAACTTGAAAGTATTAATAATATCTTATTTTGTTCATAGTGAGTTTTATAACAACACTTAAGTTCAAGAATACTACAAATCAAGGTAGAGAGAGAGAGAGAGAGAGAGAGAGAGAGAGAGAGAGAGAGAGAGAGAGAGAGAGAGAGAGAGAGAGAGAGAGAGAGAGAGAGAGAGAGAGAGAGACCTTCTCATCGAGCAAAAGCATGTCAACTCCCATCAGCTCTCTCCTTTCTTAAGGTTACATGTTTTCCAAAGACGGAAAAGATGCATCACCGCCATCTGAGAGCAACAACCGAACTTCAACTCAGAAAAAAGGATGTAGGATGCAACCATTGTGGCAGTACTGAATCTGATGAAGCATGGAAAGTTCGATTTTTCTGCATCCCTGTTTATTACCAGTCCAAATTAGGGATTTCAATGAAGGTTAGGAAAATGGCTATTAAAATCAATGTTGTGTGAGATATCTTAAATGAGAGAGTTAATGGCAAGACTATGATAAGGTTTCAATGACACGAAAACGTTATAATTTTGTAAGGTTTTCGCAGGCGGAACATAAGATATAAACAGACAATGCCCGTCGAAGAAGAAGGATGTAAACAATCAGGCTTGATTGTCAAATTCTGGAATTAGGCCTGAGCATCTTAATTAAATAAATTTTCCTATAATTAATTTTAATGGTCCAATACAAGAAGAACTAAATGATGACACATGGTATTTTTTTCCCTATGTAGGAAAAAGGTCTACTTTATTATATAATTTACCTGATAAGCTTATGCATCTAGATTGAGTATGAAAACATATACATGTTATATATTATCTATAAAATTTAAATAAAATAACAAAGTTTTACATGTTTGGTCGAAATAATTTTTTTTTGAATGATAAAAATACAAGTCAAGTCAAGTATCTAGAACATCAAATTATTATATTGTTAATTCTTGTAAATACCTAAAAATATGTAACACATATTAAAGTTAAAAAATGCAAAATATCTCAAAATTTTCCAGAATTATAAAACTTATCTAATGTTCTTATTCCCAAACTGTTGGTAGTGTCATAAAATCAATTTGTATTTACTTTTGTTATAGTCATAATGTCGAAGTCTGAAAATCATATAATACCGGGTGATTATAATGTTTACCAAATGATAATTTGTTTAGTTTAAATTAAAATCAATATTGTGTTTAATGAATAATCAGACTATTAGAGATAAAGTATTCCATATCGGGAGCTTAATGAGACATTAACTAATATATAAAGGGGTATGGTCAATACACTAATTACCAATTGATTTTAAGTTGGAAACTCCTAATAAACCCGAATCAAACATGGTACCAGAATCCAGATCCTAAATATGTTAAACCCCTAATTAATATATACCTTCCTTACTGGATATAAAGGTCGTAATTAATCCTTTGACCGGGTATAATTGTCATGCTAAACTCGTTCGACCAAGTATAAATGTTCTAAAATTTCGAAATTTCTGGCTAATAAAAGTCATCATCTTGAGAAAAAGTATTAGAGATAAGGTATCCACATCGGAAATTTAATTGACATTAACTAATATATAAATATAAAGGATTATAGTCAATCTATTAATTACCAATTGGTTTAAGTTGAAACTCATAATAAACCCGAATTTAACAGAGACATATATGTAATATATAGTTATATGATTTGGATATGTTTATATAATAGGTAATGTGAAAAGATAATTACTAACTGAATAATTATCCCAGCCCATGATGTTTAGACTTTAGATCGATGACATGTGTATAAATTGTGAAATGAAAAGTAAATTATTACTTCATCTGCTCGTATCCAAAACCTTTAAGCAAAGAGACACAAGCTTTGTCAAATTCTGAGATTTAATTTCGGCGGTACTAAGATCACGTATAGATCTAGTTTGTATGTGTGGCTACCGACAAAGACATCGGCATTTGGAGTATTAAAATATCAGTTTGTTTTTGTACATGTTCTGCTGCAGAATAACAAAATATATTTGAAACTCTAAAAGCTAAATTTATTCATTATTAGCATGAAAATTATGCAAACTGAATTCGTAAATTATTTATAAAATCGTAATAAACATCCGTATAAATTCTTACAAAGTCAACCTGACTACTAGCCATTCAGCCAGCCTTTCAGATAGTGATTTTACTTGAGATACCTATATTGTACCTTATTCAGTTATTCTCCATCCGCATATCTAATTTTTCTTTTTAATACACATAAGGTGGTAATTTTCAATACCTTAAATATCTCTCGATTGTTAACTCGAATTGATCTGGCTTACTTATTGTGAAAGATCTTGAAATTAAAATGCTGATTTGATGGATAATGTACACGTAATCAGGCTCATTGTCAGTGGACCAAAAAATAGAAACGTATGGTATTAATAATTAGAGGCGCATAGAATTAAATTATGCCAAAATGCATATCACTTCGGCCAACTAAGGTACACGAAGATAGCTTAAAAGCTAAACTAATTGCTTTTACCACCCACCCTATAAAGGTTATAAATCATACTTTAACAAAAGAATGATAAGAAGAAAAAAAGGATTCAGGATGGTACATATCATCAAACTTTTGGTTCAACTAAGCAAAAAGATGTATTGTTTCAAGTGACTACTAGATTTTACACTAAAGACGTGATGGATATTTTGATCAAGACTGATTCTTTCCATTAAATCATAATTCTATGGCTCTCAACTCAATAATACAGCAAAATGATGCAACTACTGATTGATAAAAAGAAATCGTATAATATGTAAAAAAAACTGATTTATCAGGTAGATACATTTACAAAGACGATGACAAGTGAAGAAAATATGTCGCAGGGACCATTTCAAGGAAGGCCTAGTTTGTTTGCTTTTATGTTTTTGGCAGAGAGACCTTCACGACATCTAGGATATCCAGGAAAAAACAAGTTTAATCATTGCTTCACTCACCTATGTTTAGGCAGAGAGACCTTCATGACATCTAGAGACCTTCTTTGCTGTATACACTCCTGCTTGTTTTGTATAATAGGGTCTGATCATAAAATCTGGTGATCAACAAAAACATAGGAGAATAAATGATTTGCACAAGTAGCAAACAAGATAATGAATGCTTGCATGAGTACCCTTGAGTTTTGACAAAGAGAAATAGAGCTCTTACTTCCACGGCGTTACCGATAAGTTGCACCGCAGGCACCTCTATCGGGAATATCACTGAAAAAAACCGTCATTGTCAGTCATGAAAGTTATGGAAAGAAAAAATAATGTTCATTGACAGATCATAATCTATACAAAAGTAAATAAATGCGGAAAGATGTACAAAGTCAATATCAATTATTCAAAAACTGACAGTTCTGTGAAAGAAAATTCAATATTAAGGTCAGACTTCGTCTACAAAAAAGCATCTCAAAATCAAATAGCAAAGAAAAATTCATCAAACCTACCTTTTACTTTTCGACAGCAGGAGAAAGCAATAAAAAAAAATGATATAAATGGTTATAAAGAAACTGAAAAAGTTACGTGCCTAGTAGACATAGTTTTGGCAACAATAATCAAACCCAAAAGCTAAAACAATAACATTACTGAGAAAGGCAAAAGTAATCTATGTCGACAATTCTGGCAAGTCCTTCTTGTCTTTTTTTTGTCTTTTTTTTTGATACAAACGGTTAATTTATTACTCAAGTTTGAGGTGGTTTAGGTAATCAGATCAGAATAAAACAACCAGTATAACAAAAAGCTTTATAAAAAAATCGTACAATCCTGACTAAAGAGTTGGAGATTCCATTATTTAAATTGATGGGTTAGTCAAAGAACACATAACGCACATGCAATTTGCATAGATATGGTCAAGCAATCAGCATCATCCATTCAAAAGCAATACCATTGGCACTGATTAGACCGAAAGAAGAAAATTAAAGTAGTATGAAGCAAATACACGGATTTAAAATCTCTTTCTTGCAGATATGAAGGTAGTACACAATAAAGTACACACGTTTTGTTCTCTTTTTCATTGTCGTGCACGTAACTTATCAACTTAAAGCAGCAAGTAGCTTCTACTATAAGATTTTTTTGCACTTAAACGTGTACGTGAGGCTAAATTTCCTTCCATAAGGAAATAATCTGATTTTGAACCCAAAAAAAAAGAAAAAGAAAAATCTGATATGAATTAAATATGATGAAATCTAAAAGTGCAGGATGGATCTAATACAAAATCGTAGAGTACCGTGTCAAAAAGTATTACGACAGATGAACACAAAGAATTACACAATAAATAAATATGTTTTTATTAAATCTCTTCTCAGTAAATTTACAAATCTTATTTAACCAGGAAAACACTAGTCTGAGACATTTCTGTGATCTAACACATAATACAATAAACTTTCACGCCTTAGCCACATATGTTTCACTCACTATACAAGTAATGAAACCACTTTTGTTAAGAATATTTTTTTTTGTGTTAATCTCATACAAGGCTCTTCAGACCTAGTTATACTTGGTTTATTTCATGAATCTCTTCCCAAAGTAAAGATCTCTACATCTCTTTGTGAATCTTCCTTTTTCGTTTAAGCAAAACATCATTTTTCCTTACTAAGAAACTTCTTCTCCAAGCAAACTCTCTTATGCTTAAAGGAAAACGTCTATTTTTTTTTTACACATATATTCCCTTTCTTTTTTCAAGTTCAAGAAATCAACACACGAACTCCAATATAGCTCCAGCTTCATGCAACACATTACATACTGATATACCATGGATTTGATACACTTTAAGCCATGGTATATAGGTGTCCAGGTCCGTTTTGGAAGAAAGTGGTGATTTTGGAGTCTTTTTAGAGTATTTACATGTCCAGGTCCGTTTTGGAGGAAAGTGGTGATTTTGGTACCTTTTGGAGCCTTTGAGTGCAGAACTGCATAGATGCATCAGATGTTTAGCTATGGATGGGGACCTTTCCATGAGGCGATTGAGCTGATATTTTGACACAAGATATATCTCTGAGTTAGTTTTCCAATTCCGCCAGTTTCATGTCAATCCAACGGTTAGATCAGAAGTTATGCCCGATTTACTGAAGAGTGGCCAGTATGCCTCGCGAGAGGAACCTGTCGAGAAGAGGAATGTATGTCGATCGATGGAGCAGTCTTGACATCGATCAACAGGAATGCCAGAATGAAAGCCGAGTGTATTTTATGACCGACTAAGACCCAGAAGCAACCACAAATTACGAAGATGTTTCTGTACAACCTAAAACCCTATTTATATGTTTCTAAGCCATTGTTGACGGCAACACGCTCTTTACGCTTTATTCTTTTGTTCTTAGTTAGGAGATAATGGAGGAACTCCTTCAGAGTCCTCGCGGAATTTCATTGGCTTTGGTTTTATATCTATTGCAGTTTTATATCTATTCATCTATGATTTCTGTGACAAACTTCATGCTTGAATAGATCCACCTGTTAGGTTTAGGGTTCAGATAGGTTATGTGGGATTAGCCCCAAATATAGAATTGCTAAGTTGTGATATGCATCATTGAGACTGTTCTTATAGCTTGTGTTCGATAGTCATGAACTAGAACCATGATCTTAGAATCATTAGGCACAAGCGAAAGCTTGGCTACTTATCTGAATTTTCTTCTCTGAGCTAGGATTGATAGAAACAAATGAGAGTTGATCTAACCCTAGTGAACATATAATCAACCCGCGCTAAACGCTTACTAGAAGCGTGTCAATCGATTCTTCTATAGAGATATCGATCGACGCGACAAAAGGCATATCGATCGATTTTCTTCTAGAGAAATCGATCGACGCTTTCTAAGATTCGACATCGAGAGTTGAAGGTCTGGGATCTAGTAATAGATAACATAGAAATCGAGAGATGATCGGTTATTCTAATAGTTGAGTTCTATAATATCATGCTTTAGTAACCTATATCATTATAATCCTGATTTCCTGAATAGAAACCCTAGATCTAGCAACACATCCTTCCATCAAACAATTCTCAATTTACCGAGCAACTACCTTGCTCACCTGCTTTGCTATATTTATTTACTACTTTAAACCTATTAGCCTAGCTTAATCATAAACTATAGATCTAGTGTGTGCCCTAGCTCCTTGTGGATTCGATCCCTAAGTACTACAACTGAACATTTTATTTGAGAGAGTAAAGTCACTCGTTAGGGTAATTTGAGTAAGATAAAATTTGGCGTCGTTGCCGGGGAGCTTTGACCGCCATTAGATCTTGTCTAGTTAGATTTAGCCTAGGTTTTATTGTTCTAACAAACTCATATAATTTTTTCTTCTATTTCAGGTACATAACTTTTATTACCAGAAAACAATGAAAAGAGAATTTTTAGGTCCTTCAAAGAAGGAGCCTGCTGGTTTCGATCCGTAAGTCTACGAGGGAAGCACGATCGACACCCTCCAAGCAGCATCGATCGACATCGTGAACCAAGCATCGAACGACACTGTTCATCATATGTCGGAAAACAATGTTCATCCAGGTACCGTTTATCATGTTACTGTTCATCCCGGTACTGTTCATCCTTGTACTGTTTACCCATGTACTGTTCATCTCGCTACTATTCATCGCGATGCTGTTCATTTTCTATCGATCAACACTATTCATCCTGTGTTGGTCGACACTGTTCATCCCTTGTCGATCGACACTGTTCATTCCGTGTCGATCGACACTGTTTATTCCGTGTCGATCGACACTGTTCATCGAGACATTTTTCATCGAGACACTGTTAATCTCGCGTCGATCGACACTATTCATCCAAACACTGTTAATCGCGACATTGTTCATCTTAACATTGTTCATGGCGATACTGTTCATCCAAACACTATTCATCCCGACACTGTTCATCGAATGCCGAACGACGTTACCCGCGTGGAGACAGAGAAGGATGAAGTGCTTATACTTGAGGTTGATGCGAAGAGGATCTTACAAGACGAGGAAGGTCGAGGTGGTACCAATGCAGGACAGCTGATTCATGCACATGGGACTGCAACCCCTGATGCTATTGCTGTTTCAGAGAGGGATGACTTTGAGCTGAAACCTATATACATCACCCTTATGCGTCAGCATCCCTTTCATGGCTTTTCTTACGAGAAACCAATTGATCATATCAGCATGTTTGAGGAATTGGTCATGTTTATCTTCGATGGAGTCAGGGAAAGCTGCTACTTCTGCAAACTTTTCCCATACACTATGGTGGAGATGCAATTCATTGGTTCAAGAAGCTACCATCAACATCCCTCATATCTTGGAATGACATCGCAACCGCTTTCATCAACTTTCTCTGTGATGCTGCAGAAAATCTAGAGATTGAGATGAAATCTATGCTGGAATATACAGTAGAGGATGATGAAGAACATGGATCTAGAGAGCTGAGCAGAGTAGAAGAATCTGATACTAGTGATCCGACCTCAGAATCGATCGATACCAGTACGTCAACATCGATCGATACTTATACCTCAAAATCGATCAACACAAACTTTTGTCGTCGATCGATACCTCTCGAAATCCCTGGAAGATCGAGACATTGCAGCCTCGCCACTGAAGAGCACCGATATATCAAGTTGTTATCCTGACCCGAATGTAGAAAAAGAGATCACCATTGAAGGTTTCTTGGAGTTAGAAGAATTCTTGGAGCTAGAGGGTGGACAACAGCTTGGAGATTTCAATTCGAGTGAAGAAGTAACTATGGAAGACTTCTTGGAGCTGGAGGAATGGCTTGAGGATATGGATCAGAACTCGAAGCAGAAGCTTGATGATGATCAGTACACTGGGAGTCTAGATAGCTTATTTACAGGTTTAGGAGCAATTGGAGGAAAGATGGTGTTTTGGAGCATTTTGGAGCACTTTAGAGATTTAACCCGAGATGACCATATCGACCACTCGAGGTCGACAAGGAGAGAGCCGCGTCGTTCGATACACCTTCAGTGATATCAATCGATATTAAACACAGAGAAACCCAGTTTGGTCACAGCCGACTTGAAGCCCAAAACTCCATCTATTTACCAAGATACCCCTGACGAGTTTTAACCTAATTTTTTGTATTTATGTCTTGCCTAAGTGTTTTGGCAAAAGAGAAGTTTTTTTGTAGACATAGTTCCTACCTAAAGGTTTTTCATACCATTGTTTTGTGAGAGAGAGAGTTACAATTGCGAGCTTTCTCGAACACCTTTATTTTCTATCTATTCTATCTATGCAATTTTATTTAATTGTTATGATGTTTTGCTTGGCTATGTCTGAGTAAACACGCTTGTTAGATTTAGGATTCAAATAGGTTTTGAGGGATTAGCCCCAAATATGAATACTTGAGCATGTGATATTCATCTTAGAAGATTGTTCTTAATGTTTGTATAGGAGTAGCTAACCTATACATGATGAGAGTGGATATTATCCTTGGATCTATCTTCTTTGAGTCAGATAGACCATGCAAGCGACAGCATGGTCTAGCAAATCTCTGGTGAACTGTTATCAACCCGTTCTTAAAGTTTACTAGAGGCGCATCGATCGATTCTCCTATACAAATTCTGATAGGAGAATCGATCGACGCCTTCCTATGTCTCGCCAATGGGAGTTTCATCGGTTCTAGTATTAGATAACCTAGGACGACAATTAAAGTTATTGTTATAGCTGGGTTCTTTAATATCATGCAAGCATGTCACATAAGCATTTAAACTATTATAATCCCGACTTCCTGAATAGAAACCCTAGATCTAGCAAACCATCGTTCCATCAAACAACTCTCTGCCAAGCTGAACAATTGTCATGTTCACTGCTTTATTTACCGATATATTTATTTATTTACTGTCTTATAATCTATTAGCATAGCTTAATCATATAACTATTAGATCTAATTGGTTCCCTAGCTCCTTGTGGATTCGACCCCTAAGTACTACAACTGAACATCTTATTTGAGAGAGAAACGTCACTCCTTAGGGTAATTTGAGTGATATCAAATTTGGCGCCATTGCCAGGGAGCTTTGATCGCCATTAGACCTCATCTAGTTAGATTTAGTCTAGGTTTTTACTATTATTGCAAAAACTCATAAATTTTTTTATAACTTGTGTTTCAGGTACATAGATCAAGTACCAGGAAGCAATGAGAAGAGGATTTTTGGGGTTTTCAAAGAAGGAGTCTGCTAGTTTATGCACGATCCGTAAGTCTATGAGGGAAGAATCGATCGACACCCTCCAAGCAGCATCGATCGACAGCGTGAACCAAGCATCAAACGACACTATTCATCATGCGTCGGAAAACACTATTCATCGAGGACTGTTCATCCAGGTACTGTTCATCTCGCTACTGTTCATAGCGATATTGTTCATCGCGATACTGTTCATTCCCCGTCGATCGACATTGTTCATCCCGTGTCGATTGACACTGTTCATTCTGCGTCGATCGACACTATTCATCGCGACACTGTTCACCTGAACACTGTTCATTGTGGTACCATTCATCATGTTACTGTTCATGCGGATACTGTTCATCTAAGTACTGTTCATGTACTGTTCACCCCGCATCGATCGACACTGTTCATCCCGCGTCGACCGGTACTGTTCATCCGAGCACTGTTCATCGTGATACTGTTCACCCCGCATCGATCGACACTGTTCATCCGACGTCGATCGATACTAATCACTTCGACACTGTTCATCATGGCACTGTTCACTGAAACACTGTTCATCGCGACACTGTTCATTGTGGTACTGTTCATTGCGGTAATATTCATCGGGATATTAAGAGACGAAGAAAAATACTATTTATCAAGGGTGGACAGACACAACTTGCATGGAGACAGAGAAAATCGAAGTACTCATACCGAGCTTCGATGAGAATGGGATGTTAAGAGACGAATAAGGTCGCCCTCGCAACAGCATTAGACAATTGATTAATGCAGAGGGTACTGTAATCCCTGATGTGATTGTTGTTGCTGAAGCAAACGACTTTGATCTGAACCGCGAATGGTATGATGTAGTAGGTCAGAACCCCTTCCAGGATCTTCCTCACCAGGATCCCAGAAACCACTAGAAGAGCTTGAGCATCTAGTGTCAAGGAGCAAGCATAATGAAGTGTCTGAATACCATATGCTATCTAAGATCTTCCCATATTCTATTTCTAGAGATGCATGTAGCTGGTTTAGTCAACTTCAGCCAGGATCTCTAACCAGCTGGGAGGACATTGAGAGAGCATTCCTCTACAAATTCCTTTATGATGCTAAAGCAACTCGAGAAAAGGAGAAGAATGATAAGTGGGATATGCTGAAAGTTAGCAGATAAAGAGGGAAGATGTGATTCCAAGACAGCTGATCTCCTACATTATGGGAGAGGGTGATGAACAACATAGATCTGGAGAGCTGAGCAGAGTAGAAGAAGCCGATATTAGTGACACAAGCTCAGCATCTATCGACCCCATGACCTCCACATCGATCGACTTTCAACTTTCAACATCGGTCGACAATCAGCCTCACGAATCGATCGACATGAACCTCGCAACATCGGTCGACACCCTCAAAATTTTAGAACACAATGAGACTTGAAAGTCTAAGTCTGGGAGAAGGACGATGAATAGGAAGAAGAAGAAGAAGAAAAGGAATGCAGATGCACATGTCCTATCACTTGTCCCTTCATAATGTCAAGAGGAAAGTCTTAAGTATAGAGTGCGCTGAAGAGGAGGTCTAAAACTTTTTGCCAAGGTTAGAGTGCTATGTGATCCACAGCTGAGCAGAATAGAAGGAGCCGAGATTAGTGACACAAGCTCAGTATTAATCTATCGACACCAGCACCTCACCATCGATCGACACCAGCACCTCAGAATCGATCGATACATACTTTTGTCATCGATCGATACCACTTGAAATCCCTGAAAGTTCCTCAGGACATTGCAGGCTCGACACAGAAGAGCACTGATGTATCAAGTTGTTCACATGACCTATATGTTGAAAAAGATATCACTATGGAAGATTTCTTGGAACTAGAAGAATTATTGGAGTTAGAGTATGGAAAACAACTTGGAGACTTGGATTCAAGAAGAGAAACTTCTACAAAAGACTTCCTGAAGCTGGAGGAATAGCTTAAACATATGGATCATAACTCAAAGCAGAAGTTTAATGATGATTGGTACACTTCGGGAAAAGCTTTGGAAACTTTGCCAAAGGATGACATCGATCGACATGAACCTAATGAGATCGATCGATATCTATCTGATGATCGACGCCAACCACCTGATATCGATCGACACCCACCCGACGGAATCGAACTACACCCAACCTACGCCATCGATCGACAGTCGCCATACAGCATCGATCTACATACACCCGACTGCATCGATCGACACCCATCATTAGACGAGCCGCCAGGATATACCATTGAACAAGGACCGATTGAGGAAAGGATGTACATGTCTAATGTCTCACACCTCGCTGTCCCTAAACATCAGAGACCACCTATATGGACAGAAGAAGCTGTTGGGTTTCACAAAAGAGTGAAGAGGATACATGATCCTGTGAAGATTGTGGTTCCATGCGTTGTATTTGAAGCAGAATCTCCTATCCCACCAGATAAAGGTGCGCATCTGAGTTCTTACAGTGAAGTAGTGGATGATCATCAGCACGTAGAAGCTTCTCAGAGAGGGTTGAGATTTGGATATGAAGTTGATAAAGGTCCAGAAGAAGCAACATCAATCGACACAGACCAGATGCAATCGATCGACACGAACATTTCATCATCGATCGACACGAACATTTCATCATCGATCGACACGGATAGCATATCAGAGCAGGATGAGTTTGGAGTGTGTTAAAATATCCTTGATAAAGACACCAACACGCGATCAGACAAGTCTGAGGGAAAGTAGAAGGGGAACTGGAAGAAGAGAAAAAGGATCAAGGGAGATCCTCAGTTATCATTGATTCCTCACTTCTCAGAAATTAAGTGTGCAGCAGATGCTGCTCACAACCATTTACAAAGGTTAGAGCACTCCTTATTGCTGAGATGATAGACAAAGGAGAAGAGTCTTCGGAGGAGGCTTTCACACAAGAATGATAAAGCTTCAAAGAGTAGACATTGAGACTTGGTTTGGAGCAAGTTCTCATTCTCATTCGGACTGAATCAGATCTCCAGAAGTCAAGCTAATGACTGAAAATAAGCGCTGAGTGGGAGGCAACCCACTGTTAGGTTTCTGTTAAATTTGGTTTTAATTTCATTTATTACTGATTCTTGCATTTAGTTATTGCAAGTCAAAAAAAAAATGAAGAGTACCTGAAGGTACTGTAGCAGCGACACTGTAGCAAGAAAATTGAGCGACACTGTAGCAGGAAAATCGATCCAAGTAGACGTATTACCAGCATAATGACCGACGAGGACATGTTGATATCGATCGACATTATATCACCTGCAATGATCGATGCCTCCATTGGCACATCGATCGATATCAATCCGGTCAGGTAATCTTTCTTACTTGTTACATTGAGTACTTATGATTTAAGTTCTCACCATAACTCCGACTGGATTTACACTGAGGACAGTGTATAATTTAAGTCTAGGGGGATGTTTTACTGATATTAGTTTACTTTGTGAGTCTTATCAAATTTTTTTCAAAAGATTTGATTTTGTCAAGAAGGGGACAATGAACTTTTTCAATCTTTACTTGTTATCTAACCACTCTTTAGCACCATTCTTAGATTTGTTGACTGCAGAATGTACTATAGATGCTAAAGTAGATCACCTGTCAACTATGACCACACTTGCTATGAATGTTTGAAGGAACCAAAGCTGACCTCCAACCTAATTTGACTTTAGTGCTTGTATTGGGGCTTGGTATACATTGGATCGAGTTCCTCCTGCAAGTCTGGAAGGTAAAAGTCTGTGTGTTTCTGGTTCCCTTCTTTATCTCTCTTCAAGCATCTTTAATTTTTGTGGCATCATCTGATCTGGTCCATCTCCTTTGCATATCGGCTAACTCATCTGTCAGCAATTGTAGCCTCCTCTCAAAGTTCTCAATGTTGAACTGATGCTTTCCAAGCTTATTATAAGGATACGCTGATGGCTCTGGCAGTTCCTCATGTATTGAAAGTAGCATACCCAGTCCGTCTGTGATGGTTTCCTGTCGGATTTATGGTGTATCAGTATCGATCGATGCTATTGCTTCAATGTCGATCAATGTCGTAGTGCCCTCGCTGATCGATGCAAGTATGGGCATATCGGTCAATGTGTAGGGTGAAGGGCGAGTTGCAAGTTGTCTTTGAATAGCCTTGATCTCCTTGTCTATCCCCTCTGTCCATGAATGCAGAGCTTCAATGCTGCTGTCGAAGGGAAAATAGATGTCATCAAATTTCCTATAGTATTCATCCTCTGAATATTGTAAGGTTTCATAGATCTCATCTATCATCCTGTCAACTTTTTTCTTGGTGTAAGTGGCTTTTCTTCGTTGATAGTTGTATTTGAAGTAAGGCTCTCTCCTGCAGGCTATATCATAGTCTGTGTCGGCTATCATCTTCTGATACTCTGGATCGTCACGTTGCTTGAAGAATAGGTTGTCTGGTCCATTGGTCATAGCAAGAATGTCTGGGATGTCTTCTTTGGATACTTGTAGGATACGGCCATCCATAGCTCTTGCATTGCCTTCTGGATCCCTATAAATACCAAACTCATCAGTTCTTAGATATCCATAATCTAACTTATTATCATTATGTAAATTGAATGGTAAGGGTTGAGTACTGATCAACGCGGTAGAATGCTCGTCGATCGATTTCGTGTTGTGTAGCCGATGGGGAAAATTGCAACTGAATTCTTCTCCATATGGCCTAGGGTTGGAAGGTGGCTGATGCATCTTGTCTGCTTCTAGGGTTTGTGAAATTGCTTCTACTCCGTGGCTCCTTTTATAGTAGTAATCATTAACCAAATATCCAATTTTAAGATTTCCATTTTTCTCAATGTCGGTTTCACTCATATCGATCGATACATCATGATGTATGTCGATAGATTGTTCTTCGTTCTGCCTTTGTCTTGGACCCGTATCAATCGATGTTGACGGTGTTGCATCGATCGATTCTGGTAGCATGGTTCCATGTGATCTGGATCCGTCTCTACTGAGAACTCCTTGGTGGTCTGTAGCTGGTTCTTCCTTGTGGTTCTCATTGAATACTTCCACATATATTGGGAAGATGTAGTAGCTCCTAGGGTAAAGATTGGAAATCAGTGTGCTGGCCAATCATCTCTCGTCTTTGAAACTGTCGTATCGATCGATGTGTAGATGCTGGTGTCGATCGATTTCTTGTTGTCTGATCTTGGGATCTGATTGAAACTGGTGTCATCCTTGTAGGCTGATGAATACAGTCTTGTTTGAATGAATGGGTTAGAAACATATTGGGTGGGCACTTCATCTCCGTGAATGAAAAAGTACACAATCTCTCTTTCTTCCCAAAAATCTTCATCATACTCAGCATCTTCTGTCTCCACTGGAGGGTGGTATACTTCATCTTCTCTGCGGATGTATGAATATGGTATGTTCCTGTTGTAGTCCTCATCATTCTCTTCATCTCTTGTCTATACTGCGCATGTAGGCTGGTAGTAGTCTGGTTCCCAACTCCCGTCTAAGTAGTCACCTGGAAAGTGATCAACTTCGTACGTAGGTGTACTATCAATTGATGTGGAGTGAAAACTGTTGCTTTTATCGATCGATGTGATGACTGGCTGGTCGATCGATGTATGATCAGTAGGATTGATCGATGTGTCGGTATGGGTGTCGATCGATTCCGAGTAATCTGTCTCGTACTCTTCTTCACAATAGCATGTTGCTATGAGCTTTGCTTCATCTGGAGGCTTTTTGCAGGACGTCTGTGGCTTGACAACTTTGACTGGATCATAGTGAATATTTGGGTTGATGAGTGTCAAACACATCTGGCTTGTTTGCAAGTTGCAGACGGCTCCCACAGTGGCTAGGAATGCTCTTCCAAGTAGTAGAGAAGAATTCCAATTTAACTTGATGTCTAGGACATGAAAGTCAACTGGAACCAGGGTATTATCAATCTGTACCTCAAGGTCTCTGATGATTCCTAATGATTTCCTTTTAGAACAATCTACAAAGTAGAATGATTCCTTGGAAGATTCTACCTTCAGACCTAGTTGGTCTGGCATAACTTTTGGTAAGATGCTGACTGATGCTCCTGTATCACATAATGCATGTGAGAATTCAATGACTTGTACCAGGCATGAGATAATGAACTCTCCAGGATCACTCTTCTTCTTTAATGTGATCTTCTGCATATCCTCTCTGATCTGATTGAACATCTTCTCAATATCAGCCTCTGTTACTCTTGTCTCTCTAAAGAACATCCACAATCTGTATGTGAAGTATGCTTCTTCAAAGGGTCTCTCTGCTGGAATCCTTAGAACTCTCTTCTTGAAGTTTTCCAACTCCTTTGCATTAGCCTCTGTTTTATATTGCTTGGAAACCTTCTCTTTCCTTTTCCTTAGGGTTCTCTTCACACTTTCCTTTTCTATCTCCATAGGCTCTGATGTATCTTCAACTTCTTCTGGTGGGTTTTTTATAGGTTTGGGTCGGGATCTGAGTGCATAGAGTTGGGCTACATCTATCTTTGGTAGCTGCACTCGCTCTTTAATGGTTGTACGTCGATCAATGTCTGATGTATCATGTCAATCGATGTCTTGTTGATGTTGGCTATCGATATCATCCTCGTGAGATCGATCGACGAAAGGGTGGAGTGGGTTTGGGTGTCAGCTGCGAACTCTGCGTGTGTCATAATTCGGACTGGTCTGTTAGTGGCTGTAGACTTCGTGGACTCTGTCGATCGATGTGATCACTCGAACATCGATCGATAGTCATCTTCCCATGTCGATCGATGACTATCGTCTGGCGTCGGTCGACACAAGTGAGAACTGCCGATACTCATGGAGTTCTCTACTTCAAAGTCTCCCTCTTGAAGTTTCTCATGCTCATCCACTTGTAAGAAATCATCTACTGTGATGGCATTGATGTGGTGTCTGTTGAGATCTTCCTCTCTCCCTTTTATTAAGGCTTCTTGCCTCTTAATAGCTTCTGCTGTTTGAATCACATGTGTCTCTTGCTTCTTCACATGAGTGTTCAAGGTGTCAAACTTTGCATTCAGGCTATTGTATGCATCATCTATCTTTCCATTGAAATCCACAGTAAGCCTTTGCTGACCTTCTAGAACATAATCAAGCATTGCTTCAATCTTGCTCTCCTGAGTAGGTGGTGGTAGATTTTGGTAGAAAGAATTGTTGAGATTCTTGTTGTTGCTGTAGTTGCTGTTGCTGATGGGTTTCTGATATTGTGAATTCTGATTGTAGTTGCTCCTCTGACTGTTGCCATAGAAGTTCCTGTTTCCGTTTTGATTTCCAAGCCTTTGAATTCCTCCTATGTAATTCTCTACTTCTTCATATCTCTCCTCATCAGTCTCTATAGCTTCTACATCTTCTGCAAAGCTAACCTGCTTCCTTCGAAGCTTGTTAACACTGTCCAATTTGGCTCTTACATCGTCCAACTTCTCCTTCCCAAGAGCATTAGCCAATTTCCTTCTCTCGTAATCAGTGTTCCTGGTGCTGTTGCTAGTTTCCAAGTTCTCAATAAGTCTCACAGCCTCTTCTGGATTCATGGTGTTGAAGTTTCCTTCACTAGTTGTGTCTAGTGCTGTCTGATAAGCCAGATCTAAACCTCTGAAGAAAGTGCTGAGCAGCTTCACTTCATTGAATCCGTGGTGTGGACAATCTCTCTGATAAGACTTGAAACGAACCCAACATTTTCTGAAAGGCTTTGTAGGCTTCTGCATGAATGTAGGAATCTTGCTTGTCAACTCTTCTGCGCATGACTCATCAAAGAAATTAATCAAGAAAGCGTTCTTGATATAATCCCAAAATGTAAGAGATACTGGTAGTAGTTTCTTAAGCCATTGCAAAGCTTCTCCAGTAAGAGAGTACTTGAAGAGCTTGCAAAGTAGGTAGTCAGCTGGGACTCCATTGGCTCTGATAGCAGATATGAGATCCTCGTACCTCTCTAGATGGTCCATAGGATGCTCGTTGGATGCTCCACTGTAGGGTGTTTGTCCTACAAGTGTTTAGTATTGAGGCTTCACCTCAAATCAGCCCTTTGTATGTCTGGAGGACGGATGGCAGATCTGTTGGCGTAGTATTGTTCTGAACGGTTGTAGTCAGCCAATGATTTGTTTCGATTGGTTTCTTCTGCAGCTTGAGTAGCGGCTGCAGTAGCCTCAGCTTCTAAATCATGGATTGCAGCCCCCTGATCATTAATTCTCTGACCTGCTGCATTACGCAGGTGACCTTCTTGGCCACGCAGGTTACCTTCGTCGTCTCTCATGAGTATCAATGTCGCGACTATGTTATGTGGCTCAGTATCGATCGATATGCGGATTGCTGTATCGATCGATGTCGGATGAAAGATGTTGGTCGACGGGTACTGAAAATTATCAGTCGATGTTGATGAAAGGGTATCGTACGATGTCAGATGAATGAGATCGGTCGATGTTGGTGAGCTGGTATCGGTCGACGGTGTTTGAAACTCGGTAGACGGTTGTTGATGAATATCGGTTGATGCACAAGCGGGTGTATCGATCGATGTGGAACGAATCTGTTTGCGAACTGAACGTTCCAAAGCAGCTGGATCAGTAGACAAAAGTTCCTTGTTCTTTTTGCTTCTGGTTATGCTGGGCATGCACCTGAAAAGAAAAGAAAATTTTTATCAGTAACAAGTAGTAAAGTAAAAAGAAAACCTACACTTAAATAAAATCTAATGGCCATCAAAGTTTCCCGGCAACGGCGCCAAATTTGTTACGTGCTCAAATTACCCTAGAGCAACCTTACTCCCATCAAAAGAGGTCAAGTTGTAGTATTTAGGGATCGAATCCACAGGGAGCTAGGGAACACACTAGATCTTATTGTAACTAAGCTAGGTTGAAGATTTCAAAGCAGTAAATTGCAAGTAAACTTAAAACTGGTGAGCAAGACAAGTACTGAAGTGATTGATTAGAGGGTTTAATAGATATGATGAAGACTTTAGACTTAGGATTACTATTCAGGTTATCAGGATTATAATAGTATGAATGCCTATGTGAGATGCTGGCATGATATTATAGAACCTAACGGTAACAATAACCGTACCAATGTCGTTTTCTGGGTTATCTATTACTAGAACCAATGATTCACTACTTAGTGCAGGTCATAATCGGGAAGGCATCGATCAACCTGCTGTCGAACGTATCGATCGACATAGCCTCGCGTCAATCGATCGATGTCTCTATAGGAGAATCGATCGATGCACCTCTAGTAAGCTTTAAGTGCGGGTTGATAACAGTTCACCAGAGATTTGCTAGACCATGCTGTCACTTGTGCCTATCAAATTTTAACTCAAAGAAGATAGATCCAAGGATAATATCCACTGTCATCATATATAGGTTAGCTACTCCTATAAAAGCATTAAGAATAATCTTCTAAGATGAATATCACATGCTCAAGTATTCATATTTGGGGCTAGTCCCTCAAAACCAATTTAAATCCTAAATCTAACAAGCGTGTTTACTCAGACATAGCCAAGCAAAACATCATAACAATTAAATAAAACTGCATAGATAGAATAGATAGAAAATAAAGGTGCTCAAGAAAGCTCTCAATTGTAAAACTCTCTCTCACAAAAAAATGGTATGAAAAACCTTTAGGTAGGAACTATTTCTAAAAAAAACTTCTCTTTTGCCAAAACACTTAGGCAAGACATAAATACTAAATAATTAGATTAAAACTCGTTAGGGGTATCTTGGTAAATAAATGGAGTCTTGGGCTTCAAGTCGGCTGTGACCAAACTGGGCTTCTGTGTGTTTAATATTGATCGATATCACTGAAGGTGTATCTATCGACACAGCTCTCTCCGTGTCGACCTCGAGTGGTCGATATGGTCATCTCGGGTGAAATCTCTAAAGCGCTTTAAAATGCTCCAAAATCACCATCTTTCCTCCAATATCTCATGAACCTATAAATATGCTATCTAGACTCCAAAATTGATTAAATATATCCTAAAACTATTATATACCATGACTAAAATCGGGTCAAATTCATGGTATATCACTCAGACATTTCTAAGATCTAACACATGATCCGATAAACTTTAACTCTTTAGCCCTTTATGTTTCACTCACTATATAAGTAATGAAACCACTTTTGCTAAAAATATTTTTCTTTGTGTTAATCTCATACAAGGCTCCTCAGATCTCCAAGATCATCCCTAAAACGAAAAACATATTCCAAAAAAGCGAGACGTCGCAATTTCTCGAGAATATTAAAACCGTATCATTCGACAGACAGTCCACTCGCTACTATAAAACAAGCAAAACGCCCGTCTATTGGCCCCGACGGACGAACCTAAAATGTTCTCTAAATGAACCCGTAGTCAGACCTTTCGTAAAAAATAAGGTCATATTACATCCGACAAGGATATCATAGTGCGCTATACAAACAACCGAAATTTTGGTCCAGCACTCCAAACGTTCTTTGGAGAGAGCTCAATTCTTACCACACAAGTTAGATAGTCCGGCACCAATTCGCGGACTTTAATCGGTAAGAATCAGGTAGAAATTGCCAATAAGAAAAACGAAAGCCGATTAGTCGTCGCACAGCCTTAGAGCCGAGAGTAAACCTAACTCTTGCCCTAAACCCAGACCTACTGGTCTCTAACATATCTAGACATGATATCAAATTGATACGAGATCCTAAAACATGTCTCATCGTTCACAGCTAGAACACTCACAAAACTTCGTAAAACTCCTAAACATTTTTGAAAACCCTCGTCCTAAGCAGCCAACGAACAGAACGACAAATTAATATTCAAGGTACAAAGTGATTACTCGTATCTTTTGCTCTACACTTGAAGAGAGTATAAATCAAAGCTCTTATAACGCTAAATACATTCATTATATATTAAAGCCGCTAAGCGGCAGGGATTCGAAAGCCACCAACGACCAGTCCCAAACACAGAGTTCAAACGGTCTCACACGGCCCAAATACACTCAAGCATAAGACGGCGACACTCGTCCTAGATATAAGAAATCATATGGTAAAGATAAGGGGTAACAATCCCATTGCCCTTCAGGGGTCAAGCTCGAAATACCCGGCCAGAGAAGCCCCTAACGAACTCGCGGGCTGATCCACTTCTCCTTCTTCTTCGTCAGCAATGTCGACTCCCGCTTCCGCCGACTCAGACGAAACAAAAATAGGGTCCCAGAGCCCTCGGATCCTTCCTTCGATCGGAGGAACCGTCGATTCGGCTTGAGCACATCCATCCATGAGACCCGACATTTCTGCTACCTCGGACAGAAAGGAGTAATCAGCATCCTGCGTCTTCCATAGAGAGACAATCAAACCACGGCACTCGCGGAAGTCGCCCACATGTCCTTGAGCCTCCTTGTATTTCTCAAACTCTGCTTTGAACTCACAAGCTTTACTCGCTAGCTCGGCGGCAATCTTTTTCCTCCCACTCCTCTCCGCACGACGACTAGCTTGGGCGTGGTCCTCGGCTAACTTGCGGTTTTGCTCGGCGACCTCAGTTTGAAAACGGGTGAACTTTCTCTCGGATTGCTCTCCTTGAAACCGAAAAGTCGCGCCTCCGTAAAACTCACGTCAAGCGCCGAGTTGAACACTTGCGCCCTGCATGAATTTCGGAACGATGAAGGGGAGGATAAAAAATTAAATAAAACTGACCAAGGGTTAGAAATCCGACCTCGTTAACCATCCGTGAACCTACAGCTACAACCCGCACCCTCGATGGCTCGTCCATTGCCGGCGGAACATCGAAGTTTGGAGGAAGATCAGCGAAGAAATCATCATTTTGGAGAGGAATGTTGCTGGTACCTCTCCCATCACCGGGAGCGAAACCCGGGTTCCATTCGGGCAGCGGAAGATCGTCTAGGTCAAAGTCATCAACATCGAGCGCGATCACATTATCCTTCCGGGGCCTGTCCCTCTCTCTCCGAACAGTAATGAGAGCTGGCTCATCCATGTCCGACGCACTTTCTGCTTCCAAAGGTGGTGAGACACCTCGCGATCGATGTAGCGCTAACGCCTTTTGAATTCTATTCGGGTTGGAGGAGGTCCAGAAGAACGGACCCTTGCGAAGTAGATTTCGTTTAGTCGTCAGGTCACGGGGGAACGGGTAGAGAATGTTGTTCACTGCAAAAATTAACCGCAAAAAAACAAGTGGTTAGGTATCCTCGGAGTCAAAATAAACCGCACATCCGCTCATGGTACAGTTCTGGAAATTCAACGCGCTATGAAACATGGGAATATAGTTCTCTTCGACAGAGGCACCGTTTATCCGAACGAAGAAAAAGTACTTATGCCACTCGTGGCCGTTGGAAGTCATCCCCTTAATTATCGACATAAAGTTACGAGGGACCAAACGGAACGTGTGGGAGATCGAGGTCTCCTGCGTCCTCCAAAGCCCTTCAAAGTGATCGGCATTAAGGACCATCCCATGCTCGTAGCTTAGGATCAGGACACCAATAAGATGCTGCAACCCGGTGATGCTTAGCTGACTAAGCGACAACTCGAAACGGTCGAGTGCGCGGATCATGGCCTCAGGGATCGGGAACCACAAGCGGCAACGCGTTATGAACGCTTCATAGCACGTGAAGTAACCCTCCGGAGGATCATCTGCACGCTCCCCCCCCCCCACACCGGAATTCAAAATTCACCCTCGTCTGGAATGTTGCAAAACTCCCAAATGGTGTTGAGAAAGGAAGGAAAGGTTCTGCTGGGCAGAGTAGGGTCTGATGTATATTTTGGTCTTTTGGGATAAGGCGCCTCGCACGGGGGAGTCATCGAACTGCACATTGCGTTCCAATAAACCTCGACTTCCTCACGGTCAACCTCGAACTCTTCTTTCCGAATGACTTCCTCATCGTTACAAAGATCTCCGGAAGGGGATTGACAGGGCGTAGCCTTCTTGGAAGACTTCTTCTTTGAAGACATGACTTAGAGAAAGAAAGGAGGAAGGAAGATTTCTACCTTAAAGAAATTTCTGGTGAGAGTAAATGAGTAAAGGATTTGAAAAACTTACTCTACCTATATATGGGCAAGAATTCACTATTTTTCCTCAGACTTTCGGCCACTGATTAGGCCTAACTTACCTAAAACAAGACTAACCGCAAGCTAGGACCTCGCGCCAATGCCCACGGATCCTAGCTGGCTGGGGGGCTAACTATTGGGGTCAAAAACGGTTGTGGTGGAATCAACGCCAGAAATTTCACCGGAGAATCATTATTGTATAGTCTTTAAGAAAAAGAAGCTATACGATCATTTTTAAGGCCATGAAGACCCGACGTTTCTAGTGAACAATCCTTGGAAAAACCATTGACAAAACGAGGATGGGCTTACCAAAGTTCTGACAACCCATCACCCGACAAAAGTTGAGGACTGATCTGGCTTGACCGAGATCGCCAAGGGAATGGACGCGGATCGAATCAACCAGCCCGCTCCCCTAGGGCGAGTGCAGCCTCTTCCCGGCCTGCTCAACCTAGCGAAAGTGCGGCCTCCTCCCGGCCCACTCGCCTTAGGGCGAGTGCGGTCCGTCCCGACCCGCTCGCCCTAGGGCGAGTGCAGTCCGTCCCGACCCGCTCGCCCTAGGGCGAGTGTGATGCGTCCTGGCCTGCTCGCTCTAGGGCGAGTGCAGTCCATCCCAACCCGCTCGCTCTATGGCGAGTGCGGTCCGTCCCGACCCGCTCGCTCTAGG
Source organism: Brassica carinata (assembly GCA_016771965.1). Lineage (NCBI taxonomy): Eukaryota > Viridiplantae > Streptophyta > Magnoliopsida > Brassicales > Brassicaceae > Brassica > Brassica carinata. The sequence goes on along the minus strand of CM028687.1, from coordinate 15,998,804 downwards.
GCAAGTGCGGTCCGTCCCGACCCGCTCGCCCTAGGGCGACTGCGGTCCATTCCGGCCAGTTCGTCAACCCAATGCCATGACTTTTTTCCTTAGTTCTTGTAACTCCATTGCTCAAACCATGACTGCACTGCCTCTTGTTTCATCTCAATTGGAGTTATCGTTGAAACTTAACGATAAAATTCGCAAAGACTTGTCTTTGCGTGAAAATTGGAATCAATCGAATAAAATGGCGACGGTTAACTTGAAACACCAACGGCATAAACTATACGATTGATTTAAGGGTAATTTTAAAAAATCGACGTCGTACCGAAGGTGATTACTCGAAGAAGTCTTAAAAAGCCAAAGGTAAAAAAAAACGGCCCAAAGAGGTCTAAGAACGTGGCCAGAGGCCCACTTATGATTTCAGACGAGTTTGAACCCAATATTACTATGACGGTTTATTTTTATTCCCAGGAAAATATAAACGTCAAGTTCCCAAAGATAAATGTCAAGTTTCAAGGATAATCGTAAAGACCGATAAAAAATGGAAAAAGCCCATTTCGCGATAAACTCGCCCAAAGGCAAAAAAAGGAAGGGGTAAACCGACAATGGAGGAGTATATAAGAGAAGCCAAAGGCGAGAGGCAAGGGGATAACTTTTTTCAGAGCAAACTTAGCACTTAGAGAAATTTAGGCATATTTCCGTGTTTGTTAGCGAGCTGCGACTCAATTAGGTCTTTAGTCTTAGGTTGCTAGACTGGCGAACTAGCCGACAACTCTCGTTGCCAAGGCTCTTACCTATTGTTCACGCTCAAACGCGGATTTGGAAATAAGATCATTTGTTCTCTTTTGCTCTTTTCAATTCATTGCTCTCTATTTTTCATCTTATTGATTGCGTTGTGCGTGGCCCAGCAGAAGCTAGGCTACCTTGGCTTTCCTCCGACTAACAAAACTCGACGGTGTGAACCTCGTTTCCCACACCATCAAGCTCCATCCCATGAGCTCTTACCATGCCTTCAACTTTGTGAAAGCTAAATTCATCTATGTTACGAAACTCAAACATTGCTGCCTTATTTTCAGTAAATCTTTCTGGCAAACACCTTAAGAACTTCTTCACCAAATTCTTGTGCTTCTATTCATAACACGAGCCTTGATGCCACTCAAATTACCCTAAGGAGTGAATTACTCTCTCAAATAAGAGGTTCAATTGTAGTACTTAGCGATCGAATTCACAGGGAGCTAGGAAACACAAAAGATCTAATCCTTAGTGACTAAGCTAGGTTGATTATAATTAACTGTAGGTTTGAGCAAGGCAGTTGCTCGGTGGGTTTGATTGAAGGTTATTTAACAGTTCAAGAAAGTATCTAGACTTAGGGTTTCTATTCAGGTGATCAGGATTATAATCCTTTAGATGCCTAACAAGTTGCATGCATGATATTAAAGAGCTCAACAGCTTATGCAAAAATCGATCAGCGTTCACTTTCTAGATTCTTCTGATGACTAGATCTAATGATCTCACCAATCGGGATGATCAATTAGAAAGTATTGATCGATGACTCTATAGGAGTATCGATCGATACATGTTTTGTCCGTCGATCGATTGTTCTATAGGAATATCGCTCGACGCGCTTCTAGCAAGCTTTATGTGCAGGTTGAATTGGTGCTCACTAAGACTCTAGATCAGCTTTCGCCTTTCTATAGTGATCTTGGTTTGAACATGATGGATTCAGGATGAAGTCAGGTTAACAAACAATCATAGGTCAAGGTTCTAGTTAGCTACTCTAGAACACAAGCATTAAGAACATCCTAACAATGAATATCACAACTTAGCAATCTATAGCTGGGGCTAATCCCTAACAACCTATTTGAATCCTAAATCTAACAATAGAACTACTCAGACATGGCCAAGTAATTCATAGCAACAAGATGAAAGAAACTCATAGATAGATAGATAGAGAAACAAATAATGGAGTTCCAATCACAAATCTCTTTGGATCTTGTCTCCACTCTAAGAATCTCTAAAAACCTTAAACAATAAACTAGAAAATAATAGAAAGCATGCTTTTCCCTAAACACATAGGCAAGCTTGAGTTCATTAGGTTAAAAAACTCGTCAGGGGCAATCTTGTAATTTGGTGAAGACTTGAACTTTAAGTCGGCTGGAACCATTCTGTCTCTGCGCGACTCCATATTGATCGATGTCACAGGATGTGCGTCGATCGATTATAATCTTGATACATTGACCTTTGGATACTGATGTCAATCGATGGCACAGAGTGTGCATCGATCGATTGTTATCTCTGAATATCGATCTCTGGTCTGGTTTGATGGTCAGCTCGGATGAAATCTATACTAAGCTCCAAAATGCTCCAAAATCATCACTTTACTCCAAAGTCCTCCTGAACCTGAAAACATACCTAATAGACTCCAAAACATAATAATATATATCTTAAAAACATATATATACCATGGGTAAAAACGGGTCAAATCCATGGTATATCAACTCCCCCAGACTTACCGTTTTGCTTGTCCTCAAGCAAATAGGCACTCTCTCTGAAAGATGTTTAAAACAGCAGAGACTCAAACAATCTCTAGCTAGAATCATCACCTCTACAATATTGCAAGCCACATCAAATATCTCCTAACCACAGAAGTACTTCATACCATATCCTAGCTTAGCAACCAAATTCATCTAGGCAGCAACTTATCAAATCCTGTCTGACTCACCCCTCTACTGATCTCATTTCTTTGCATAAAATAAAAGTGCAGGCTTCACCATGGGGTATCGATCACAAGATGCAAGGTTTCTCAAACAAGTATATGGACCTGCAGGTAAAAACAAGTTCATTTCCTCTCTCTCTACTTATTTCTCTCCTATTCAAAGTTTGCTTTTATTTTCAAGACATTAACCAAGATTTGACAGGCTTCCATGAATCAAGTCTTAATGGTTTTAGCCACCGAACCCTGTTCAATTCTTTTAGACCTATATCCCAGGATTCTTTGTGAATTAAGCCTTAATGGTTTTAGCCACAAGTCCTGTTCGAACACTTTACCTATAGAACTCTTATGAATCAAGCCTTAATGGTTGTAGCCACCAAGTCCTGTTTGAATTCTTTTCCTAAGTAGATATCTAACTAATCCTAAATTATTTATTTGTTTTTTTATTTTGTTTATTTATTTTTTTTTTTGAAAGAAACAAAAAATTTAAATCTAAATTTCGAAATTTGACAGAGAGAAGGTGATATATCTATCTACACAAGACTTTACCTTCCAGCCTTGTTTGAAGCATCCGACCCCGTGTATACCAATCCCCAAGACAAGCAGATATAGTCAAGTTTGGTTGGAGATCAGCTTTGGTTCCTTCAAACATTCATAGAAAGTGTGGTTCTAGTTGACAAGTGATCCACTTTAGCATCTATAGTACATTCTGCAATCAACAAATCTAAGAGTGGTGCTAAAGAGTGGTTAGATAACAAGTAAAGATTGAAAAATATCATGTCCCCTTCTTGACTCAATAAAACTTTTGAAAACATATAATAAGATCAAAAGGTAGAGTATTATCAGCAACTCCCCCCCCCCCTCCAGACTTACATTATACACTGTCCTCAATGTACAACCAGTAAGAGGTAATGGGATAATATAAACCATAAGTACTAAGTTGAAAAGTTTAGAACGATATACCTGACCGAAGTCCGTGTCGATCAATGCCTAGAGATGGCCGTCGATCATTTTGAAAGTGGCTGTGTCGATCGATGTCGACATGGTTTCGTCGGTCGATATCATTGGCAATCGTCTACTCTGGTTCATCTTCTTCTCTCTCTCTCTCTCTCTTTTTTTTATATTTTCTGCAAATAAAAATTGAAAAACGAAAAATAAGTAATAAAAACGAATAAAGCTAAGTAAAATTACCTAATAGTAAAATGAATCCACTGATGTGTTGTTGAAAGGAAAGTAGATCTCATCACATCTTCTGTCAAGTCTGTCCTCAGTTGTTCCAGAGTTTTGTATATATCTTCTATCATCTGATCAATCTCTGCTATGGTAAAAGAATTAGGTGTGGGTGGTTTGTTGGCGTCAATCGATGGGCTAATAGTGTCATCGATCAATCAATTTTGATCTTTCTGTTTGGATATCGAGTTACTGCTGAATGATGTCGACTTCTTGCTGTCGTTTGGTTAGTCTCCTGGTGAATCCATCCATGTCATCATTGAGCGGATAGTAAATTCCATCGAGCTTGTAATAGAATGATTTCACCAAATCTTCCAGTGATGTAAGTCTCGCGTCGATCAATGGTGTGGCTTCTGTATCAATCGATATGGATTCCTTCTGTTGACAATCATTCTTCTCATGAAGCGTAGCCAATTCTTTCTGCATTAACTCACTCCTCTTGGTTAGCCAGTTGATGTTGTTGTTGAGTGTATGGTAAACCTTACCAAACTGCAAATCGAGAGCTCCTTCTTCCCATTGGTTTACTGCTTCGGTGTCATTTCTGTTGGAATGGCGTGATGGTGGGCGATTGGTGTCGATCGATGGCCTAATGTTGTTGCCGATCGATGCAGTTTCTAGCTTAGCAGCCTCTTGTTTGATCTGAATTCTGCCCAAATCTTCTTTCATCTCTTGATACTTGAAGAATTCTTCCATCTATAGCTTCGTGCATGGCCATCTTGATCCATGAATATACCAAATTCATCCGTGTTAGATTTCCTAATACATAGGGTCTTGTTTGCATACATCGGATGTAGGGTTTGGATGCATGTCGATCGATGTGGATGGATGGATATCGATCGATGTTGCAGCAGTGTGGTTGATCGATGGTGAAGGTTGAATATCAGCTCCTTCACTGGATTAGAAGAAGTCTTATGTGGTGAAACCTCTACTCATCTTGTCGCTTCTAGGGCTTCGATATTCTTCTACTGCAAAGCTCTCTTTATAGCAATCATCCCAACTTCCTATTGAAAACTTTCCATTTTTCTCCATGTAGGCGCCTTAGTGTTGATTGATACGGCTGAAGGGTGTGTTGATCGATGTGCGTGAATCGGTTTGGCTGGTGATGATGAGAGTCGATCAATGTTGTGTTGCCTCTGTCGATCGATGGTGCATTTCATTGTCTGTAGGAATGGTCTGGAATCCTTTCTTCAGCAAGAATACCATGAATCTCTATAGCTCGTTCCTCCTTTTAATCCTCATCATATTCTTCGTGTCTGGATGCGGATGTGGCAGTATCAACAGCAAAGGTTGGGTGATAATGATCACTTTCCAAACAGTCAATGGGAAAATTGCCATCTGAAAATTCTTCTTTCCATTGAGTGAACTTCGCGATCGATCGATGCCTCTTCTGCATGTCGATCGATGGTGGACATGTCCTGTCGATCGATGGCCTAATGTTGTTGCCGATCGATGCAGTTTCTAGCTTAGCAGCCTCTTGTTTGATCTGAATTCTGCCCAAATCTTCTTTCATCTCTTCGATACTTGTACCCATCCAGTTAATGTAGTCATGGAGTGGTTGAAAAACATCATTCAGCTTAATATTGAATTTCTCTTCTCTTCTTTGTTGGGCTTCATGAATTCCATTCAACATCTCATTTATCTCATCCTTGGTGTAAAGTTCCGTGCTTGCTTGGTTAGTGTGAATGAGTTAGCCTGTTCTGGAAGACATATGTAAGACTCCTCATCTATTGAAGCTCTATTTAGTAGTTTAGTGATGTCTTCTTTAGATATATTGATGATCTCACCATCTAGTCCACGTGCATATCCAGACTCATCTCTGTATACACCGTACTCATCTTTCTTCTCCCAATATAAATTTCTAATCCCAAAACGGTAGGCTCTAGTGCCAAACTCTGTATGCTTGTCGTTTGATGGATGGAATATCCTGTCGAACGATGGTGGTAATCGCCTATCGGTCGATGGTATGTATGTCTCGCCAATCGATGGAGGTAGATGCTTATCGGTCGATGGTGGACATGTCCTGTCGATCGATGGCCTAATGTTGTTGCCGATCGATGCAGTTTCTAGCTTAGCAGCCTCTTGTTTGATCTGAATTCTGCCCAAATCTTCTTTCATCTCTTGATACTTGAAGAATTCTTCCATCTATAGCTTCGTGCATGGCCATCTTGATCCATGAATATACCAAATTCATCCGTGTTAGATTTCCTAATACATAGGGTCTTGTTTGCATACATCGGATGTAGGGTTTGGATGCATGTCGATCGATGGTGGACATGTCCTGTCGATCGATGGTGGACATGTCCTGTCGATCGATGGTGGACATGTCTGTCGATCGATGGTGGACATGTCTGTCGATCGATGGTGGACATGTCCTGTCGATCGATGGTGGACATGTCTGTCGATCGATGGTGGACATGTCCTGTCGATCGATGGTGGACATGTCTGTCGATCGATGGTGGACATGTCTGTCGATCGATGGTGGACATGTCCTGTCGATCGATGGTGGACATGTCCTGTCGATCGATGGTTGATTATGTGGTTGAGGTGTTGGCTCGAATCTGCCAGCCGCATCATTATGCTTGTTTGTAACTTCCTCTTGGCGTTCTGGAATGCTGCGTTGTAGCATGAAGAGGTTGTCTGGTCCATTGGCAACCTCAAGAATGTCTGCAATATCTTCTCTTGATACTTGAAGAATTCTTCCATCTATAGCTCGTGCATGGCCATCTTGATCCATGAATATACCAAATTCATCCGGTGTTAGATTTCCTAATACATAGGGTCTTGTTTGCATACATCGGATGTAGGGTTTGGATGCATGTCGATCGATGTGGATGGATGGATATCGATCGATGTTGCAGCAGTGTGGTTGATCGATGGTGAAGGTTGAATATCAGCTCCTTCACTGGATTAGAAGAAGTCTTATGTGGTGAAACCTCTACTCATCTTGTCTGCTTCTAGGGCTTCTGATATTCTTCTACTGCAAAGCTCTCTTTATAGCAATCATCCCAACTTCCTATTGAAAACTTTCCATTTTTCTCCATGTAGGCCGCCTTAGTGTTGATTGATACGCTGAAGGGTGTGTTGATCGATGTGCGTAGTCGGTTTGGCTGGTGATGATGAGAGTCGATCAATGTTGTGTTGCCTCTGTCGATCGATGTTGCAGCAGTGTGGTTGATCGATGGTGAAGGTTGAATATCAGCTCCTTCACTGGATTAGAAGAAGTCTTATGTGGTGAAACCTCTACTCATCTTGTCTGCTTCTAGGGCTTCTGATATTCTTCTACTGCAAAGCTCTCTTTATAGCAATCATCCCAACTTCCTATTGAAAACTTTCCATTTTTCTCCATGTAGGCCGCCTTAGTGTTGATTGATACGCTGAAGGGTGTGTTGATCGATGTGCGTAGTCGGTTTGGCTGGTGATGATGAGAGTCGATCAATGTTGTGTTGCCTCTGTCGATCGATGGTGCATTTCATTGTCTGTAGGAATGGTCTGGAATCCTTTCTTCAGCAAGAATACCATGAATCTCTATAGCTCGTTCCTCCTTTTAATCCTCATCATATTCTTCGTGTCTGGATGCGGATGTGGCAGTATCAACAGCAAAGGTTGGGTGATAATGATCACTTTCCAAACAGTCAATGGGAAAATTGCCATCTGAAAATTCTTCTTTCCATTGAGTGAACTTCGCATCGATCGATGCCTCTTCTCGCATGTCGATCGATTCTGATGAACAAAAATCGATTCGATGTGTTATTGCTGTCGCCGATCGATTCGTAATACTCTGTCTCATACTCAACTTCTGAATCAATTTCTTCTCCACAGAAACATACTCCAACGAATCTTGGATCGTCCCCAATCTCAGTGATGGGGCGTCTTTATCTTGACTGAATCATAGTAGACATTTGGATCTATGAGGGTCAGACATAACTGGTTAGTCTGCATGTTGCAGATTGGTCCTACATTAGCTAAGAATGGTCTTCCAAGTAGTAGAGAAGTGTTCCAATTCAGCTTGATGTCCAGTACATGGAAGTCAACTGGAAATATTGCATTACCAATCTGCACTTCAAATTCTCAGATTCCCTCTGAGTTCCGGTGAGAACAATCAACAAATACAAATGAATCGTCTGAAAGTTCTATCTTCAAACCTAGATGTTCTGCCATCACATTGGGTAAGATGCTTACTGCAGCTCCTGTGTCGCAGAGGGTCGGTGGGAAAGTGATACCTTGCACTACACATGGTACTGTAAACTTCCTAGGATCACTCTTCTTCTTCAATGTGATCCGCTGCTTCATCTTTTCTCTGACCTGATGGAACATTCTTCAAATGTCTTCTTCAATCTCCTTGGTTTCTCTGAAGAACATCCACAACCTGTGGGTAAAGTAGGCTTCTTCAAAAGGTTTCTCAAGTGGGATTCTGAGAATTCTCTTTGTGAAACTATTCATCTCCTTCTCATTGACTCCCCTTTTCATATGCTTGGGAACCTTTTCTTTCCTCTTCCTAAAGGTTCTCCCTTCTGTAGCTTTATCAACTTCCATAGGCTCTGGTGCATCTTTGGGCTGAGTGCTGATGGTGTCTAGTGGTGTATCCGAAGGTTTGGATTGTTGTCTGAGTGCATTGAGTCGGTCTGTATCAATATTTGGTAACTCCACTCGGTATGTGAGAGGTGCATGTCGATCGATGGGTGCTGGAGGTTGTCAATCGCTGTCAGTTACTCTCCGTCGATCGATGGTCGGTCCTTGATTCCGATCGATTTTTACGCAAAAAGGGCTGGGTGGATGCGGGTGTCTTGCTGCAAACTCCTCGTGAGTCATTATCCTCACGGCATTGCACGAATCGCTCGACTCCAATGATGGTGTGATTGATGCTCATTAGATCTCGTTGATCGACTTGGTGTAGAGTCAATTTTTCGATGGTCACTTGCCGACGTCGGTCGACACCAAAGTGACTTGTCGAAACTCATGGAGCTTTCCACTTCGAAATCTCCTTCTTTCTGCTTCTCATGCTTCACCACTTGCCATAAATCATCATCTATGATAGCATTCATGTGGTGCTTTGTTGCTTCTTCACCTATCCCCTTTGTTAAGTGATGATAGGACTTTTCTAGGGTCCTTTTCAAATGTTGTAGAATACAAGATGTCAATCCAATTCTAAGAGATTCTAATGCAAAGGGAATGCAAGTTCATGCTTAATCTAAGTGCAATCAAGATGAGAGGATGATTATAAAACTAAGACAATATTAAAAATGCAATAAAAGATCGAACTTTCTTTCTCAATGAGGCAAGGGGGTTCTTGGGTCAAGGGAATTGACTTTGGGTGATCAAGGTTCAATCCAAGATGCCAACTTTTCAATCAATCTAATTTCTTATGCCTAGACAACAAAACTAAGCAAGCTCTATCCCTAGATGAATGCTCTTTTGCAATGATCACCCAAGTACACCAAATCTCTTTGGCTGTAATGATCAAAGCAAACATGGAGAATGAGCCTAATAGCAATCCTAGCTTCTTTGACAACTAATCCCTTAGGCAAAGCAAGCTAAAAGCATAGATGAGTTGGTTCAGGCATTTCATAGAACACCTTCCGGGCATGAAATACCTATAGCTCTATGTTTGAGAGGCCAACTCAAATATAGCATGAAGAACACCAAATCAATGCAAGGAAAGGATAGATCTAACACTAAGCACCTTGGATCTACACTTAATCACCCTTAGTCTCCCAAGCCCATGAACCCTAGATAGATCTACTCACTAATAGCCATGGAAAACCTCAAAATCAATGATGATTCAAGGCTAAACATGATTAGAGAAGAAGATAATCTATTAAACACAAAAGAAATAAGATAAAAAAGAACCAAAGATCCAAACTTTCTTCAATATCTTATTATGTTTTTGAGAGAAAAGAAGTTGGATCTCTTAATGAGATCACAAGAGTATTTATACATAGGCTTGAGAGCCCTTGGAAACATAAAACAAAAATACTAAAATGCCCTTGGCCAAGTGATTTTCGACCAATGAGAAGCAAGGAGAAAGGAAGAAGCTAAACCACCCGGGTCAGGCAGTGCTGACCAGGCCGGGTATGTCAAGGCCGTGTGTCATGCTGCTCGTCCATCGTCCAGGCCGTGCGGTCTCTCTAGGCCGGGTGTGTTCGGCCGCGTGGTCCGTGTCCAGCAGCTAGCAGGCCGTGCTGGTCCTTCAGGCCGCGTCATCCAGGTCGGGTGTGCAGGACGTGCGGGTGCTGTTGGCCGGGAAGTCCTGTCCGGGTGCTTCCATGCGCGGGTGTGTGTGGCCTGGTGGAACGTCCGGGTCGTCCTCATACGTGGCTTCATCCTCGGGTGGTACTGGCCGCGTCCGGAGCTCATCCATCATCAGGACGTGCGGGTGGAAGCAGTCGGGTAGGTGCTGTCGGGTATCTGCTGGTACGCGGGTAGTGATGGACGGGTGGTCATGTCCGGGTATGTGGTGATCAGTTCGTCCCTCGTCCCGTGCGGGTCCTCATCCTCGGGTGGTGCTGGCCGCGTGCATTCTAGGCTCTCAGCCCAATCAGGACGTGCGGGTGCTTGTCCCCGGATCGTCCTGGCCGCGTCTTGAGCTCGTCCAGGCTTGGTTTGATGGTCGGCCTCGGGTATGCTCACCCGGGTGGAATTGATATGCCCTCAGTGTTTTGATCATAACTCCTCCAATATGGTTCCAAATGACTTGAAACCACTTTTATTGGAAAGATAACTCGAAATGACATTTTTCCACCAAATATTAGCATCAGAAGATATCTCTAAGGTCTCCGTCCATGTTCATCTTTAAACCCTTCTTTTTCATCATAAAACTCCCAAACATCTTCAATATCTCCAAAGTGTGCTCCAACACCTAATAGGACTTATGAATGCAAAATGAGCCTAAACATGCCTAATGCCTAATCTAAATGAGCAAAAATGCACAAGATATGATAGCTAAAAACATGTAAATATGCAAGACATCATTAAGGCTTCCTGCTTCTCAACAGCTTCTCCTGTCTGAATCACCTGAGTCTCCAATTTCTTCACATGGGTGCTCAAAGCTTCAAACTTTGTGTCCAGGTCGGTGTAGACAGCATCAATATTCCCATTGAAATCCACTGTCACCTTCGCTTGACCTGGTCAAGAACCTGGTCAAGCATGGCTTCTATCTTGCTCTCTTAAGTTGGTGGTGGTGGATTCTGGTAAGATGAATTTCCACAGCTCCGGTTGTTGAAGTTGCTGTTGTAGTTGTTGTTGAAGGGCTTCTGTGAATTCTGATTGAAGTTACTTCTTTATCCAAAGAAGTTTTTGTTTCCTCCCTGGTTTCCAGACCTCTGAAATCCAGCTCCACTGATGAAGTTCACATCCTCTTCTATGTTATCATCCTCAGCATCTACAGCTTCTGCATATTCTACTGAGCATATTTGCTTTCTTAGCATCCTGTGAACACTATCAAGCTTTGATTTTACTTCATCCATCTGCTCCTTCCCAATGAATGCTGCAGATTTCCTCCTGTCAAAATCAGTGTTCTTGGTGCTATTGCTGGATGCCAAGTTCTCTATAAGTGTCACAGCTTCCTCTGGATTCCTAGTGTTGAAGTTTCCTTCACTAGCTGTGTCCAGAGCCATCTGATATTGTAGTGCAATGCCTCTAAAGAAAGTGATGAATAGTTTCACTTGGTTGAATCCTTGGTGTGGACAATCTCGCTAGTAAGACTTAAATCTGATTCAGGAATTCTTGAATGACTCTCCAGGTTCCTGAGTGAATTTAGCAATCTTGCTCCTTAAGTCTTCAGCGCGTGCTTCATCAAAGAAGTTACAAAGGAATGCGTTCTTGATGTCGCTCCAGGATGTAAGAGATCCTGGTGGTAACTGCTTAAGCAACTGCGAAGCTTCTCCAGCAAGAGAGTACTTGAAGAGCTTGGAGAGAAGGTAGTCCTCAAGAACTCTGTTGGCTTTGAGAGCAGATATGAGATCCTCGAACCTCTCCAAATGGTCCATAGGATGCTCGTGAGATAGCCCACAGCAGAGTGTCTGTCCCACAAGTGTGTAGTACTGCGGCTTTAATTCGAAATCGCCTCTCTGAATAGCTGGAGGGAAAATGGATGATCTGTTTGCAAAGAACTGATCTGGACTTTTGTAATCAGCTAAAGTTCTAGTAGCCGCAGCATCAGGTTCAAGGATTACTGTCCCCTGAGCATCTAACTTTTGACATGCTGTATTACGCAGGTGACCTTCTTGATCACGTAGGTCCCCATTCTCGTCCTGTCTGAGAATCAGTGTCGCAACCATGTCTCGCGGATGAATATCGATCTATGTATAGACTGAAGTATCGATCGATGTCGGATGTGAGATGTCGGTCGACGGAAGAGTAGTGTTGATCGACGGTGATGAGCGTGTATCGGTCGACGGATAAGATGTCTCGGTCGATGTTGGTGTGCGAATGTCGGTCGACGAACTGGTGTTGATGTCGATCGATGTGGAGCGTTTGTCTTTGCGGATCAAACGTTCCAAGCTTGCAGGATCTTCTAAGAATAGTAGCTGAGTTTCCTTGTTGCTTCTGGTACTGCTGGGCATGCACTTGAATAGACAAGAAAAGTTTTTGTCATAAAACAATTAAATGGAAATAAACTAGACCTAATCAGAATAAATCTAATAGCGATCAAAGCTCCCCGACAACGGCCCCAAATTTGATGTCACTCAAATTACCTTAAGGAATGAATTAATCTCTCAAATAAGAAGTTCAGATGTAGTACTTAGGGATCGAATTCACAAGGAGCTAGGGAACACAAAAGATCTAATCCTTAGTGACTAAACTAGGTTGATTATGATTGACTTTAAAGTGCAGGTTTGAGAAAGGCAGTTGCTCGGTCGGTTTGATTGAAGGTTTGTTAACAGTTAAAGAAAGTAGCTAGATTTAGGGTTTCTATTCAGGTGATCAGGATTATAATTCTATAGATGCCTAACAAGTTGCATGCATGATATTAAAGAGCTCAACAGCTTATGCACAAATCGATCAGCGTTCGCTTTCTAGATTCGTCTGATGACTAGATCTAAAGAAAGTAGCTAGACTTAATCACCCTTAGTCTCCCAAGCCCATGAACCCTAGATAAATCTACTCACTAATAGCCATGGAAAACCTCAAAATCAATGAGGGTTCAAGGCTAAACATGATTAGAGAAGAAGATAATCTATTAAACACAAAAGAAATAAGATAAAATGGATCAAAGATCCAAACTTTCTTCAAGATCTTATTATGTTTTTGAGAGAAAAGAAGTTGGATCTCTTAATGAGATCACAAGAGTATTTATACATAGGCTTGAAAGCCCTTGGAAACATAAAACAAAAATACTAAAATGCCCTTGGCCAAGTGATTTTCGACCAATGAGAAGCAAGGAGAAAGGAAGAAGCTAAACCACCCGGGTCAGGCAGTGCTGACCAGGCCGGGTATGTCCAGGCCGCGTGTCATGCTGCTCGTCCATCGTCCAGGCCGTGCGGTCTCTCTAGGCGGGTGTGTTGACGGCGTGGTCGTGTCCAGCAGCTAGCAGGCCGTGCGGGTCCTTCAGGCCGCGTCCTCCAGGTCGGGTGTGCAGGACGTGCGGGTGCTGTTGGCCGGGTAGTCCTGTCCGGGTGCTTCCATGTGCGGGTGTGTGTGGCCGGGTGGAACGTCCGGGTCGTCCTCATACGTGGCTTCATCCTCGGGTGGTACTGGCCGCGTCCGGAGCTCATCCATCATCAGGACGTGTGGGTGGAAGCAGTCGGGTAGGTGCTGTCGGGTATCTGCTGGTACGCGGGTAGTGATGGACGGGTGGTCATGTCCGGGTATGTGGTGATCAGTTCGTCCCTCGTCCCGTGCGGGTCCTCGTCCTCGGGTGGTGCTGGCCGCGTGCATTCTAGGCTCTCAGCCCAATCAGGACGTGCGGGTGCTTGTCCCCGGGTCGTCCTGGCCGCGTCCTGAGCTCGTCCAGGCTTGGTTTGATGGTCGGCCTCGGGTATGCTCACCCGGGTGGAATTGATATGCCCTCAGTGTTTTGATCATAAATCCTCCAATATGGTTCCAAATGACTTGAAACCACTTTTATTGGAAAGCTAACTCGAGATGACATTTGTCCACCAAATATTAGCATCAGAAGATATCTCTAAGGTCTCCGTCCATGTTCATCTTTAAACCCTTCTTTTTCATCATAAAACTCCCAAACATCTTCAATATCTCCAAAGTGTGCTCCAACACCTAATAGGACTTATGAATGCAAAATGAGCCTAAACATGCCTAATGCCTAATCTAAATGAGCAAAAATGCACAAGATATGATAGCTAAAAACATGTAAATATGCAAGACATCAACTCCCCCACACTAGACCTTTGCTTGTCCTCAAGTAAACTTTTCAAGCACAAGGGGGATGGATGCAAGGATGGGAACAAAGCCAAAGGAAACACTCATAGCACTCAACCTGAAATCCTAAAGAAACATAGCAAATAGCATGAGAAAACATAGCAAATAGCATGAGCAGACACTCATAGCATTATGCTCTAGCTTCACAAGGCCTATCAATTACCCTTATGTCTCTACACAAGATGCAATGCCTATCAACAAACATGTTCTCTTAACCAGCCCTCACATTGATTCACACACACACACACAAGGTGGAGTCTCACAAATCGGCACATGATCTCAGTCATTTGGCTAGGTGATCAAATGGTCTAATAAGGATGAAAAGGAAGGTTCAATGCATCATTTCAAGGTGGCTATCACTCAAAAATCAAGGAGCTTGATCATTATGCAAAATTTATCTAAGACTAGGAGCAATTCATGCATACATGGATCCATCCTCATCATTCTACCCAATTCCTAAGTGATTACAAGATCAGACCCTTTTTATTCATCCCATAACCCAAAATGAAGACATACTCACATCACTCACCCAATGAACATTTTCTTTCTCATGAATCAACCTCTAAGGACCTCTATTCACATTCTAAACTCTAACTCTTAAGTTTTTCCTTCCCCACTAACTTATTGAATCTTTCTTTTTCTTTTTCTTTTCCTTTTTTTTTCTTTTTTTTATATATATATATACGTGAGGGGGAAGGCCAAAACTTCAATCAAGAGCTTTTCATTTTTCATTTCTAGGTCCCTAGGGTTTTTTCTTTCTCAAAACTTTCTTTGTTCATCAATCTCAACATTATCATATCCCCAAACCCAAAATGTAAACCATTAGGTAACAAACATTTCACTCACCATCCTAGAAGCTAGCTCAAATGATGACCCTATGGTAGCAAGAGATGAGAACAAATCCATGTCGCTCCCAATACTCTCAAGATTTGCACATGACAAGCTATCAAAAGAGGCCTCACTCAAGCAAATCAATGTAGGCTTCAAAGAATGGATAGGGTTCAAGGGTAAGGGAGTGCCATTTGGGTTAACAAAGGGTGGTACAATGGAAAAAGATAACCCAAATGTGGATGAGATCCATGACTAAGTATGTAAATGCCCATATGCAAGAGAGATTAAGTTCATTCAAGTCAAAGTTCAGGATGGAGCTGGTCTTAAAAACAATGCCAATATCAAGCAAGCAAGCAAGTTTCAAGAAGAGTTTTGAAGTCTCAAAGCATGTAAGCTTTTTCAAAAGGTGCTCAAGCTACCTTATATGTTTAACTAGGGTGTCAAATTCAGCGCAAACGAGTGCTCTTTACAAGGCAATGCTCCATATGCAAATGAATGCAACCTATATGCTCTAGACTCAATCTTAAGGATGCAAGTGATGCAATCTACATGGTTCAAGAATTTAATTTTTTTTTTTTTTTTTGGATTTTCTATGCACTTATGAATGTACAATGCAATGCATGAGACTCAAAATCACAAAGCAAACATGATCAAATATCCGGTACCTCCACCACACTTAAATCACACAGTCTCCTGTGTGAGTAAGAGAGTAAGAGATACCTCAACAAGGCAAAAGCAAATGTATATACAAGAAGGGTTGGAGTGATACCACACAAGGAGATTTGGGCATGGTGCTTGTGTCATGACTAGAAGCTGGCTTGGTTCATAGCAACTAGAGGAGGCTGCTACATGGATCATGGGGCTCAAGTAGTTCACCACCATTCTTCTCTCCTCTAGTTCTTGGCTCAACCTGAAAATCTTGACCACTTTTATTAAAAACTAAATGGTAAATTTGAAATTGCAAAGCTATATACAAGGATAACCATGGGACTTCCTCCCAAGTGAGCTTGTTTTGAGTCACTAGCTTGACTACCTTTTCTCTTGGACTAGTGAGAAGGAGGATCCTTCCCACCTTCAAGAGTGATGGTGAGGACCTGAGAGAGAAGCTCTTGAAGCTTGATTGGGTCATCTTGGAGCTGAGGAGTGATGATGGCTCTAGCACTTGAGAATGGTGTGGATCTGCCCTTATGCTTGATCTTGTACTCAAGGACACCATCTCTGAGCTGCTTTGGATGGAGAGTGAGGGTGTGTGGAAGCAAATCAAGAGGTGGAGGATGAGGCTCTTTCACTATCTTATTCTTGCCATGAGTGGCCTTTGAGGCTCCACCCATCCCCTCTCTTTTAGCACTTTCCAAGTGCTCAACACACAACTCCTTAGAACACTCTCCATCAAGACCTTCTTTCTTACCAACAACCTCTTCATCTTGGGGCTTCTCAACAGCTTGTGCATCACAAGTGATTGTCCCACAATAGTCAGATTCCATTGGAGGTTGGAGAGGGTAGGAGACAGCCTTGTTGACATGCATGAGGGTGACCTTCTTGTTGGGAAAGTCAATGCAAGCTCCAACTGTTGTGAGGAAAGGAGTGCCAAGGATCAAAGGGACTCTTTCTTCAGATGCCATCTTCAAAACAGTGAGGTCAATTGGTATGGTGCAGGATCCAATCTTCAAGGGAAAGTCCTTGATTATGCCAAGTGGGGTTGTAGAAGAGGAATCCCCAAAGGTGAGAGGAGGAGTATCTGTTTCCATGCTTTCAATCCCAATACTCTGCACCATATCCAAGGAGATGACATTCACACTAGCTCCACTATCAACAAGAGCATCATCCATAGTTAGTTTACCAAGAGAGCAAGACAAGTTGAACTTTCCTTGAGACTCAAGCTTAGGGAGAGACTTTGGATGGATTGGTGGATCAATCTTCAGAAGTGAGATGTCCAAAAGTTCAGCCACTTCAGCTTGGTGGGTGAGAATGTCCTTTATGAGCATCATCTGGACATGAGCTTCACGCATACCTGATATCTCTGGAAGCTTGACTCCAATATCACTAAGATCCTTCCTGAACTTTGAGATCACTTTCTTTTGAGCTTTGGTGAGAACTCTTTGGGGAAAGGGGAGCTTATCATATGGTGATAGCTCAAACTCAGTGTCTTCCTGCTCCACTTCTTTCAGCTTGAGGTTAGCACTCTTCTCAACTTGTGTCTCAACCGTAGGCTCATCAATCTTCAGAATCTTTCCTTGAACCTTCTTATCAGCTCTCTTCACAACTCTAGCTTCAGCTGTGGCCACAACCAGTCTCTTATCATTTCCAATCTGATGTCCAAGCACTAGCCTCTCAATCTCATCAACATCCTTTTTATGATCACTCAACTTAATCCTTGAAGAAGTGTAGAGGATAAGATTGCAAGTCTCCTTAGGGTTCTTCTCTGGTTTTCGTGGTAGAGATCCCATTGGGATCTTGGAGGATGAAGACATAGAAGCAACCTGGCTCTCCAAAGCTTTGAGATGAGAGGCAAGTTGCATGTACTTGTTAGGTCAGAATAGGTGCCATCAATCTTAGCATGGATGTTCTTGAACTCATCACCAATGTTCTTAGCATTTCTTTCTTGAGCTTCTAAGAGTTGCTTGAACATGGACTCTAAATTTGAACTTGGAGCCTGAGCTGGAGAAGAGCTTCCTTGGGGCTGAGTAGGCTGGTTTGCTTGGTAACCTCCTTGGTGATTGTTGTAGTAAGGTCTTTGCTGGTAGTTGTTTTGGTATTGGAAGTTGGGCTCTTTCCTATACCATGTGCCATTAGCATTGATGAAGCACAGCTCCTCTTGACCTTCTACACCATGAACTTCAGTAGTCTTAGCAGGCAGTTGCTGTTGCTGGTTCCCAATGGAGTTAAGCTGCTCTTCCTTAGCCTTCTCTACAAGAAGCTTGTCCAACTTTTCTTGGAGAGATTTCAGGGCCTTTCTTGTGTGCGGATCATCTTCATCAGTGCCTCTGTTGGCCCTATCATGCTCCTCACTGTAGACTGAGTCACTCCTGACCATGTTCTCCACCAGCTCCTCAGCATCCTGCTCAGTTCTGCCCAAGAAGAACCCATTGCTGGCTGTGTCCAATCTGCTCATGAACTCTGGTAGAGCACCTCTGTAGAAGGTACTAAGCAAAATCTCCTTGGTGAAACCATGATGTGGGCATTGAGACCAATAGCCCTTGAACCTCTCCCATGCTTCACTAAAGCTCTCAAGTTTCTTCTGCTGAAAGCTAGAGATCTCATTTCTGATCTTGGCTGTTCTTGAGGTAGAGAAGAATTTCTCTAGGAATGCCCTCTTGCACTCTTTCCAAGTTGTGATAGAGTCACTTGGAAGAGCCTTCTCCCATAGATGTGCCTTGGCTCCCAAAGAGAAGGGAAACAACCTCAACTTGAAAGCATCTTCAGAGACTCCATTAATCTTGGACAAGCTACAGTAGCTATCAAATGTGTCCAAGTGATCAAGGGGATCCTCAACAGCAAGGCCATGAAACTTGTTGTTCTCAATCAAATGCAGCAGCCCTGATTTGATCTCAAAGTTGTTGTTCTCCACAGCTTGTGCCCTTATCCCCAATCTATGACCATGAATGTGTGGTTGATCATAGGCTCCAATGGCTCTTGCTTGGCGTGGTTGGTGATGTGGCTGGCGTGGTGGTCTAGGATTGTCAGCTCTTGGACCATTTCCCCCTTGGACATTACCATCTTGAGGCAGATTCTCCATCTCAAACCCCAACCTTTGAAGATGAGCCTGTTGCTCTACTTATCTTCTTTGTCTAGCTACTCCCTCTCAAGTGCAGCAATCTCTTCAACAGTAGGAACCAAGTTGGATGCCCCTCTGCTTCTTGTGATCATACACCTGAAAGTCAAAGATAGAAGAGGCAAGAACCAATATCACAAGAAAAAAAAAATGACTTAGTCTCAAGCAAATGACTAAATCCCAATGTCAAAATCAACTTAGAACTTGGCAACGGCGCCAATTTGATGATAGGACTTTTCTAGGGTCCTTTTCAAATGTTGTAGAATACAAGATGTCAATCCAATTCTAAGAGATTCTAATGCAAAGGGAATGCAAGTTCATGCTTAATCTAAGTGCAATCAAGATGAGAGGATGATTATGAAACTAAGATAATATTAAAAATGCAATAAAAGATTGAACTTTCTTTCTCATTGAGGCAAGGGGGTTCTTGGGTCAAGGGAATTGACTTTGGGTGATCAAGGTTCAATCCAAGATGCCAACTTTTCAATCAATCTAATTCCTTATGCCTAGACAACAAAACTAAGCAAGCTCTATCCCTAGATGAATGCTCTTTTGCAATGATCACCCAAGTACACCAAATCCCTTTGGCTGTAATGATCAAGGCAAACATGGAGAATGAGTCTAATAGCAATCCTAGCTTCTTTGACAACTAATCCCTTAGGCAAAGCAAGCTAAAAGCATAGATGAGTTGGTTCAGGCATTTCATAGAACACCTTCCGGACATGAAATGCCTATAGCTCTATGTTTGAGAGGCCAACTCAAATATAGCATGAAGAACACCAAATCGATGCAAGGAAAGGATAGATCTAACACTAAGCACCTTGGATCTACACTTAATCACCCTTAGTCTCCCAAGCCCATGAACCCTAGATAGATCCACTCACTAATAGCCATGGAAAACCTCAAAATCAATGATGATTCAAGGCTAAACATGATTAGAGAAGAAGATAATCTATTAAACACAAAAGAAATAAGATAAAAAGGATCAAAGATCCAAACTTTCTTCAAGATCTTATTATGTTTTTGAGAGAAAAGAAGTTGGATCTCTTAATGAGATCACAAGAGTATTTATACATAGGCTTGAAAGCCCTTGGAAACATAAAACAAAAATACTAAAATGCCCTTGGCCAAGTGATTTTCGACCAATGAGAAGCAAGGAGAAAGGAAGAAGCTAAACCACCCGGGTCAGGCAGTGCTGACCAGGCCGGGTATGTCCAGGCCGCGTGTCATGCTGCTTGTCCATCGTCCAGGCCGTGCGGTCTCTCTAGGCCGGGTGTGTTCGGCCGCGTGGTTCGTGTCCAGCAGCTAGCAGGCCGTGCGGGTCCTTCAGGCCGCGTCCTCCAGGTCGGGTGTGCAGGACGTGCGGGTGCTGTTGGCCGGGTAGTCCTGTCCGGGTGCTTCCATGCGCGGGTGTGTGTGGCTGGGTGGAACGTCTGGGTCGTCCTCATACGTGGCTTCATCCTCGGGTGGTACTGGCCGCGTCCGGAGCTCATCCATCATCAGGACGTGCGGGTGGAAGCAGTCGGGTAGGTGCTGTCGGGTATCTGCTGGTACGCGGGTAGTGATGGACGGGTGGTCATGTCCGGGTATGTGGTGATCAGTTCGTCCCTCGTCCCGTGCGGGTCCTCGTCCTCGGGTGGTGCTGGCCGCGTGCATTCTAGGCTCCCAGCACAATCAGGTCGTGCGGGTGCTTGTCCCCGGGTCGTCCTGGCCACGTCCTGAGCTCGTCCAGGCTTGGTTTGATGGTCGGCCTCGGGTATGCTCACCCGGGTGGAATTGATATGCCCTCAGTGTTTTGATCATAACTCCTCCAATATGGCTCCAAATGACTTGAAACCACTTCCATTGGAAAGCTAACTCGAAATAAAACCACTTAGCATCAGAAGATATCTCTAAGGTCTCCGTCCATGTTCATCTTTAAACCCTTCTTTTTCATCATAAAACTCCCAAACATCTTCAATATCTCCAAAGTGTGCTCCAACACCTAATAGGAACTTATGAATGCAAAATGAGCCTAAACATGCCTAATGCCTAATCTAAATGAGCAAAAATGCACAAGATATGATAGCTAAAAACATGTAAATATGCAAGACATCATTAAGGCTTCCTGCTTTTTAACAGCTTCTCCTGTCTGAATCACCTGAGTCTCCAATTTCTTCACATGGGTGCTCAAAGCTTCAAACTTTGTGTCCAGGTCGGTGTAGACAGCATCAATATTCCCATTGAAATCCACTGTCACCTTCTCTTGACCTTCAAGAACCTGGTCAAGCATGGCTTCTATCTTGCTCTCTTAAGTTGGTGGTGGTGGATTCTGGTAAGATGAATTTCCATAGCTCCGGTTGTTGAAGTTACTGTTGTAGTTGTTGTTGAAGGGCTTCTGTGAATTCTGATTGAAGTTACTTCTTTATCCAAAGGTGTTTCTGTTTCCTCCTTGGTTTCTAGACCTCTGAAATCCAGCTCCACTGATGAAGTTCACATCCTCTTCTATGTTATCATCCTCTGCATCTACAGCTTCTGCATATTCTACTGAGCATATTTGCTTTCTTAGCATCCTGTGAACACTATCCAGCTTTGCTTTTACTTCATCCATCTGCTCCTTCCCAATGAATGCTGCAGATTTCCTCCTGTCAAAATCAGTGTTCTTGGTGCTATTGCTGGATGTCAAGTTCTCTATAAGTGTCACAGCTTCCTCTGGATTCCTGGTGTTGAAGTTTCCTTCACTAGCTCTGTCCAGAGCCATCTGATATTGTAGTGCAATGCCTCTAAAGAAAGTGATGAATAGTTTCACTTGGTTGAATCCTTGGTGCGGACAATCTCGCTAGTAAGACTTAAATCTGATTCAGGAATTCTTGAATGACTCTCCAGGTTCCTGAGTGAATTTAGCAATCTTGCTCCTTAAGTCTTCAGCGCGTGCTTCATCAAAGAAGTTACATAGGAATGCGTTCTTGATCTCGCTCCAGGATGTAAGAGATCCTGGTGGTAACTGCTTAAGCAACTGCGAAGCTTCTCCAGCAAGAGAGTACTTGAAGAGCTTGCAGAGAAGGTAGTCCTCAAGGACTCCGTTGGCTTTGAGAGCAGATATGAGATCCTCGAACCTCTCCAAATGGTCCATAGGATGCTCGTGAGATAGCCCACAGTAGATTGTCTGTCCCACAAGTGTGTAGTACTGCGGCTTTAATTTGAAATCGCCTCTCTGAATAGCTGGAGGGAAAATGGATGATCTGTTTGCAAAGAACTGATCTGGACAGTAGTAATCAACTAAAGTTCTTGTAGCCGCAGCATCAGGTTCAAGGATTACTGTCCCCTGAGCATCTAACTTTTGACATGCTGTGTTACGCAGGTGACCTTCTTGATTACGTAGGTCCCCATTCTCGTCCTGTCTGAGAATCAGTGTCGCAACCATGTCTCGCGGATGAATATCGATCTATGTATAGACTGAAGTATCGATCGATGTCGGATGTGAGATGTCGGTCGACGGAAGGGTAGTGTCGATCGACGGTGATGAGCGCGTATCGGTCGACGGATAAGATGTCTCGGTCGATGTTGGTGTGCGAATGTCGGTCGACGAACTGGTGTTGATGTCGATCGATGTGGAGCATTTGTCTTTGCGGATCAAACTTTCCAAGCTTGCAGGATCTTCTAAGAATAGTAGCTGAGTTTCCTTGTTGCTTCTGGTACTGTTGGGCATGCACTTGAATAGACAAGAAAAGTTTTTGTCATAAAACAATTAAACGGAAATAAACTAGACCTAATCAGAATAAATCTAATAGCGATCAAAGCTCCCCGACAACGGCGCCAAATTTGATGTCACTCAAATTACCTTAAGGAATGAATTACTCTCTCAAATAAGAGGTTCAGATGTAGTACTTAGGGATCGAATTCACAAGGAGCTAGGGAAAACAAAAGATCTAATCCTTAGTGACTAAACTAGGTTGATTATGATTAACTTTAAAGTGCAGGTTTGAGAAAGGCAGTTGCTCGGTCGGTTTGATTGAAGGTTTTTTAACAGTTAAAGAAAGTAGCTAGACTTAGGGTTTCTATTCAGGTGATCAGGATTATAATTTGATAGATGTTTAACAAGTTGCATGCATGATATTAAAGAGATCAACAGCTTATGCACAAATCGATCAGCGTTCGCTTTCTAGATTCGTGTGATGACTAGATCTAATGATCTCACCTATCGGGATGATCAATTAGAAAGTGTCGATCGATGACTCTATAGGAGTATCGATAGATAAACCTTTTGCTCCGTCGATCAATTATTTTGTAGGAATATCGATCGACGCGCTTCTCGAAAGCTTTATGCGCGGATTGAATTGGTGCTCGCTAAGACTCTAAATCAGCTTTCGCCTTTCCCTAGTGATCTTAGCCTGAACAGGATGGATTCAGGATGAAGTCAGGTTAACAAACAATCCTAGGTCTAGGTTCTAGTTAGCTACTCTAGAACACAAGCATTAAGAACATCCTAACAATGAATATCACAACTTAGCAATCTATAGCTGGGGCTAATCCCTCACAACCTACTTGAAACCTAAATCTAACAATGGAACTACTCAGACATGGCTAAGAAATTCATAGCAACAAGATGAAAGAAACTCATAGATAGATAGATAGAGAAGCAAATAATGGAGTTCCAATCACAAAACTCTTTGGATCTTCTCTCCAACTCTAAGAATATCTAAAAACCTTAAACAATAAACTAGAAGAAAATAGAAAGCATGTTTTGCCTTAAACACATAGGAAAGCTATATATATTGAGTTCATTAGGTTAAAAAACTCGTCAGGGACAATCTTGTAATTTGGTGAAGACTTGGGCTTTAAGTCGGCTGGAACCATTCTGTCTCTGCGCGACTCCATATCGATCGATGTCACAGGATGTGCATCGATAGATTATAATCTTGATACGTCGACCTTTGGATACTGATGTCGATCGATGGCACAGAGTGTGCATCGATCGATTGTTGTTTCTGAATATCGATCTCTGGTATGCTTTGATGGTCAGCTCGGATGAAATCTCTACTAAGCTCCAAAATCAGCACTTTACTCCAAAATACTCCTGAACCTGAAAACATACCTAATAGACTTCAAAACATAATATATATATATATATATATATATATATATATCTCTTAAAAATACCTATATACCATGGGTAAAAACGGGTCATATCCATGGTATATCAAGGCTCTTGTGCTAACGCACTGAGTTGAAAACTAAAATCTGAAACAGATTCATGTTCTTGCATCCTCAGGTTCCCAAATTTTAATTTGAAAAATCCATCCTTGAACTTTTAATCTTCTCAGTTCCTTTAAAGTGTGTTTGCAGAATATCCCCCGCCTCTTTTGCATTCTTGCTTCCTTGAATCAGATTGAGTTGCTTCTTTTGACTGATGTAAAAATAGATGATAAAGCTTTTGCATTATACCTTGACATCTCCATCTAACGCTTTGTTCATTTAGCCAATGGTTTGGGAACCACAACACCATCTTTCTCTATTGTCTTGAAAACTTTATCGCCATCTTCCAGTGATGCCCAAACATCCATATCAATACTTTGTAAACTTGCCTTCATCTTCACTTTCCAATGCCCATAGAGTTCAGGATCAAACATAAATTCATGTCGTACTATAACATTCATCTTGCCATCAGGATCTTCACCAGTGATTTAGGTGACCCGCTCTGATACCAATTGAAAGTAAATTATGGGTCTGATATAGAGTCTTATGAGTAGTGTGTCAAGAAGTGCTACGACAAATGAACACAAAGAATTACACAACAACGAAATATATCTTTACTAGATCTCTTCCAAGTAAACTAACAATTCTTATTTAATCATGAAAAAAATAGCCTAACATGTTTCTATGATTTATCACATGATGAAAGAAAATCTCACTTTTTAGCCCTTTATTATTCACTCACCATACAAGTACTAAAACCCCTTTTGCCAAGAGTACATTTCTTTGTGTTAATCCCATACAAAGCTCCTCCAACCTAGTTATACTAGGTAGATTTTGTGGCTCTCTTCTCCAAGTAAAGATCTCCAAATCTCCCAGTTAATCATCTTTTTCATTTTAAGCAAATTTTCTTTGTGCTTAATGACAAACTTCCTCTTCCAACAAACTCTCTTTTTGTTTAACAAAAAAGGTCTATTTTTCACACATATATTCCTTTTCCTTTTTCAAGTTTGCGTTAAATACATGAACTCCAATATAACTCCAGCTTCATGCAACACGTTACGTACTACCTACCTCCTGCAGTACTCCATGAACTAATATGTTTAAGGTGAGTTTGGTCAAAGACAATAAAAGACAACTCAGAGTGGGACGAACAGAGGCGTTTATTAGAATCGAGGAGACAAGATTACAAAGGTGGAGAAAGTGAAGTTTAACCGGTGCTCGGAGAGCTTTAACCGGGGAAAGTATAAAACGGCGAGATACAGAAAGGATAGAGAAACCCTAATCTAGCCGCCAATGTATGAGTATACAAGTGTCGATCCTCTTTCTCCTTTGCTCCCCTCCCTTTTTATAGTCCTTTGAGTCGGTGATTCTTGACCTAGTTTGTCGCCATTTGGTTGGGCCTTTCGGCCTATCAGGCTTGCTGAGTTGGTCAGTCAGTTCAAGCCGTCTAGTCGATCGTCTCTGACTGTTCTCTGCTCGGCTAAAAGTGGTCCAGAGTCGAGCCGCGGGGCCCCGGGAATCGGCTCCCGAGCCGACGACCTTTCAGCTTGTTAGATTAGGCCTTTAGTTCGGAGGACAGGAGGCTTAATCCAAGCGAACACTGCTTCGATTTACGTGGCTTGGTTCCGCTCAGTCGGGTTTGGACAGCGCGTCGATCGAACTGGTGATCGTCTGGTTAGATCGTCGATCGAGGCTTGGTATGCGGGAAGACGAACCAGCGCGAGTAGAGGAGACACACTTGCGGGATGCTCCGGGGAAATGAACTGGTGCGGTTAGAGAAGACGCGACCGTGAATTATGGCAGGAAACTGAACCGGCGTGTGTCGAGATGACGCGCTCCGACGGACCCGAGGCCCATCTAGGCCCTTTTTAGGCCTAGTGATGGCGCCTTGAAACAAGCTCACCTTCTCCCTCTATAAATAGAGGCTCTTCCCTCAGATCCTTCACTTCGCTCTGCATTCTCAATGTACACTTTCTCTCTCTACCCCTTTCTCTCTCTTAAATCCCATGTAGTTTCCGATCAATCACCATGTCGTCGAGCCAGAGGCTGACTCGGGAACAGAAAGGAAAGAAAATAGCATCGAGTCCGAGTCCCGTTGAGGATCCGGAGATCATTCACCGCGAGGCGATGGTGGACACGGCGACTCATGATCGGTCGCAACGCCTCCTCGTCTCGGAGTCGATGGTTCAATACTGAGGCGAGGACGGCGGTCAGGATGCAATCGAAGAGCCCATGGTCCCGATATGTTATTATCCAGGGAATATTTTTCGAGGAAGAGCGTCCGTTGGATCCCGAGAGAATACGCCCCTCAGTTGTTGACAGGCAGGGTTGGCCTAGCGTCGAGAGCACGCGATCCACTACTGAGTCCGTGAAGAAAATTCTCCGAAGTTGGAGCGCGGCAGGGGTTTCATTCATAATCCCGAGGAAAGACCAGAGACCTAGGTCTCTTCTGAAAGGATATCAACGCGTATACGAGTCGTATTTTCAAGATGATACGAAGCTGTGGTTTCCGATTTCTCGACTCATCATGGCGTACGCGTTTCGTCGGGGCGTTGCTCTTAGTCAATTCCTGAATGGTTCGCTCTGGTTGGCGGTTGCTCTGATGGTGATGGCAGCCGAGTCGGGGACGTCGCTTAGCATGCGCGCGTTTGAGGAGTTGACTTTTGTCAAGATCTCGGATGGGTTGGTCTCGACGAGGATCCGTCCAAATTATAACGTAGTGACTGGTCATCCGACCAAAACAACCAACTCCCAGCGATTTTACTTCTATTTGAAATCAAACCGGTCGGCGTACGAGGAGCCGCCAAAGACTAGTTCTCGTGTTTTATGAAACGCTGATATCGGTATAAAGTGGCAGTTCATTCGATATTCGTCGCGCTTGTTTTTCTAATGTTTTCCTTTTTTCCGATGTAGTTGATCATCCGAACGTTAGCAGTTACTCCGAAGACTTTTTGGAAAGTGCTCGCATGATCGCTTCCCGCAGGCAGGATCACTGGAGCAACTTCTCGTATCAGAGAGTGCGCAAATCCATCGATCAGATTGCTAAACGTAAGTCGTGTTGTTGTTCTTACTTCCTGCTACTTTTGCCGAGTGAATGATCATCGTTTAATAATTTTCGTTGTTGTCGCAGAGGAGGGGATCTCGAACTTGGTTCCTTTCATCGTTCCCGGGTAGAAGAAAAGGTTTTCACTTTTCACAAGAGCCGAGCAGAAGAAAATCAATCAGGCTAGAGCGAGGAAGGCACTATCTGACCTTAGCCTCGTGGTTACCACTACAAGAAATATCGGCATTAGTAGCGTCGAGAATGTGCTACCATATCGTTTTTGTAGCATTTCGAAGAACGCCGTGACAGCCGCAGCTATAATAGACACTCCTCCCTATCGTAGCGTATTTACGTGTGCTATAAAAAACAAAGATATTGTAGCGTTGTTCTTATGCTATATTAAACTGTTTTAATAGCATCTTATTTTTGCTATTACATATTTTTATATGGCGTTTTTCTTGCGCCATAACATATTTTATAATGACATCAATACAATGCTACAATTAAAAATTAAATAATAAAAAATTTAATATATTAATTATTTAAATTAAATTAATTAACTAATTAATTAAAAATAATTGATTAAAATTAAAAAAAAAAATAAATTTCATTTATAATTATAGTTTGTTTACAAATAAAATCAGTTTAGTTGACAAAAAATAATAAATTGGTTTATAATTAGAAAATTGGTTTTTAATTACAAATTGGTTTATAATTACTAATTAACTATAACTAAACCTAATTAACCCAAAAAATGTTCTTCTTCAGTCTCCGCCGAACATGATACTTGCTTCTCCATTGCATGACCACCAGGACTAAAATCTTGTATGGACCAAATGGTCAAAAAAGAGTCTACAGCATCCAAAAAAAATCTACATGGACCAAGGAGTGCAAAAAGACTATTTTACTTTTAATGATAACTCAATATCAACCATTAGATCATATCATATCCCTTCTAATATGAACCATCAGGTTTCTCATTTAAATCTCTCTCATTTTCTCTCGCCTGGACCCCACAAAAAATTTAATTCATCTTTATCTAATATCAACCACTCACAGCCACACAATTTTCTCATTCTCTCATTCGATTGAGTACAACTAATATAACTTGTACAACTAAACATGTTAAAAAATTGTATAACTAGTATATTAATGTTATAATTTACATATGAAATAAACAAGTAAATATTCTAACTGGTATATGATGACAAAATTTCATCTATTTCATTTGAGGTTTTTCAACTTTTTATTAAATTATTACATTACACTCTTAATTTTACACTATATACTTTATATTTTTATGGTTTATTAAATATATTAGCCATATAATTATTATAAATAAACATTAAACATATTTTTACAAAGATATGATGAAAATATAAATACAACCTCTATAACTAGACATATAAAAATGATATAATTTTTATTATATATTAGACGAGTATTACTGGTACAACTGGTACAACTTTGGTATTTCCGTAATTGATAAAACCAATTTGGTATTTTATATAATAAAAACAATCATATATCTCAACTTGTATGTACTCAAATAGTTTCTCTAAATCTGTTCGAAGTTTTGGAAAAAAAATTTGAAAATTATTACACAATTTCATAAGTTTACATGATCTACCTTATACTTTTAAGGTTTGTGTCATGTCCCCGATCCTAGATAGGATCGTCCGGACGGACCATGGTGCGAGGAGACGCACCAGTCAGGTCGTAAGACCTTGAGATAAGCTTATCATGGTCCAATAAGGAAGGTTAAGGGCATCAAGAAGCTGAGACTTAACCAGGATGTGAAAGAAACAAGTGTAAAGGAGCTGGACGAGTGATCCGGGAGCTGGACGAGTGATCCGGGAGCTGGACGAGTGATCCGGGAGCTGGACGAGGTCTGGATCAAGCTCGATCAGCTAGGTGCAGCTGGAAGATAGCTCACCTAAGTGTGATCAGCTCACAGGAGCTGGAGGACTATCTCACTCAGCTGGGAGCAGTTGGTATTCAGCTCAACTCAGTTGGAGGAAGTGTTCAGTCCGGACCAGTGTGGTCGGTCAGGCGACACGGGTGAGCCGATGGTCCGGGTGCAAGGTGGTTTGTCTTAGGCATGGACCAGGGAGTTGGCAAGCTTCCAGGAGTGTGAGCTAAGGCTCAGTGGACGATTTTGTGGAAAGGAAGAAAAGAAAGAAACTGCCAAAGGGCGGTTACGGGCGGTTGAGAAAGGGAGAAACTGCCCTTTTGGATCTAAGGACTTGGTAACTGCCTCCCAGGCGGTTATGGACGGTTGAGGATCGATTTCCCTTCTATTTTCTTTGTCTCTGTCGAAAATATTCATATAAGAAGACAGAAAACTCAGACAACTTCCAGAGAAAAAGAGAGAGAGATGTGAAGGCAGCAAAGGGGCAGGTTTGAGGGAAATCAAGAGGGGAATTGAGAAAGACCCTCTGGTGAATTTTGATTATTGTTTGCCATGCCCTGGGCTTCCTCTACATCCATAGAAGACACGCAAATAGCCTGGAGAGAAGATAGGAGGCCGGATCTAACTTCTAAGGGCTGAGACAGTCTTGAAGGCAGATGTGTGTAGAAAGGCAGTTTCTTGGACACTGAAGGGGGAAGTGATGCACGACCTTTGGGTGGTGTTTAATCATGGATGAACACATCTAAGGCTTCCTCTGTGTCCTGGGAACACACGCAAATGGTCAGAGGAGAAGGGAGAAGGCCGGACTCCACTCCCAAAGGCCAACACAGCCTGAAAGGTGGATGCAGTGCAGAAACTGGTTCCATGGGAGTTCCATGGTATGAAAGGGAGGCACGACCATTGAATGGATCTTATCATTACTGGAAGTATATGATAAGGATTGATGGAAGTGTGATCAAGAGGAGTATGGTCGTCCCTCATAAAGGATGACACAAGATCTACAATCATCATTGATGAGGTAACATGCTTATGATTACTTTCTGGTTTATGTTTATGTCTCTTGAGGTGCGAATGAGGCCAAGTATGGCACGCCCTTGGAGACCAGATATTGTAATGTATTGTAGGGATACAGGACTGTGAGGAAAGGGGTGGATCTTAGTTGATCTAATTCATCCATGTGGGATGATGGTTAGAAGCCACACATCGGTTAGTGATTCATGGTGGATCATGGGTGAACCGGATCTGTGGTCTTGCATTCTCTATGAATCCAGGACGTTTCACTATGATATAGTGACATTAAGGCATGTTAGTTATCAGCCTTGGTGTTGGTAAGCTAGGTGTGAATGATTGGCTAGGAGCCATGAGGAAGAGTATAGCCAATACTAGGTGGTGTAGACCACAAGTATTGTGCTGGGTGTGTTTATACAAGGAAGGCCGTGTGTGATCTGATCATGGGCAGGATGGACGACCTTATCCTTGTTTGATGGATCAAGGTGTCTGAGCTAAGTGATCAAAGGATGCACCGGTTGTATGAGCTAGACTGATCGGGTTCATTGGGACATGATTCCATGGCCGGTTAGGAGTGTGAAGACTCATCAGTTCTGAGTCATGTGGGGTGGTTGGTTGATTGACTTAGGACCTGATGGGCCCTTTTAGTCCATGAAAGGACTTGGTTACAGGGGAGCACACGCCTGAGACATGGTGGTACTAAACCAGGCCTTGGCCGGTTCAGTGGAACTCTCCATGGCCTTGGTTGGGCAGCTAGGTCCGGATCTCATAGTTCTGGATGGAATTGATGGGATCCGACCATGGATTCCTCTTAGTGAGGATTTATCATGATTTATCATGTGATTTGATTGGATTTATCAGGCCGGTTTGATTGTGGTCAGTTATGGCCGGTTTAGTGGGATTTGGCCAAATTCTTTGTGAATTAGGCCGGTTCTGATCAATCTGATTGTGGATTCCTCTTAGTGGGGAATTATCAGTATTTGTCATGAATTTTAATTAATTTTTGGAGCATGTTTGCTTGAGGTCGTTTTGCGGTGAAGACTTCCGAAGGTACTTAGTGCGTGGGGATGGTTGGCTGAATGACTAAGTACCCAAGGAAGAGTTTATGCAGGTATAAGCAAGCTAAGTCAGCTGAGACAAAGAGCTAACAAGCTCCGTGGATGTGGCAAAGGTATGATCTAGCAATGTTGCTTAGATCTAGATAGAATGGATTAGGGGAATGGAACCTCGGATTTGTATGAATTGGTCTGGTACAGGATCGACCCTTTGGAGCTAGTGGTAGCTGTGTATACTAACCAAGGCTAGGGTGATTTGACCGGACCAGTGCTAGATGGTTGTAGACCAATGGATATAATTGTTATTCCGCTGCGTCGTGTTGAATTGATCTAAGCTAAGAATTGACTCACGGTAGTCTTGAGCTTAGATCTGTGTTAGCCCTAGCCTATGGGCGATGTTTTGAATAAAGGCGAAAAATTTAGAGGTTCGGTCAGTGTATGGACCGAACAGCGTAAGCGTCGACCATGGCCTAGTTGGCGGGATCGGTCTTACAAGTTGGTATCGAGCATGCTTGATCCTGTTAGGACGAGCTCGAGATGTTGAGTTCAAACGAAATTATTTCTGAAAACTGAGATGACTTGGAACCTTAGCTGTGGTGAGCCAAGTGAGAGTTGAGGTTAGGTTGTGGTTTCATGCTTGTGAGCGGGAAGTTCCAAGATGAGCTGGCTTAGCTAAGATGCACTCTCCAAGGGCAAGACCACGGAAGCGAAGGGTTAGTTATCTAGTTATTTGGAAGTAATAGGCGGATTGGATGATGGACGCAATGCAAGATCTTTGTATGGGCGACCTGGACCAGGAAGTAACATTGACCAGAGAGTGGCTTAGGTTGAAAGAAGCGTGCAGCACTCTCTTGGGGTTAGTGTTTTCCCTTGGTGGCGTTCAAAACAAGTGAGCATATCGGTGTTCATGTTGAATAAGGGAGACACTACAGGGCTGGTATCTGAGTAGCTTGTGATCAGATGGATCAGCTTGGACTCGGTATAAGTCAAGGTAGGATTCCTTAGATCGAGTTGAATGGGAGAACACGATGTTGAGTTGCTTAGTGTGATGGGGATTGAAGTATATTATAAACACTCTTGTGAATGGTATGGGGCGTTCCGAAGTGTGACACTTTGGAGAATGGTATGGGACATTTTCCAAATGTGTAATCAAACTAAGATCCTACTCATCTAGGTACTTAATGATGCGGTGGTGTCGAAACACACAGACTTTATGATGCTGGAACTACACATGGTTTTGTGAGTCGGATATGATCGAAAAGGGTATGTTCGGGTTAGAATCTGGAATGGTCTGACAAAGTGAGTGTGGCGGAGGGCAGATTATGAACTCACTAGGTCTGGTTAAGTACATTCCGTGATGATTTTGGACAGGCGATGCATGTAGATCTGATTGATGATCTTGGACAGGCGATGCATGTAGATCTGACTGTGATCTTGGACAGGCCGATGCATGTAGATCTGACTGTGATCTTGGACAGGCCGATGCCTGTAGATCTGATTGTGATCTTGGACAGGCCGATCCTTGTAGATCTGATTGTGATCTTGGACAGGACGATGCCTGCAGATTTGATTGTGATCTTGGACAGGCTTATGCCTGTAGATCTGATTGTGATCTTGGACAGGCCGATGCCTGTAGATCTGATTGTGATCTTGGACAGGCCGATGCCTGTAGATCTGATTATTGTCCCCCTAAAGAATCATGAGATGATCTTAGGCATGGACTGATTTGGAAAGAATCGGGCAACTCTTGATTGTCACCGTTGAATGGTGCAGCTTGAGAATGAGTTTGGACCCCCGATAAGGTTCCAAGGTATTAAGCCGACCTCTTGTTGTTTAGTGGTTTCAGCAATCCCGGTGGAAAGGATGCTTGGAAATGGTTGTGAGGCCTTATTGGCTACCATTTACACTAATGAGGTCGTAGGGGGTGGTGGCCCGGATGGGATACCGTTGGTTCATGAGTTCAAGGATGTGTTTCGGGCGCTGCAGGGTGTGCCCCCTGGCAGGGCTGACCCGTTCATGATCGAACAAAAACCTGGAACGTCCCCAATGTCCAAAAGTCCGTATCGTATGGCACCGTTCATACGCCATAGTGTATTGCTTTGGAAAGCACCAGCTCTTTTTGTGAAACAGAAAGATGGTAGCTTCAGGCTGTGTATTGATTGATATGGTTGAGTCACAGGTGGACCAGAACCGTATTATGATCAAGTCGGTAAGGGACGAGGATCAGGACACGACCTACTCGGAGATGGACCTATGGTCGGAATGCACGGTCGAGTCTCTAAGTGGACCAGGACCGGAATATGATCACGTCCTAAATGGACCAGGATCGAAATATAACAAAGTCCAGTGATGGACAGAAGTTAAGTTGAGGCGGTTTAGTCTTGTAGAGACTAAGATCGCAATATGGCCAAGCTGGGAAAGGCTGTGGCTGGTTAAGGAATGATCCAGTAATTTGTGGCTGGAATCATAAACCTTGGTGTCTGGAAAGGACTTACGTAAACTGGACAATCTGTTAGGACTCGTAGTAGAACGAGAAGCCTAAAGATTGGAACAAGTTCTTAAGACTTGACTGGTACAGCGAGTGGCTTGGAGATTGGATAGATCTACTAAGGCCCGGTTACGCAGTATGTTCTTAAGAACTGAATATGATCTAGTCGTGGACTAGGCTCAGAGAGTAATAGAATTGGTGTTTACTAGAACCGCAACCTGGAGAGTTGGGCCAGTAACACAAGTCATGTCCTTGTATGGGTACTTGATGGACCAAAGGATGGACCACTTGATAAGATTTTGGATTAAATCTCTATCAAGTGGGGGAGACTGTATTTATGATGATCAAAATGTGGTCAGTGAGAAGGAACAAGGAGGAGATGCAACAAATTGGTTAGGAGAACCAATCGAGCATGCTCCATGTTCCAAATGCAAAGAGTTCGGTTGGAACCTTTGTCATGAGACAAGGCGTCAGCACCACTGGATTCGAGGGCGAATCCATCCTAAGTGGGGAGACTTGTCATGTCCCGATCCTAGATAGGATCGTCGGACGGACCATGGTGCGAGGAGACGCACCAGTCAGGTCGTAAGACCTTGAGACAAGCGTATCATGGTCCAATAAGGAAGGTTAAGGGCATCAAGAAGCTGAGACTTAACCAGGATGTGAAAGAAACAAGTGTAAAGGAGCTGGACGAGTGATCCGGGAGCTGGACGAGGTCTAGATCAAGCTCGATCAGCTAGGTGCAGCTGGAAGATAGCTCACCTAAGTGTGATCAGCTCACAGGAGCTGGAGGACTAGCTCACTCAGCTGGGAGCAGTTGGTATTCAGCTCAACTCAGTTGGAGGAAGTGTTCAGTCCGGACCAGTGTGGTCGGTCAGGCGACACGGGTGAGCCGATGGTCGGGTGCAAGGTGGTTTGTCTTAGGCATGGACCAGGGAGTTGGCAAGCTTCCAGGAGTGTGAGCTAAGGCTCAGTGGACGATTTTGTGGAAAGGAAGAAAAGAAAGAAACTGCCAAAGGGCGGTTACGGGCGGTTGAGAAAGGGAGAAACTGCCCTTTTGGATCTAAGGACTTGGTAACTGCCTCCCAGGCGGTTATGGACTGTTGGGGATCGATTTCCCTTCTATTTTCTTTGTCTCTGTCGAAAATATTCATATAAGAAGACAGAAAACTCAGACAACTTCCAGAGAAAAAGAGAGAGAGATGTGAAGGCAGCAAAGGGGCAGGTTTGAGGGAAATCAAGAGGGGAATTGAGAAAGACCCTCTGGTGAATTTTGATTATTGTTTTCCATGCCCTGGGCTTCCTCTACATCCATAGAATACACGCAAATAGCCTGGAGAGAAGATAGGAGGCCGGATCTAACTTCTAAGGGCTGAGACAGTCTTGAAGGCAGATGTGTGTAGAAAGGCAGTTTCTTGGACACTGAAGGGGGAAGTGATGCACGACCTTTGGGTGGTGTTTGATCATGGATGAACACATCTAAGGCTTCCTCTGTGTCCTGGGAACACACGCAAATGGTCAGAGGAGAAGGGAGAAGGCCGGACTCCACTCCCAAAGGCCAACACAGCCTGAAAGGTGGATGCAGTGCAGAAACTGGTTCCATGGGAGTTCCATGGTATGAAAGGGAGGCACGACCATTGAATGGATCTTATCATTACTGAAAGTATATGATAAGGATTGATGGAAGTGTGATCAAGAGGAGTATGGTCGTCCCTCATAAAGGATGACACAAGATCTACAATCATCATTGATGAGGTAACATGCTTATGATTACTTTCTGGTTTATGTTTATGTCTCTTGAGGTGCGAATGAGGCCAAGTATGGTACGCCCTTGGAGACCAGATATTGTGATTTATTGTAGGGATACAGGACTGTGAGGAAAGGGGTGGATCTTAGTTGATCTAATTCATCCATGTGGGATGATGGTTAGAAGCCACACATCGGTTAGTGATTCATGGTGGATCATGGGTGAACCGGATCTGTGGTCTTGCATTCTCTATGAATCCAGGACGTGTCACTATGATATAGTGACATTAAGGCATGTTAGTTATCAGCCTTGGTGTTGGTAAGCTAGGTGTGAATGATTGGCTAAGAGCCATGAGGAAGAGTATAGCCAATACTAGGTGGTGTAGACCACAAGTATTGTGTTGGGTGTGTTTATACAAGGAAGGCCGTGTGTGATCTGATCATGGGAAAGGATGGACGACCTTATCCTTGGTTGATGGATCAAGGTGTCTGAGCTAAGTGATCAAAGGATGCACCGGTTGTATGAGCTAGACTGATCGGGTTCATTGGGACATGATTCCATGGCCGGTTAGGAAGTGTGAAGACTCATCAGTTCTGAGTCATGTGGGGTGGTTGGTTGATTGACTTAGGACCTGATGGGCTCTTTTAGTCCATGAAAGGACTTGGTTACAGGGGAGCACACGCCTGAGACATGGTGGTACTAAACCAGGCCTTGGCCGGTTCAGTGGAACTCTCCATGGCCTTGGTTGGGCAGCTAGGTCCGGATCTCATAGTTCTGGATGGAATTGATGGGATCCGACCATGGATTCCTCTTAGTGAGGATTTATCATGATTTATCATGTGATTTGATTGGATTTATCAGGCGGTTTGATGGTGGTCAGTTATGGCGGTTTAGTGGGATTTGGCCAAATTCTATGTGAATTAGGCGGTTCTGATCAATCTGATTGTGGATTCCTCTTAGTGGGGAATTATCAGTATTTGTCATGAATTTTAATTAATTT
Source organism: Brassica carinata (assembly GCA_016771965.1). Lineage (NCBI taxonomy): Eukaryota > Viridiplantae > Streptophyta > Magnoliopsida > Brassicales > Brassicaceae > Brassica > Brassica carinata. The sequence continues at coordinate 15,962,471 of CM028687.1, read as the reverse complement.
TTGGAGTATGTTTGCTTGAGGTCGTTTTTGCAGCTGAAGACTTCCCGAAGGTACTTAGTCTGTGGGGATGGTTGGCTGAATGACTAAGTACCCAAGAAAGAGTTTATGCAGGTATAAGCAGGCTAAGTCAGCTGAGACAAAGAGCTAACAAGCTCCGTGGATGTGGCAAAGGTATGATCTAGCAATGTTGCTTAGATCTAGATAGAATGGATTAGGGAATGGAACCTGGTTTGTATGAATTGGTCTGGTTCAGGATCGACCCTTTGGAGCTAGTGGTAGCTGTGTATACTAACCAAGGCTAGGGTGATTTGACCGGACCAGTGCTAGATTGGTTGTAGGCCAATGGATATAATTGTTATTCCGCTGCGTCTGTGTTGAATTGATCTAAGCTAAGAATTGACTACGGTAGTCTTGAGCTTAGATCTGTGTTAGCCCTCGCCTATAGGCGATGTTTTGAATAAAGAGCGAAAAAAATTTAGAGGTTCGGTCAGTGTATGGACCGAGCGACGTAAGGCGTCGACCGCGGCCTAGTTGGCCGGGATCGGGTCTTACAGTTTGTTAACTTATTTGTCCATATTATTTTTGGAAAACGTACATGAAATATATTTTTACAAAATTGATGATTTCATTGTAACCGGGCAATGCCATGTAAACATAAACAAGTGGTACCACTAAGGTAATTGTATTTATTATGTGGTACAACTAATATTTTTTGATTTCACTGTCAAAGTACAACTATGCACAAACAGGTACAACTCAAAAACTAGTACAACTATGTACAGTCGGTACAACTAGAAAATTGGTACAACTACTTGTTGTTTTATTCGGTATTGTTTTAAATGTGTATCACATTTTAAGTATGTATCATGTTTTAAAAATTATGGTTGAACACTAATATTGAGTAGTTGTACCATTTATATATATATATATATATATATATATATATATATATATATATATATATATATATATATATATATATATATCATTATCACTTGTCATTATTTGTTTATGCAAATGTTATTTATAATCAAAAGTGTTATGATATATTGAGTGGATCTTGTTAATTTTAAAAACAGAAGAAAAAAAGTTATTTGAAATTATATATAAGAATACAACAAAACATTGATATGCCATCTTTTCATATAAAAAATGCAAGTTGCATCATGTTATTTTTGTATATGTGTTTACAATTGGTCTAATTTTTATCTTATTTTGTGTCCATGTGAAGAAAAAAAAAGGCTTTGGATGGAAGCCTAACACTCAATGCTAAAACAACACGACTTACTAAGAAGCAATATGCTGATATGCTTGGTGTACCAGCCAAGTAAGCTCAACGTGTTGCTACAATTAAACTATTAATACTACTAATATAGTTAAACTAGTTGGACTATTATTATCGTAGTTCAAACACCAAGATGAATGGTTATGCATCATTTTGGATGCATGATGGCTTTTGCATCATTTTTTGGAGTATACTCTTCCAATTTTCTTCTACTGCAAACTTTTCCGTTCTGCAATTGCCTTCTTTGGCTTCGAGAGCAAAAAAGATGAAAATAACTTTTTCGTCAATAGTACAACTGGTAAATAAATAACTATCCAAATAAATATTTTAAATAACAAATCCATATAGTGGAAAATTAGGCCAACTTTTTTATTGGTTCTACATCATCCTCTTCTATGACATCATTCACACGCTGGAAACAAAAACCTAATATAACCATATTAATTGTAAAATTGTATTAGTTATACACGTTCTAGCTATACTAGTTATGCTAGTTATAGTTGTTGTAGTTGTACTAGTTATACACATTCTAGTTGTAACAGATATACTAGTTTTAGTTGTACTAGTTGTACTAGTAATACTATGTGTTCTTCATTGGCGGAAATTTTGTACTTTGAAGACGAGATTACATCACATAATCTCAAATAACCATTAATAAAACATAGATTTAATAGAAAAGGCTTTGTTTTTAAGTTACATGTACCTGTTCTAGTTATACGATTATACTAACTATATGTGTTATGGTTGTATCGTTGATACTAATTATCTGAATTCTAGTTGTACCAGTGATACTAGCTATACGAATTCTAGTTGTACTAGTTATACTTATTAGAGTTGTACTAGTTGTACCAGTATTACTCTGTGTTCTTTATTTTCCTGAATATCATACACTGATGACGAAATTCAGTTTCAAATAATCGAAAATTGATTGAGGAATATGATAGGTTAATCGTTTTGACCTAAGATGATGAAGATTGATAGATTTGGGATAAGAAAGAGAGAATACATAATTTGATTTTTTAGTGTTAGATAAAAAGAATATTGATGGAGAAGAAATGAGAAAAAAAAATTAGATAACTAACTGAGAAATTGATGATTATTGATGAAGAAGATACCGATCGAAGAAGAGAATCGAGATAAAAAATTTGGAAGAAATTGATTCATCAATGGCTTTGAGAAAGGGGAAGAATGAAAAATTAGGGATTTGAGAAATCTGGGAATTTTGAGGTTAGAATACAAGTTGGATCGGATCGGTTGGTGGGTTTGGATAGTTCGTGATTGGGTTTGTAAATAAGTTAAAGTTCTTAGGTTTCATTGTATTTTCCCTTTGCTTTTGATTTAATTTTAATTCATTTTTTAAATAAAAACATAAGAGGTCCATATTAGATTTTTTTGACCCCAAGTGGTCTACTTCAGCATTTGTTCCTGACCACCACCACCCCACCACCAGATTGCGCCACCGACGCACCACGCTTGACCGGAGACGCCGCTTTAGCTACTTCCTCGGGAGTTTTGCCGTTGGTCACAGGAGGAACCAAAGAGTCAAAATTGTCTGATTTTTCCAACACAATCCGAATCTGCATAATAACAATACGAATGTAAAATAAGAAGTCAAATTTTCAAGAGGAAGATGCTAAAAAGGATAACTAGCCTGTGCTTTCTGAACCATCCTTCCTTTACTCTCGTGTTTCATTCCCACTGTCTGAAAAAAATAAAACAGTATCTTAAAGGAGATGAAAGCTTTTTATAATTAAAAAAGGGGAGACTTTGTACTTACTCTTCGCTGTAGCCAATCCATCGTACTTCGAAATTCAGTTAGAGATACACAAAGAGGAAACAGATCGGAAACAAGATCTGGCAAACAAACTCATCATTCCAGATATGTTTATCGTGATGGTGGTTGAGACAGATTTTGTTTAAGGCATAGAAAGAAGATGAGAGAAAGAGTCAGAGTATAGAAAATGTGAAAGAGAAGAATTACGGGGTAAGAGGAGAGAGAGACAAACACATCTTTACACCTTATGAATTCTTGTCCATTAGATTTAGGATAATCAACGGTTATGGTTAAAAGAATGACCGATCTTCGTCCTTATATGTTATTGGTCGGTTTGTGGTTATAATAATAAAAAATCGATTAGTTATTTCCGTTAGATTGAGATCCATCAATGGTGGAGTTTGATATATTAGTTATCCTCACCATTCTCTCTCATTGGTCAAAGTTTTTTTCTTTTTTTTTTCTTCTTCTTCTTTGTTATACTGTTTTTTATATTAAATTAAGTATACAATTTTCAATTAAAAGTTGAAAAAGTTATAATAAAACTGGATCTTTAAATTTTAAGATCTGAAAAATATAAGATTAGATTAATGCTTTGTATATATGGCTTAAGTTTGGGGTTTGGAGTTTAAATATAGGGGTTGAGATTTAATATTCAAACTTAAGGTTTATAAATGTTAGAATTATTGAAATGTATAGTTTAGAATTTGGAGTGTGTATATAGTTTTAAATATATATATATATATATATATATATATATATATATATATATATATATTTAAACCAATCTCCATATAATAATATTACACTAAACATATAAACCCCTAAGCTATTATGGTTTATGAAATGGAGTTTAGGGTATATAATTACAGTTAGGAATTTGGAATCAAATATATAGTTTGAGATTAAATTTTCAAAAATCACTAAATTTAGAGTTTTATATTTAAGATTTGGAATTCAAGTTTATAAAATATTATTGTTGAAATTTGTCTTTAACATATAGGGTTTGAGATATGTAGTTAGGATTTAGGACATGTTTAGGGTTTAGGTAAAATTGTTATTTCATTTTTTAGTAATTGTAATTATATTTTTTGATTGATTTGTTTATATAAATATTGAATTTTAACTTATGTTTAGGGGTTAGGATTTAAACCCCAAATTAATCATATACCCAACACTAATAACAAATTTTAAACTCCACTTTTCATTATTTAATCTTAAATTTTAAATCTAATTAAACCCAAAATATATTGCATAAGTTATAAATTGCAAATTGATTTAGAACTAAAAAATATATTGCATTAAATTCATAAAACATACATTTTACATAGAATCTTTTCAAGTCTTACACTGATATCATACAAATCTTATACTAACTCTTGCCAAGTCTTAAAAATTTTAGACAGATAGGGTGAGTTGGAGCAAGCTCTGCATTCGCAATATCCTGTTAAGAGAGATTTGATTCACATAGAAACAAAGCAAGGCAAGATTCGATTCTCATAAATATTCTATTGCTGTCAGTTCACTGGAACACGAGTTATCTAGAGAGATCAACCATGGTAATATCTGGAACAGTAGCCTTCTTCATATTGAGCGTCAAGGGAGTGTCCGAAACCCCTTTACCAGATCCTGCAACACATTTTAAGTACTTATCACAATCAAAACTTATTTTGGTTAACTCTCAATCACACAACACTAAAGTTTATCGCAAAGAGCAAAACTAATCTATCAACATGAAGCAAAATTAATGAATCATCATGAAAAATATAATATCCCAAAAGGCCATCTAGGAGTTTACAGTAAACAGAACAATACAGTAGACTGACTCAAAACCAACCTGCAAAAAATTAAGCTGGGGTAAGAGAGTTGTAGCTTCTGTTTGCAAAGTCTGTACTTTTCTCAGAAACTCAAGTAACCTGCAAAACGATCATTACACAAATCAGATCAAAATACTTTTCAAACTCTAAAACTAACTACAGTGAAGCAATCCTAGTAAAGCATAAGTTTTTATGCTAGCCATGAATCAAAAGATAACTTTATTTAGGAACAATTATTTCTACATCTAACCTAAGAGTTGGGAACAATTATAGTAAGAATCGACATGAAGGAAGGAAGGAGATAAGCATCAACCTGCTCGATATCTCTCTCAACGGGAACAGCTAGGCTAAGATCCGACGCCATCCTTCCGTTTCCTGCAGAAAATATCAATACAAAAAGACTACTAGTAAACTAGAAGTATGGTACACAGAACTTGACAGTGATTAATGGACATTAAGCATCAGATTGCAATGAAATCTTAATCAAGAACACAAAGCTAGGAGCAAAGAAATAAACCTAATACCTTTTATCAATCAAAGTTGAAATCTTTTTCGTAATCCAAAAACACCTCCTAATCAGTCTTATTAATGATTTAACTTCAGAGACCAAACTAAACAAAAATGTACACAAATTTGCAATCTTACCTAACGACAGAGAAACTAGTATCAGTTTCTGATGATATATGATGAGATTAAAACTAAGCACCGAGCAAAAGGAAGAGCCTAGCCACAAATAAATAATCTTCTGAAGCTGATAGATCGAAACTGGTACTAAAACTACAAGAAAAAAAAACCCTAGGCTCACTTGATATACCATGGATTTTACTCATTTTCAGCCATGGTATATATATGTTTTAAGCTTAATAACTATTATGTTTTAGAGTCTTTCAAGTTATTAATAGGTTCAGGAGTGTTTTGGAGTAAAATAATGGTTTTGGAGTAAAATAATGATTTTGGAGCATTTTGGAGATAATTGAAGATGACACCCGAGATGGACATCGACCAAGCCTTGAGGTCGACACGGAGCACTCACTGTCGATCGACATGCACCTTGCACTGTCGATCGACATGCACCTTGCACTGTCGATCGACATGCACCTTGCACCGTCGATCGACATGAAGCCATGCGAAGACCACATTTGGCCCAGCCGACTTGAAGTCCAAGACTTCACCAAATTACGGAATTATCCCTGACGAATTTTAACCTAATATTAAATACTCTGCCAGAGTGTTTAGGCAAGAGGGAGAGCTTTATAGTATTCATACTTTTCACAGCAAAGAGGGAGAGATTGAGAGTTGGAGAGAAGATTCAAAGAGATTTGTGATTGGAACTCCATTGATTTTATTCTATCTATTTATGCTTTCTTTTTACCTTGATTGTGATATGTGTTACTTGGCTATGTCTGAGTAATCTACTTGTTAGATTTAGGGTTCAAAAAGGTTGAAGGGATTAGCCCCAACTATAGATTGCTAGTTGTGATATTCATCAACTAGGTTGTTCTTAAAGCTTTATTCTAGATTAGCTAACTAGAATATCGATCTTAGGAGTTTGGTAGATTTAAGCATCCTTAAAGTACTGTCCTGAGCTAACCTGTTGAGCTAAGATTGCTAGAAGAAAACAAGAGTCGATCTAGGAAGATTAGTGGGCATTATCATCTCGTGCAAAGGCTTAGCTAGAAGCCGTCGATCGATATCCCAACTGGACAATCGACCGACGTTGCGAAAGGTGTATCGATCGATATCTCTAAAGGATCATCGTTCGACACTTTCTTGTGATCAACATACGATGGTTGAGATCCAAGATCTAGTTAATTAACCAGTGAGACATCACTGTTGTTAAGCGATTGAGCTCTATTTTATCATGAAAGTAACTATCAAGCATCTATAGCATTATAATCTCTGATTCCTGAATAAAAACCCTAAGTCTCGCGCTTGTTTAATTAAAGTCTCTACCGCTTCATTCTCTGATAGTAGAGCAACTGCATTGCTCAATTAGGATTTTATTGCTATTTCACATTTAAAACTGCAACTACCTAGAATTAATGGTCTGATTAGATTTAATTGGTTCCCTAGCTCCTTGTGGATTCGATCCCTAAGTACTACATCTGAACCTCTTATTTGAGAGAGTAATTGGTCAGTCTTTAGGGTAATTTGACACCGTATCAAATTTGGCGCCGTTGCCGGGGAGCTTTGATCTCCATTAGATTTAGTCTTATTAATTTTAGGTTTTTATTTATTTTTTTTTTTGCTGATACAAACTTTTTCTTGTCTTTTCAGGTGCATGCCCAGTAGTACCAGAAGCAACAAGGATAATCAACTGCTATTCTCAGAGGATCCTACTAGTCTGGAACGTTCAATCCTCAAGGACATACGCTCAGCATCGATCGACGCTCAAGTTTTCGCGTCGACTGATTCTCGCACACCACAGTCAATCGACACTACACCTCGTACACCGATCGACACGGAACCACGAAACATGGTCGCGATTGTGATTCTCAAACCAGATGAGAATGGAAACCTGTATGACCAGGATGGTCATCTTCGTAATGAAACAGTCGAAGCTAGATGCTCGGGGAATGTCATTCCTGAGCCAGATCTTGAAGAGGCTGATCAACTGAAGACATTAGCTGACTACAACCGCCCGGATGAATACTACGCCAACAGATCAGCGATTAGTCTTCCAGAGATTGAAGCGTAACTTTGAGCTGAAGCCCCAAGACTACTCGCCAGATCCCGATACCTTTGCTGGTCTGCAAAACGAGCATCCTATGGACCATTTTGAGAGGTTCGAGGATCTTATAGCTGAAGTCCGTATAGAAGGAGTCCCTAGGGATTACCTACTCTGCAAGCTTTTCAAATACACATTGGTGGGAGAAGCTATGCACTGGCTTAGATAGCTACCACCAGGTTCTCTTGCAACCTGGGATGACATCAAGAACGCATTCTTGTGTCACTTTTTCGATGAGACATGCGCAGAAGACTGGAGGAGCAAAATCTCTACATTCACTCAGGAAACTGGAGAATCTTTCAGAGATGCCTGGCATAGATTCAGAGATTTCCAGCGCGACTGTCCACACCATGGATTCAATGAAGTGCAACTGCTGAGCACTTTCTATAGAGGTCTTTCCTTGAGGTATTAGATGACTCTTGATACAGATAGTGAGGGAAACTTCAACACAAGGAATCCAAGAGAGGCTAAAAGACCGATAGAGAATTTAGCTAAGAGTAACAACACCAAGAACACTGACTTTGAGAGAAAGAAATCTGTAGCATCACTTGAGGAGAGTCAGATGGATGAAGTACAAACAAAGTTGGATAAGGTTGATGAGTTCCTGGTCAAGGAACAACCCTAGGATACTCTTGAGAGGCGATCTAGTAATGATTTGGTGGAGATAGATTGATGAAAGATAGAAAAGGGGAATGGTGGCCGATGGTAGAGATGGATCAATGAATGATCTGCGGAAAGGATCAAACACTGAGTTGATGTCTCAGTCCGTGAGAGGCAGCCCCACTAGTGAACAAGACCAAGGCTTATGGAAGATCACTCTTCAAGCCAAATTCGATGTCCAACAATTGAACAAAGGAATCACAAGTTGCTAAGAGATTTTGATAAACAAAAGTGATTGATTTTATTAGAATTTCGGGTTCCCTATATATATAAGACTTACAAGATGTGAAAACAAGAAAAAAATGTAGAAAACTAGTCAAAGACTTAGCTAAAAACTAGAAAACAAAAAACTAGGCAAGACTTGACCAGAATTGAGTGTTTCTGTTGATGTAGTGAGAGCAGAGAAATAAAGTGCAGAAAGTAAAAGACACAAGTTTCTCTTTTTGAATTCACTAGAACAAGAAAGTCTTACACCAATCTTTTCTATTACAAGAATCCTTTAGGATTAGCCCAATCCTAAGCTAAAACTCACCCTAGAGTCTAGACTTTTGTTTATCAAGATCCACCAGACCCCGAGCTAAACTCCCCCTGAATTCAGACTTCAATCTTCCAACACTCTGGAAGTACTTCACCAACTACGTCAGCACCTAACGCAGAGCAGTGACACCAAAGACTTGATCACACAAGCAACACAAAACGATCTCTCGACTTTTCTTCTTTTTAGCAGAGACACTTTTCTCCATGGAGGCACGTCCTCCTTGTATAGATAACCAGAACTTGCTCCCCAAGTTCTTCCAAACGCAACTTAAGCAACTTTCCTTTTTCTCTTCAGGAATAACTCTCTTGCCTTTTCCTCTCCAAGTAATATCATTTACCTTTAATGTAAACTTCTCAATAAATATATTACTTCTTCTCCAAGCTTAACAAGCCCACGAGCATCACAAAACACGAACTCCAACTCAGCCCATCTTCATGACACGCACATGTACTACCTCCTGTAGTACTTCACGAACTGATACAGAATATACATCTTCAATCTCCCCCTTTTTGACTATGCATGTGAACTCATCACCTCTAGACAGAAAACCACGTCTTCAATCTCCCCCTATGAGTCACATCATGGTCAAAAACTAATATGAAGATCTATATCCTCCAAAGTAAGGAGGAAATCCCATTCCACCATCTCCATAGTGATCAAATCTTCTAGACCACGTATTCCTGAGCCCAAATCCTCCATGATCAGCTCTTTGAGCAGACTTGAAACACTCACGTCGAATATGCCCTTGAACTCCACAAGAATAACATATAGGACCATGACTCCTCATACCATAAGCTTGCACCATCTGATTCTTCTCCCTCAACAACTTGAAACACCTTGGCCTAATGTGTCCAATAACACCACAATGATGACAAACAGGCCGAAACTTTCGTTGAGATGCACTCTTCAATCCAGAAACTGTCTCTGGAGCAGTCGCCATAGCAGTTGCCGTAGCAGTATACGTATCAGTCGAGTTCTTCATATCAGTTGCAGTCTTCACTACAGTCTTTCCATTGGATGCCTTCTCTGTAGACACTTTAATCTCTGGCTTTGAAGCAGACGTAGCTAAATCCCCAGTTTTCCCTGCTGATACAAAAACACCTTCAGCTGTAGAACATTCTCCTTGAAATCCAAGGCCACATCGATCACTTTCCCAATACTGAGAAGATGATCTAGCTGCTTCGTCCCACCATTCAGCATCCTCAAACCCTTTTGAGTCTCTGCAAGTTGAGCACCAGCCAGTCGTGCTTCTTCTTCTTTCTCTGAGGCATACTTAAGTGTTTCAGCAACTTGAGCCTCTAGCTTGACCTTCTCCTTAGTCAATTCCGAATTCGCCTCAACCTGCTTGAGCCAATTCTCATACAGCTTTTCATAATTTCCAGCAAGATCAAAGCTTCCATCATCATCATCACTTCCAGCATCATCATCACCTCCACATGAAGACCCTGACACAGACCCTGATGCAGATCCTGCAGCAGATTTTGTCGTAGGACAAGGCACAAAAGTTGTGAACGCCACCAAGTTCTTCAACTCCTCACCATCATCTGAATTAGTATCAGATTCATCCTTCACGTCATCCTTCTTCTTTAGCTTCTGTAAATTCGCACATTCCTTGCGAACATGGCCAAATCCATTGCATTCATAGCATTGTACCCTTGATGATGATCTGCCTGAATCACTTCTTCTTGCATTCTTCATCCTCTCTTCTCTGCGCTTCAGATAGCCAGCAAAGTCTCTTGACAGCATCACCATAGGATCTTCAGAAGATGAACTCTTCAAAGCAATTCCATGTGGATCATGTTTACTTCTCACCTTTCCTCCATGTAATCTACTCAGCTCAAAATCTTGAAGAATCCCAACAAACTCATCAAAAGGCATCTCATCCAGATTGTGAGCTTCTTCTACAGCAGAGATCTTTGACTCAAACTTGGATGGCAACGATCTCTTCAGCTTCTTCACCAGCTTCTTGTCCTTGTACTGCTTTCCAAGTGCAAAGCATTCATTGGAAATATCACACAACTTAGCACTAAACTGAGCCACGGTTTCCTCTTCATCCATCCTCAGATTCTCAAATCTTGATGCTAACATATCCAGCTTGGTACGCTTGACACTTGTAGTACCTTCAAACATATTCTCCAATGTCTTCCATGCCTTCTGAGCTGAAGCACATTGAGAAATCAACTTGAAGTGGCTTGCATCAATAGCATTGAAAATCGCAGTCTTGGCCTTAGAGTTGCAACTTAAAGCCTTCTTCTCTGCAGCAGTCCACTTATCCCTTGGCTTAAGAACTTCAACTTCTCATCGTCAAGCATCACCGGAGGACTCCAACCAGCTTCAATAGAATTCCAACAATCCTCATCGAGCCCACTGATAAAAGCTTGCATACGAACCTTCCAATATCCATAATTGGATGAATCAAGACGTGGGGGTTTTGTCATAGACGTTCCCTCTTGATATGCCGCCATCGAAAACTCTGTCCTTCTTCCTGAACCAGTTTCTGTCCTCACTCTCCCTCTAGATCTCACCAGTAACTTAGGTGACCCGCTCTGATACTAATTGTTGATGTAGTGAGAGCAGAGAAATAAAGTGCAGAAAGTAAAAGACACAAGTTTCTCTTTTTGAATTCACTAGAACAAGAAAGTCTTACACCAATCTTTTCTATTACAAGAATCCTTTAGGATTAGCCCAATCCTAAGCTAAAACTCACCCTAGAGTCTAGACTTTTGTTTATCAAGATCCACCAGACCCCGAGCTAAACTCCCCCTGAGTTCAGACTTCAATCTTCCTGAGTTCAGACTTCAATCTTCCAACACTCTGGAAGTACTTCACCAACTACGTCAGCACCTAACGCAGAGCAGTGACACCAAAGACTTGATCACACAAGCAACACCAAAACGATCTCTCGACTTTTCTTCTTTTTAGCAGAGACACCTTTCTCCATGGAGGCACGTCCTCCTTGTATAGATAACCAGAACTTGCTCCCCAAGTTCTTCCAAAAGCAACTTAAGCAACTTTCCTTTTTCTCTTAAGGAATAACTCTCTTGCCTTTTCCTCTCCAAGTAATATCATTTACCTTTAATGTAAACTTCCCAATAAATATATTACTTCTTCTCCAAGCTTAACAAGCCCATGAGCATCACAAAACACGAACTCCAACTCAGCCCATCTTCATGACACGCACATGTACTACCTCCTGTAGTACTTCATGAACTGATACAAAATATACATCTTCAGTTTCTTTGAATGACCCTTGGTTGCCCATGATTTTGACTGATTTGCTGACTTCTTTTGGATATTTTCTTGATGAGAATGGGTCAGAAACAATCTGATAAAAGCCCTGGTCGGAATTGGCTTGCAACAAGCCCATAATGAACCTTTTATGACCTCTCCTTGGGCTGTAACACTTCCTCTTGTGCCACTTGATCCAAAACAGATTCAATTGAGATTTTGGGATTGAATTTCGTGGATGCCCCTTCAGCAAGTGATAATGGATCCTTAACTTTGGTTCTGAACTTCTTTTGGGCTTAGAGAAACAAGTCTGATCCATCTTCTTGTTTGGGCAGAATAACACTTGTCCAGCTAGGTCCATGTCAGCTCCAAGATCAGTGTCAATCTCACTCAGCTCCTTTCCAGCTCCTTGTTTAGTGTCACTCTCAATCAGCTCCTTTCCAGCTCCTGATGCAGTGTCACTTGGCTCACTAAGCTCACCCAGCTCATCTACTCTCACTTCAGCTGGTTTCAGCTCATTCAAACTAACTTCAGCTGGTTTCAGCTCATCCTCAGTCTCCTCAACTGATTTTAGCTCGTCCAGACTCTCTCCAGCTGGTTTTAGTTCGCCTTTCATCCATCCAGGTCTGTCCTTTGTTGGAGAATCATCTGGCTCAGCCATTGTCACATCATCCCCTCCTCATTTGAAAAGATTTGTCCTCAAACCTGTATCTCCTACATCAAAAGGAAACAAGTTAGAAGCAAGACAAATGATCAAGAAAATCAACATGAAAGCAACATCAAAGGAAGGTTTTGGAATGGGACTTCCTTGAATTTTTGAAGTCGGTTTTCTCTGGTACTTCCAGCTCCATGTCTGAGGCTGATAAGCATGGTCTCTTCTCTCGTCCCTTACACTCCTTTGAGAATGAACCTGTTTATCCTAGACACTCAAAACAGAAACTAGATATCCAGAATTATTAGTACAAGACATGTTCTTGTTTAGATCAAAAACCAAACATTCTTTCCCTGAAACATGTAGCAAACGTTTCAAACCTTGATGATGCATATCAAAGTAAGTGTTGTACACCAGAATTGTGTCCAGACACTTGATAGCATATTCTCTAAAGAACACTTTCAGATCAGGCACAAGTTTCACATTTTTAGAACACAAAAGATCAAGTTCAAACAGACAATCACTTAACCAAAGCTCAAAATGTCTATCAAAGAATGTGTTATAAACCAGAATGTTTTCAAGGCAGGAAATACCATAAAACATTTCCAAAACGTGCCCAACTTGATCAGATTCAAAACACAAAAGTTTAAGTTCAAGATCAGATTCAGAATTAGTTAGCACATATCTCACATGTTTAGCAAGACTATCAAAGAATGTGTTGTACACTAATATATCACCACATCTCAAAACAACATCATTCTGCAAGTATGATCTCAAAATAAACCAAGATTTATCAGTTTCAGAACAAGCATGAGCGGGGTTCAAAACAGATTCATGAACAAACTCGGTTTCTGCCCTAAGTGTTTTCTGTTTCTGAAACTTTCTAGGTTTGTTCAAAGCATAATCAGATGCAAACAAATCACCAGTGATCAGTTCATGCTTAGCCAGACTCAGATCAAAGCCTTTATCTTTACAGCAAGAAAAAGAATGACAAGGTTTTCTGAAAAAAAAATCAGATTACTGTAAAACAAGGCCACTTCTGTTTCCAGGATTTCAAGGCTTTTCTTATGTTCCACAAACTGATCAAAACTCAAAACATGATCAAAATTTATGTTATTAACACACTGAAAACGTTTTTGATCAGATAATTTATCAGGTTCAAGTTTCTTAAAAGAATGGATCATCTTATCAAAAATAGAACTTGAAACACAGAATTCTTTCACATTACCCAGACCAAATTGTTTCACATCATCAGAACTGACCTTAACAAACAATTCAGGCACTGAAATAATCTTATCAAGTTCCTTACAGTGCTCTTGTGAGTCTGGGGACAAAGGCGCAGGAGTTGTTTCTGGTTCCAAACTGATCAGTTGCTCCACCACTTCACCTTGTGTTGAACTTTGCTGCTCTGTTTCTGGTGAGTGTTCTTCTAGGACCTGAGACACTGAGACAATGCTACTCGGTTGAACCGGTTCAAAACAGGTTAGTTGATCACATATATTATTGACAACAAGTTCAGATTGAGAAGAGAAAAGAGAAAACTCTTTTTCTGTCTCAATTTCTTTTATTACCTTGGATGGCTCTGTTTCTAACTCCTTTTCATGACGCCTCCTCCTGCCATGGCTTCCTTCAGACATGGCTTTCTCCAGACATGGCTTCCTGTTACAATCTAAACAAGGAAAATTCAGGAAACAAAAAGGTAGCCGAAGCCTCACTTTGTGTTTCTCTCAAGTGTTTGGTTTCACTCAGCAGATTTCTGTGAAGTGTTTTAAGTGATTCCAGGAGTTCAATTAACAGACAAACAAACTCAAAGCCAGAAGAAGAAATCCCAAAAAACCCCCAAAGAAACAGACAGACATAATTAAGAGTTTTGATTTTGCAAGGAGCTTTACCACCGAGACTGGATTTCTCTTCAGCCTTTTCAATTTATTTTCTTTCTTTTGATTGATTCTTTCTTCTTTTTTAGCTGGTTGGCCCCTTGCAGGTTACAACAGATAGAAAGTGAAGAACAGAAAGACAAATTGCAGAGAATTGCAGAGAAACAGAAATCAAAAGGTTCCCAAAAGAGAAAGAGATATGAATCGATAAATCCCTCTGATCAGATGCCCTCAAGCTGCTCTCATACCACTTGATGAGTTCCTGGTCAAGGAACAACCCTAGGATACTCTTGAGAGGCGATCTAGTAATGATTTGGTGGAGATAGATTGATGAAAGATAGAAAAGGGAATGGTGGCCGATGGTAGAGATGGATCAATGAATGATCTGGAAAGGATCAAACACTAAGTTGAGGTCTGAGTCCGTGAGAGGCAGCCCCAATAGTGAACAAGACCAAGGCTTATGGAAGATCACTCTTCAAGCCAAATTCGATGTCAACAATTGAACATAGGAATCACAAGTTGCTAAGAGATTTTGATAAACAAAAGTGATTGATTTTATTAGAATTTCGTGGTCCCTTTATATAGGACTTACAAGATGTGAAAACAAGAAAGAAATGTAGAAAACTAGTCAAAGACTTAGCTAAAAACTTGAAAACAAAGAACTAGGCAAGACTTGACCAGAATTGAGTGTTTCTTTGAATGACCCTTGGTTGCCCATGATTTTGACTGATTTGCTGACTTCTTTTGGATATTTTCTTGATGAGAACGTGGAGTTAGTCTCCTTTGCTGGTCTGTTGCAAAATCTTTCAGTACATGTTGTTCAATCCTTTTGAAATCATCTTGAAACTGTTGGCTGTCGAAATAATCAAGTGCTGCTTGTTGTTTCTGAGATTTCTTTATGGGATCACGACCATAGCAAGCTCCTGTCTCTTCTCTGGCATGTCTAGGAAGTTCTCTGCTCCTCCTAGTTGGTTCCTCTTGCCTCACTGGTCGTACCTTTTCCTGCACAAAATCAGAATGGTTAAAACCAATTTTTCTTTTCTTATCAAGTTCCTTACAGTGCTCTTGTGAGTCTGGGGACAAAGGCGAGGAGTTGTTTCTGGTTCCAAACTGATCAGTTGCTCCACCACTTCACCTTGTGTTGAACTTTGCTGCTCTGTTTCTGGTGAGTGTTCTTCTAGGACCTGAGACACTGAGACAATGCTACTCGGTTGAACGGTTCAAAACAGGTTAGTTGATCACATATATTATTGACAACAAGTTCAGATTGAGAAGAGAAAAGAAAACTCTTTTTCTGTCTCAATTTCTTTAATACCTTGGATGGCTCTGTTTCTAACTCCTTTTCATGACGCCTCCTCCTGCCATGGCTTCCTTCAGACATGGCTTCCTGTTACAATCTAAACAAGGAAAATTCAGGAAACAAAAGGTAGCGAAGCCTCACTTTGTGTTTCTCTCAAGTGTTTGGTTTCACTCAGCAGATTTCTGTGAAGTGTTTTAAGTGATTCCGGAGTTCAATTAACAGACAAACAAACTCAAAGCCAGAAGAAGAAATCCCAAAAACCCCCAAAGAAACAGACAGACATAATTAAGAGTTTTGATTTTGCAAGGAGCTTTACCACCGAGACTGGATTTCTCTTCAGTCTGGCTGGATTTCTCTTCAGTCTGGCTGGATTTCTCTTCAGTCTGGCTGGATTTCTCTTCAGTCTGGCTGGATTTCTCTTCAGTCTGGCTGGATTTCTCTTCAGTCTGGCTGGATTTCTCTTCAGTCTGGCTGGATTTCTCTTCAGTCTGGCTGGATTTCTCTTCAGCCTTTTCAATTTATTTTCTTTCTTTTGATTGATTCTTTCTTCTTTTTTTTAGCTGGTTGGCCCCCTTGCAGGTTACAACAGATAGAAAGTGAAGAACAGAAAGACAAATTGCAGAGAATTGCAGAGAAACAGAAATCAAAAGGTTCCCAAAAGAGAAAGAGATATGAATCGATAAATCCCTCTGATCAGATGCCCTCAAGCTGCTCTCATACCACTTGATGAGTTCCTGGTCAAGGAACAACCCTAGGATACTCTTGAGAGGCGATCTAGTAATGATTTGGTGGAGATAGATTGATGAAAGATAGAAAAGGGGAATGGTGGCCGATGGTAGAGATGGATCAATGAATGATCTGCGGAAAGGATCAAACACTAAGTTGAGGTCTGAGTCCGTGAGAGGCAGCCCCAATAGTGAACAAGACCAAGGCTTATGGAAGATCACTCTTCAAGCCAAATTCGATGTCCAACAATTGAACATAGGAATCACAAGTTGCTAAGAGATTTTGATAAACAAAAGTGATTGATTTTATTAGAATTTCGTGGTCCTTTATATAGGACTTACAAGATGTGAAAACAAGAAAGAAATGTAGAAAACTAGTCAAAGACTTAGCTAAAAACTTGAAAACAAAGAACTAGGCAAGACTTGACCAGAATTGAGTGTTTCTTTGAATGACCCTTGGTTGCCCACGATTTTGACTGATTTGCTGACTTCTTTTGGATATTTTCTTGATGAGAATGGGTCAGAAACAATCTGATAAAAGCCCTGGTCGGAATTGGCTTGCAACAAGCCCATAATGAACCTTTTATGACCTCTCCTTGGGCTGTAACACTTCCTCTTGGGCCACTTGATCCAAAACAGATTCAATTGAGTTCGTGGGCTTGAATTTCGTGGATGCCCCTTCAGCAAGTGATAATGGATCCTTAACTTTGGTTCTGAACTTCTTTTGGGCTTAGAGAAACAAGTCTGATCCATCTTCTTGTTTGGGAAGAATAACACTTGTCTAGCTAGGTCCATGTCAGCTCAGGATCAGTGTCAATCTCACTCAGCTCATTTCCAGCTCCTGGTTTAGTGGCACTCTCAATCAGCTCCTTTCCAGCTCCTGATGCAGTGTCACTTGGCTCACTAAGCTCACCCAGCTCATCTACTCTCACTTCAACTGATTTCAGCTCATTCAAACTAACTTCAGCTGGTTTCAGCTCATCCTCAGTCTCAATTTCTTTATTACCTTGGATGGCTCTGTTTCTAACTCCTTTTCATGGCCTCCTCCTGCCATGGCTTCCTTCAGACATGGCTTTCTCCAGACATGGCTTCCTGTTACAATCTAAACAAGGAAAATTCAGGAAACAAAAAGGTAGCCGAAGCCTCACTTTGTGTTTCTCTCAAGTGTTTGGTTTCACTCAGCAGATTTCTGTGAAGTGTTTTAAGTGATTCCAGGAGTTCAATTAACAGACAAACAAACTCAAAGCCAGAAGAAGAAATCCCAAAAAACCCCCAAAGAAACAGACAGACATAATTAAGAGTTTTTGATTTTGCAAGGAGCTTTACCACCAGAGACTGGATTTCTCTTCAGTCTGGCTGGATTTCTCTTCAGCCTTTTCAATTTATTTTCTTTCTTTTGATTGATTCTTTCTTCTTTTTTTTAGCTGGTTGGCCCCCTTGCAGGTTACAACAGATAGAAAGTGAAGAACAGAAAGACAAATTGCAGAGAATTGCAGAGAAACAGAAATCAAAAGGTTCCCAAAAGAGAAAGAGATATGAATCGATAAATCCCTCTGATCAGATGCCCTCAAGCTGCTCTCATACCACTTGATGAGTTCCTGGTCAAGGAACAACCCTAGGATACTCTTGAGAGGCGATCTAGTAATGATTTGGTGGAGATAGATTGATGAAAGATAGAAAAGGGGAATGGTGGCCGATGGTAGAGATGGATCAATGAATGATCTGCGGAAAGGATCAAACACTAAGTTGAGGTCTGAGTCCGTGAGAGGCAGCCCCAATAGTGAACAAGACCAAGGCTTATGGAAGATCACTCTTCAAGCCAAATTCGATGTCCAACAATTGAACATAGGAATCACAAGTTGCTAAGAGATTTTGATAAACAAAAGTGATTGATTTTATTAGAATTTCGTGGTCCCTTTATATAGGACTTACAAGATGTGAAAACAAGAAAGAAATGTAGAAAACTAGTCAAAGACTTAGCTAAAAACTTGAAAACAAAGAACTAGGCAAGACTTGACCAGAATTGAGTGTTTCTTTGAATGACCCTTGGTTGCCCACGATTTTGACTGATTTGCTGACTTCTTTTGGATATTTTCTTGATGAGAATGGGTCAGAAACAATCTGATAAAAGCCCTGGTCGGAATTGGCTTGCAACAAGCCCATAATGAACCTTTTATGACCTCTCCTTGGGCTGTAAC
Organism: Brassica carinata; assembly: GCA_016771965.1. Classification (NCBI taxonomy): domain Eukaryota; kingdom Viridiplantae; phylum Streptophyta; class Magnoliopsida; order Brassicales; family Brassicaceae; genus Brassica; species Brassica carinata. The sequence continues at coordinate 15,943,689 of CM028687.1, read as the reverse complement.
ACTTCCTCTTGGGCCACTTGATCCAAAACAGATTCAATTGAGTTCGTGGGCTTGAATTTCGTGGATGCCCCTTCAGCAAGTGATAATGGATCCTTAACTTTGGTTCTGAACTTCTTTTGGGCTTAGAGAAACAAGTCTGATCCATCTTCTTGTTTGGGAAGAATAACACTTGTCTAGCTAGGTCCATGTCAGCTCCAGGATCAGTGTCAATCTCACTCAGCTCATTTCCAGCTCCTGGTTTAGTGGCACTCTCAATCAGCTCCTTTCCAGCTCCTGATGCAGTGTCACTTGGCTCACTAAGCTCACCCAGCTCATCTACTCTCACTTCAACTGATTTCAGCTCATTCAAACTAACTTCAGCTGGTTTCAGCTCATCCTCAGTCTCCTCAGCTGATTTATGCTCGTCCAGACTCTCTCCAGCTGGTTTTAGTTTGCCTTTCATCCATCCAGGTCTGTCCTTTGTTGGAGAATCATCTGGCTTAGCCATGGTCACATCAAAGGTGCAGAAACTTCTTAAGAGGCAAATTTGCTCAGCTGAAGAAGAAACAGAAGAAAATGTGAACTACATTGGAGGAGCTGGATTTCAGAGGTCTGGAAACCAGAGTGGAAACAGGAACTTCTATGGCCAAGGTCAGAGAAACAATCACAACCAGAGTTCACTGTACCAGAAACCTTACAGCAACAGCAGAAACTATGGGAATTCATCTTATCAGAATCCACCACCACAGACCCATGAGAGCAGAATTGAAGCAATGATTGATCAGATTCTTGAAGGCCAGCAGAACCTCACTGTGGATTTCAATGGAAAGATTGATTCTGTCTACACCAATCTGAATTCCAAGATAGATACTTTGGGGACTCAAGTCCGAAAACTTGAGATGCAGATTGTACAGATTGGAGAAGCCACTAAAAGAAGAGAGTTAGGAGAGGAAAACATGAAGCACCACGTCAATGCCATCATAGATGCTGATTTCTTGCAAGTGGTGAACCATGAGAAGCTGCAGAAAGGAGATTTCGAAGTGGAAAGCTCCATGAGTTTTGGCGGATCTCAGTGGGGTCGATCGATACCGCATGATACACACCGATCGACATGGGACACTACGGGTCGACCGACAGACCATCACCAACACCGATCGACGTCGACCACCGAGTCCAGTGCATCTTGAAGTGCAGTACGTATACTGACTCACGAAGAATTCACGGAACAACATCCTCACCCACCCACCCCATTCTACTGTAGTATCGACCGCCTGCATGAGCCAGCCGCCGATCCACAACAAGAGGGCACCAACGATCGACACTCATCTACAAGCATCGATCGACGAGCACCTCTAACCTATCGAGTGCAGTTACCTACCAATGACCCAACCCGAATCAATGCACTCAAACCACCACCTACATCATCAGAAAACCCATCAGAACCTACAAGCAAACCTTCAGACACTACATCAGATCCTATGGAAGTTGACAAGGCTTCTGAAGGGAGAAATTTGAGGAGGAGAGAGGAGAAGATTCCTAAACATCTGAAGAGGGAAGCTAATGAGAAGGAGATGGATGGTTTCACTAAGAGAGTTCTCAGGATTCCAATAGACAAACCTTTGGAGGAGATTTACTACACACACAGGTTGTGGATGTTCTTCAGAGAGACAAGAACAACTAAGAACGACATTAGTACTATGTTACATCACATCAGAGACAAGATGAAACAAAGGATCACACTGGAGAAGAAAGATGATCCAGGGAAGTTTGCAATACCATGCTGTGTTATCAGGAGGTATAATCAGAGACCTTGAAGTGCAGATTTGTAATGCCCTTATCCCAGTAGACTTTCATGTCCTGGATATAAAGTTAAATTGGAACTCTTCCCTCTTGCTTGGAAGAGCCTTCTTAGCTACAGTTGGAGCTGTATGCGACATTAAATCAAACAGATTGTGTCTAACACTGATTGATCCTGCCACCTACTATGACCTAGTCAGAATTGTCAAGAGACAGGTCAACCTTGTGGAGATTGATGATCAGAAGTTCATTAGAGCATGCCATTGTGAAGACTAGTATGAGACAGAGTATTCTGCGTCGATCGGCACCAGCACTGTGCCATCGATCGAAGGAGACGACAGCCAAACGACCGACAGCATACCATGCACGTCGATCGACAATGAACCTTCACAAGACAACCTACAGTTGTCAGAACAATGCTATCCTAACTTCACCTTTCAACCCAACAGCAGTCCAGAAGAATATTCAATTGGAAGTTGGGTAGACAGTGGCTTTCACGAGAGCTTCGCAGTGGACACAGCCATTCCACCTATTGATGAGCAATATGACGAAGAGTATGAGGAAGAAAGAGAAACAGAGATACATGCTATCCTAGAGGAAAATAGACCCTTGGAACATTCACGATCGGTCGACAGAGCCTTCTTCGCACCGATCGATGAAGAGTCTAATCAGGCAACACGCATAGTGGCGTCGATCGACACGCAACTTGCACATCGATCGACGGAGGTCAAACCGAATTTGGAACAAAAAATGGAAATGTCCCATTCCAAAGTAGGGCAACCCACTACTATAAAAGTAGTCGTACACCAGGAAGGATTTCTCACCAGAAAAAAGTAGAGGAGATACACGCAGCCAAAGACATACAACCTATTCTTCAAGAAGCAAGAATGAGCAGCAATCACCTCAACAACCCTAATGTAGCACACAAATGTCCAACATCGATCGACATGACAACATCAATATTGATCGACATCAACCCTAAACTTCAAGCTACTGCTTTCACTAACAAACTTAAGGATTATGGATATCTTACACCAAATGAATTTGGTATTTTCAGGGACCCAGAAGGCCAAGCACGAGCTATGGATGGAAGAATCATCAACATATCCAAAGATGACATAGCCGACATTCTTCAGGTGGCCAATGGACCAGAAAACCTATTCATGCAGCAGCGTCATTATCCTGAGCACCAGAATGCATCTAGAGACGAGCATGAAGCACTAGTCAACGTTTTCCGACCATCCTACCAACCAGCCAATCGACCATCGTTCGACGTCAGCATGTCGGCACCGATCGTCAGAGTAACACCTACATCGATCGACAGACAACGTGCTGCACCGATCGACAGACCAATCAGATGGAAACAACGAGTTTATGATCCGAATGGAACCTACACAGACGAGTATGGGTATGGAGGAAGAACAGACAAACATGGAGACTCAACAGCAGAGGCCTACGTAGAACCAGAAATCTACACCAAAGATGAGATTAATGAGATGATGTATGGTTTCTCTGGAGCTCAAGAGAAGTCTGAGAAGGAAATCAGGACTGCGATTGCCAACAACTATAATTACTTCGATAGAAGTATCACCACGCCTACAAGTGGATGGACGAGATGCGCTACAGTCAACTTTCTGGAAGAACAAAAGGAGGAGGAAGCTAAACAACCAGCATCGATCGACGCACCAGAGACGATACCGATCGACGCCGAACAACGAGAGACAAGGATACCTTCTCAGAACAGGACTCTTCCAACTGAAGCGAACCAATGGGAGACAGCATACATCAATGAGAAGATTTCAGAGACCTGTCATCCTATCAACAACACCGTCACTTGGTTGGTCAAGAGAATTGTTTTCTTACGAAAGATTTGGATATGCTGCGTGAAAATTGCCAACAACAGCCACAACCATCGATCGACACGGACATGCCAGCATCGATCGACGGACGATTCGCAGCACTACAGGAAAGACTAGACACTATTGAGGCTATGCACGATAAGTACAGTTCACCTATCATGAGGTTCTTGGCTGACTCATTCAAGCAGATGCACGAGCTCAAGGGAGAGGTCAAGACAATCCAGAAACAAATCGGCTCTAAAGCAGAAGGATCAATATCGATCGACACACAACAACCCATATCGATCGACGCCAAGGAGAAAGAAGAGCAGATAACTTATACAATAGCAGAAGTGGATGAGATCACTTCAAAAATTTACTCAGCCTTGAATACTGTGGAAGACAGACTAGATAGTAAGTGTGACGACATCCAGTACCCTTTAGATTGCAAGGTTCACGACCTTACTGAAGAAATAGAGGATCTACAAAGGGAATTGAGAGCCCTCAAAAGGAAAGTCCGACATCAACACAGAACAGCAGCAACGATCGACGCGGCGAACACCACACCGATCGACGTTGCAACATCCGAAACGATCGGCACGCATAAAGCCGCATCGACCAAACTTGAAGACTTTTCAGAATACACCTTCGAGACGTTTGGATTGCACGCACGCAACATGGATTTAATGCAGCAGAAGCTGTCAGATCTCAAAGATGTCACACTGAAGCTGAATGAGAGATGGACCAGAAGTGATGAAGCCACAAGAAGTTTCATGGCAACTTGGTTCAACACCTACAAAGAAGATGTGGATGCTTGTTTTCCAGAAAGCAGCTGCCTCAACAACAACTAGCTCATACAACCTCCAGAGTCAAGCTAAATTACTATAACAAAGCGCTGAATGGGAGGCAACCCACTATTAGGTATTTGATTTTAATTTTTTTAGATTTTCTTATTAATTTTCGTATTTGTTTATGAAAATTTTTTTTAAAAAAAAAAAAAAAAAAAACACAGGTCCGAGTAGAAGGATGACATCCACATCGACCGACGAGGAGAAGTCGATATCGATCGACAGTCCAACACCAGAATCGATCGACGTACACTTGATCGTATCGATCGATTATCACTCCGGTCAGGTTTATTGTTCGAACTCGTTAAATTATGTACTTTGGATTTATTTTCACCTTATCTCCGACTGTTTTACACTGGAGACAGTGTAATTTAAGTCTGGAGGGATGTTTACTGATATTTATCTATTTATTTTCTTATTAAATTATTTTTCAAAAAAGTTTTTATTGAGTCAAGAAGGGGTAATGAACTTAATTTTATTTTTACTTGATTATCTAACAACTCTTTAGCACCATTCTAGATTTCATTGATTGCAGATAGTACTAAGATGCTAAAGTGGATCAACCTGTCAACTATTCACACTTGCTTAGATTGTCTGAAGTAACCAAAGCCGACCTCCAACAATAAACCTGACGAAATCACTTGTCTTGGGGCTTGGTATACACCGGATTGGAATCCTCCTTCAAACCTGAGAGGTAAAAAGTCTTGGTGATTTTGGTTTCCTTCTCTCATTCCATTAGCATCCCATATATAAAGAAAAGATTGAGATGATTTCCTGAGAGGCAGAAGGGTAGGTACATTAACGAGGACCCCACTATTCTAAATCAAAGGAATGATCACACATTGATGGAAGCGAGGAAAAAATTCCCAATAAAAATCGCCCACTTTGTCAAAAAGGGAAATCAATAAGATGAACCTAAAAGTTCATTGGGATTGAAAAGAAGAGAAAAGAAAAAGAGATTCAGAGAAGGAAAATAGGGAGAAGAGAAACCAAAATGAGACTGCCTGTTTACTCATACATCTGTTGGAGTAAGAATCCAAATATCCTGTGATCGATACTCCCAAGGTAAAGCCTGCACTTTTACATTATGTCAGAAAATGAGGTAGGTAGAGGGGAATGTCAGATAGTATTTGCTAAGTTGCTGGATAGATGAATTTGGTTTCTAAACTAGGATATTGCATAATGTACTTCTGTGATTAAGATCTTTAGATGTGGATTGCAATATTGTAGAGGTGATGGTTTCAATGTTTTAAATCTGTGAGCCCTGCTGTTTTCAAACCTCTTCGTGAGAGATCGTTTGTTTTGCTTGAGGACAAGCAAAAGGGTAAGTCTGAGGGAGTTTCATATACCATGGATTTTACCCATTTTCAGCCGTGGTATATATATGTTTTAAGCTTAATAACTATTATGTTTTAGAGTCTTTCAAGTTATTTATAGGTTCAGGAGTGTTTTGGAGTAAAGTGATGATTTTGGAGCATTTTGGAGATAATTGAAGATGACACCCGAGCTGGACATCGACCGATCCTTGAGGTCGACACGGAGCACTCACTGACGAGTTTTAACCTAATACTAAATACTCTGCCAAAGTGTTTAGGCAAGAGGGAGAGCTTTATTGTATTCATACTTTTCACAGCAAAGAGGGAGAGATTGAGAGTTGGAGAGAAGATCCAAAGAGATTTGTGATTGGAACTCCATTGATTTTATTCTATCTATTTATGCTTTCTTGTTACCTTGCTTGTGCTATGTGTTACTTGGCTATGTCTGAGTAATGTACTTGTTAGATTTAGGGTTCAAATAGATTGAAGGGATTATCCCCAACTATAGATTGCTAGTTGTGATATTCATCAACTAGGTTGTTCTTAAAGCTTTATTCTAGATTAGCTAACTAGAATATCGATCTTAGGAGTTTGGTAGATTTAAGCATCCTTAAAGTACTGTCCTGAGCTAACCTGTTGAGCTAAGATTGCTAGAAGAAAACAAGAGTCGATCTAGGAAGATTAGTGGGCATTATCATCTTGTGCAAAGGCTTAGCTAGAAGCCGTCGATCGATATCCCAACTGGACAATCGACCGACGTTGCGAAAGGTGTATCGATCGATATCTCTAAAGGATCATCGTTCGACACTTTCTTGTGATCAACATACGATGGTTGAGATCCAAGATCTAGTTAATTAACCAGTGAGACATCACTGTTGTTAAGCGATTGAGCTCTATTTTATCATGAAAGTAACTATCAAGCATCTATAGCATTATAATCTCTGATTCCTGAATAGAAACCCTAAGTCTAGCGCTTGTTTAATTAAAGTCTCTACCGCTTCATTCTCTGATAGTAGAGCAACTGCCTTGCTCAATTAGGATTTTATTGCTATTTCACATTTAAAACTGCAACTACCTAGAATTAATGGTCTGATTAGATTTAATTGGTTCCCTAGCTCTTTGTGGATTCGATCCCTAAGTACTACATCTGAACCTCTTATTTGAGAGAGTAATTGGACAGGCTTTAGGGTAATTTGACACCGTATCATCACTCAAAATCAACAACGATAACCCACTCATCCACTAACAATCTCAACAGAGTAATCACTAGAAGAACGGCAAATCTGCACAAAATCTCACCAAATCACTACAAATCTGGAAACATTTACTCGAATCATCTCAAAACAGCACGAATCAATGGTTGGATACGAACCGGAATTCTTTTGGGAAATTCGAGACGGCTCACGAATCCGGTGCAAACGCGGTTAGATCCGTCGAAATCTTCGGACTTTCTGCAACATACCAGTGCTCGAACAAGATGAAGATGAGACTGCAGAATTCGCCGGAGAAGGAAGAGCCGCCGAGTGAAAGAAATGGAGTAAACAAGTCAGGGTTAGGAGCCACCATCGGAGTTGGAACAGTCTGCGACGACGGATTAGGGTTCCCGAGTTCTAGGTTTGAGATCAATGTGTCGCGTGTGAGAGAGATTAGGAGAGTGAAATAGAGAGAGAAATCTGTGTGAGAGGAATCGTGTGTGAGGGTAGGAGAGTAAAATAGAGAGAGGTATGAGTGTGAGATGATTAAGAACGTAGATGGAGGAGATGAAATCTGAAAATAGAAAAAAAAACAGAAGATGTAAGAGAGATGTGTTGAAGATGGAGAGAAAAAAAAAGAATTGTCTAAGTGTTTTGGTGGCAAAGTGTTTTTTTTCTAAGTGTTATGGTGGCAAAGTGTTTTTTTTTCTAAGTGTTGGACGGACAAACTAAAATTTTCATATAAAAATGTTATTGTAATCAAAATCTGCGAATTTTATTTCACCATTTAATAAAATTCTTTCTTAGCGCGAATTTTATGCTACGATAGAGTTGTGATCCAATTCTGACACTTTTGGTAGCAGTTCGTGAATTCGTGCTACCGCTAACTGCTACCAATACTCATATTTCTTGTAGTGTACGGATCAGCTAGGTTTCAAGGCAGATGCTCCGAAGAGAAGGGGAGTTCCTTCGGAGCCGAAGAACGTCGACGCGGCTCAGGCCGCGACTGTTGAGCCGGAGGCTGCGAAGGTGAGGAGGAAGAAGAAGGGGAAGAGACAGGAGACGGAAGTTCAGGAGAACCTGGGAGAGGAGAACGCTGTGGAGGCACCTGTCGGCGAAAGCTCTGGGAGGAAGAAAGAGAAGAGAAAGCTGAGGAAGAAGAACTTCATCGAGCACATGCCTTCTTCGATTGGAAGCAGAGAGCTCCGCGACTTGGCTCCTAACGGTGGCTCCCAAGGTCGTGCCGTCTCGGATCCGGTGTCAGGCTACCGACGAAACGAATATGAAACTGCGACTTCATCAGTTGGGAGGAAGAAGAAAATGGGAGCTGACGGAGAAGACCTTCATGTGGCCTCCGAAGGGCGCGAAGATTCTTCTGGAGGTCGTCGGGAGGACTTGGAGGGTTCGATCAACGCTCCTCTCCCCGAGCACCGTGATGAAGGTGCCGACGTTGTCCAGTTGGAGAATTCGCTGGAGAGGTCGCAGTCTCGGGTTTTGGAGGGGTCCGAAGCTCGAGTGTCCGGGAGTCCTAAGGCGACCCTTCCCGATAAGGTCAACTTCGAGTTTGATCGTGCGATTGTGCTCGATTGGTACGCCAGATCAAAGGGGGACCGGATGAACTGCCCGAAGTCAAGGATCTAGTCTTCAACGACGATTATGAGGTCGCAGCTCGTTCATCCGTTAGGGTAAATTCTCGCATTCTTCCTTCTTTTGTTTCCCTGAGTTTGTTTTTTGTTCTAACTTCCGGTTGGTTGTGTTGATCAGAGCCAGGGCGACTGGAGTTCCTTAGATGAGAAATATGACACGACATTAAAGCAGGCTCTTACTCGGGTCCGCGAGGGGGAAGAAAAGATTCGGGTCGCTCGGCTGGATTACCAGGTTTCCCTTCAAACTGCAGTCCGTGAAAAGGAAGAGATGCTGGCTCGGGAGAAGACCCTTAGGAAAGAGCTTGACGAGAGGAGCGCGAGTGCGGAGGTAGAGTTGAGGATGTCCAGGGAGTCAATAGAGAGGCTTGAACAAGTAGTGGACAAATTGGAGCGAGAGAAAGAGTTCCTTGAAAAAGATAAGGCCGTGGCCTCGTTGAAGCACTCGGAGGAGATGGAAGTCGCGGAAATACGAGGCCACTCACGAGAGGATCCGTGTGATGATCGCAATGATCTCGAAGGCTGAGAAGTGCTTCCACAACATCTGCCAGCGCGAGACTCGGCGGGATAAGTACGATGATGCTCGCTACCTATACAGTCAGGCATTCGGGACGAGGAAATGCCTCGAGCAGCTGAAAGAGGCGGGAACCGAGATCCCGCAGGAGACCATCGAAATGTTCGCCGAGCAGGAGAAACATTTCGAACGTGAGGCGGCTCGCTTTGAAGTTGGGGAAATTTCTGAGGATGATCTCCGTCTTTCGCCTCTGGTGCTGGAGTCGAGTTTCCTTATTAAGGATGTAATGGAAAAGACCGATCCATACGGATCGAATGCCCACTTGATCGACTCTGAAGATGCTATGGCCCTCCAAACTCCCCATAATAGTCATGAAATCTTAGCGGGTATTCGAAAGAACTTGCCTAGACCGTGGAGCCGTCTGTTCGCCAGGAGATCCCTCGTATTGATGTCGGCTCCCTTGAATCGCATCGCCCGCCTTGGTCATTGTTGATTTGGCGGCAGCGAAGGTCTTTCCGCAGGATCCATGGCCGTCTCGACATGTCAGACTGTGCTTCCCGCAAACCCCCTCTCCGATGCCTCTGCTAAAGTGTTCGAGGTCACCGACACGTCATCTCCCAATCTGACAGGCTTTAGGACGAATAAGGATCGTTCTGGGACTCATCATGAGGAGAAAGGTCCAGCCTCGTCTGGAGGTCAAGCGCCAGCAACGAACGAGGATCCGCCTGCGCTGACCTTCGGTCGCGTCTCCGGTCCCGAAGAGACTGTTGTGAGCGGACGAAAGGATCTCCCCGCGTAGCCGAATAAGGATGGATATGCTCTTTTTGTTGTTTTAGTTATGGCTCGTCAAAGCCTTTTGTTTGTTGTATGATTTTTAGAAGACTTAATCGGATTTCAGTAAGTTGTTGTTTTAACTTAGAAATATTTTAAATTCTCCGTTTAAGTATACTGCGAGCAAACGACTGAACAATCGTTTTCTTTTCACTCACTGGGACCTGACAGAAATGAAGTAATTCGTTGTGCATTTACTCGTTTAATCGAAACTTTGCAAGTAGTCGTTTAAGTAAAGACAAGAATTATCATTCTTTTTCGAAGGAGTTCCAGACAAAAGGAGTTACGGAGGAAAAGGTTTTCGAACGCTTTGCGGTAATCGAGAGAAAACCTTGGTCGGCCAAACCGTTGTTCTTCGATTTTCGCTATGGTTCGAAAATTTCATTGTGAGTCGGTCAGTGCAAAGTACACAGGTGATGCAAGACCATTGGTTCCTTTGGCTGATATCTGATCGGAATATAGCCGATTGATCGGGATGAGTGCTCGTGCTCAGCTTGTGAGAAAGGGTGCTGGCATCATTTGTTCGGGAAGCGCGACCGTAGGCTGTTTGCTCGGTGAGCGTTAAGCAAATCGCAAAAAGGTTTGAACTTTGTTTTTGTTGTGGCTGGACCCTGTAAAGGGATTCCTACGTACCTCCGGGGAGGATCAAGCCTTTCGTAGTTCGTTGGACCCAAGTAAAAGTGGCTACGAAGGCGCATTTACTCAGATGAGTAGAAGTGATTGTAGGGTGCATCTACCGCGGCGAGTGAACCTGACTTGGTAGTCATTCAGTCGGAAACCTGAGGAGTAAAGGTTCGCCTGCTGGTCCCGGGCGCCAGCTCGCCCGTGCTGGTCCCGGACGCCGGGCGCCAGCTTCGCCGGCCCTGGTCACAGGCGCCGACGCCAGCATCCATGTCCAGGTCCCGGGCGCCCGCGTACGGACTACTCGACAGGTGCGACCTTCTCCCCGCAAAACAGTCTCGAAACCTAGTCCAACTCTACATTTTGTATCTTTGCTCGAAGACTCACAGTTCAACTCCTCGAAGACATGAAACCTGAGAACCCCATTTCGTTCTGGTCGAAATAAATCGGGAAGGCTTCGGTAGACAACCAAAAGTTCGGTTGACGAATGGATTTCGATTCATAGTATAAAACGATCACGGTTATTCTAAAAACACCAGTCATCTAGACTATACGAGGAGTTGGGGTTCCTTCGCAAAACAAGCACCATGGCAGGCTAGTCTCTCGCGAAATCGTAAAGTGTTCACGGACAAAATAACGGCCCCAGAAGGCCCAAATGCGACCAAGCGGCCCACTTACGACTTTCCAGAAGATCAAGTCGAAATGGACGTGACGGCCCATGTATATCTTTACATAAAGAGATAAATGTCAAGTTTCCAGAAGATAAATGTCAGGTTTTTTGAAGATAAATGTCAAGTTTCCCGATAAACATGAAGACCGACGAAAATGGAAGAAGCCCGATTCGCGATAGATTCGGCCCAAAGGAGGAATAGACCGTCCTAAGAGGAGTATATAAGGAGAGCTTGGGGCGAGGAGCAAAGGGAGAACTTTTGAGAGCAACATAGCACTTAGAGCAATTTAGGCACTTCTTTCTGTTTTTACTAGCGAGCTGCGATTCAACTAGGTTAGATATAAGTGGTTGGACTAGCGAACTCATCGACAGCTCTTGTAGCTGATCTCTTTCCTGTTGTTCACGCTTAAACGCGAATTCGGAAATAAGACCTTTTGCTCTATCTTTTGTTCTTACAATTTTTTCTGATTTACTATTTCTCCGTTATATTGATTGTGTCGTGTGTGGCCCAGCAGATAACCGGGACCTTCAGGGAAGGCTAGGTTTACTTGGCTTTCCTCTAAATCAACAAAACTTGACAGTGCGAATTTCGGTTCCCACAAAGTCCATCGCCTTACCAGCGAAAAAACCCGACTCATGAAACGACCTCCGACCTAACTAAAGCCTTAACAGCCGAAATAACAGGAACGGTCACCGCCAGCGAGTAGGAACGCCCGCAACAACAAGCAGAACTACGAGATGGCTTGATCCTCGAAAGAGGTAAGTAGGCAGCTTGTCTTATCGACAAGTTCAGCTATCCCCCCCCCATTAAAAAAGGGGGGAGTCGGTACGTATACTCCTATACTCCCGCCAAGTCCAAAATATCCATGCATGTACTCGATATTATCGAAACTTTTTTAAATAAATTTTTTTCTTCTTGCCTCACGATTCACATGCAATAAGCCATAACAATCTGAGATCGCCTGGAACAAGGGTTTACGAAAACGCATATCCATCCAAGCAGCCCTTGGATGAAAACTAAACGATAGTTCATACGAACTAGGGGTCAAGGAAGACCAAGAAAAATACATCTTCTCTAAAAACGAAGATCACAACCATCTCAAGGACATATCTTCAGGGAAGCGAGATGTCGCAAAAATTCCTCAAAAGGTATTATCCGAACACACAGTCCTTCCACGACTTTAAAAGAATATATATATGCCCGCCGATTGGGCCCGACGGACAAACCCAAAAACGTTCTCCAAATAAGAACTCGTAGTCAAAACTTTCACAAAAACAAAAGGTACTCTTACATCCGACAAGGATACCATAGCGCGCTATACAAAAAATCTGAAAATTTGGTCAGCAAACCAAACGTTCTTTGGAGAGTGGTCGGTTCTTCCCACACAAGTCGTATAAGCCGGCACCAAGCCGCGGACTTTAAATCGGAAAGAACCAGGTAGAAATCACCACTAGGCAAAACGAAAGCCAATTAGTCGCTGCACAGCCTCAGAGACGAAAGTAAACCTAGGTCTTGCCCTAAGCCCATTCCTACTGGCCTGTTAACATCTCAAGACATGATATCAAAACTGATACGAGATCTTAAAACATGTCTCCTTGTCCACATCTAAAAAACGCTCACGAAACTTCAAATACCCTCGCTCTTAAAAGAGCAAGCGCACAGGACGACAAACCAAGAGTTAAAATACGAAGTGACTACTTGTACCTTTCCCTCTAACACTTGACAGAAGTATGGACTAAAAATCGCAGAATGATAATAAACATATTCGTCATATATTTAAAAGGCGGAGAGCGGCTGGGATTCAAAGCCACCAACAGCCAGTCCCGCAAATATAGTCAAATGGCCCCATAAAGCCATAGCGCACTCATATAATCAACGGCCACACTCGGCCTAAAATACAACATACTACAATAAAGATAAAGAGTAGGGAAAGCAATTCCGACGATTTTCAAAGGTCAAGGTCAAGGTACCCGGACATCGACACGCCAAACGAGCTCACGGGCTGATCGACTTCTCCTTCCTCTTCCGCGGCACCGGCTTCTGCTTCCGCCGTGTCCTCCGAGACCATGATGGGATCCCAGAGTTCCCGGATCCTCCCCTCGATCGGAGGAACCACCGACTCAGCATGAGCACACCCTTCCAAAGGCTCGACATCTCAGTGACCTCGGAAATAAAGGAAAAGTTAGCCTCCTGTGACTTCCAAAGGGTACCAACCGAGCCGCGGCATTTGCGGAAGTCACCCACGAAGTTCTGGGCATCCTTGAAACTCCTGAAATCAGCATCGAACAACGAGGCTCTCCTCGCTAGCTCAGCAGCAACCACCCTCCTCCCTTTCCTCTCCGCACGAAGGAGAGCTCGGGAATGAGATTCAGCCCGCTCACGATCTTCTTCCGGGACTTTGTTCTGGAAACGAACGAACTTCCTCTCGATCTCTTCGGCTTTGAAATGCGAAAGACGCGCCTCCCTGAAACCTCAGTCGAGCGCCGTGTTGAAAACCCGCATCCCCTGCAAAATCCAAGGATCAAATAGGAAACTACGAACTAGTATTTGACGAGTAAAGAATTATCGGGAACCGAACCTCGTTGATCAATCGAGAACCTTCCGCGACAACTCCTATCCTCGATAATTCGTCCAGCGATGCTGGAGTAGTAAAACCAGGAGGAAGGTTAGCAAAGAAGTCGTCCGGAAGAGGAGCCTCGCTAGTCCAACTTCCATCACCCGGGGCAAACCCAGGAGTCCATCCGGGTAGCGGAAGGTCCTCCGAGATGAAGTTCCCATAATCAAAAGCAACTTCCTTATCCTTCTGAGGCCTAACTCTCTCCCTGCGAGAGGGAGCGACGTCAGGATTTGGCTCGTCATTATCCGGCGCACAAAAGTGTCGGGGGATTCCTCGCGATCGATGAAGCGCCAGTGCGTTCCGTATCCTGTCTAGGGTGAAGGAGTCCCAAAAGAACGGACCGTTGCAGAGAAGATCGCGCTTAGCGTACAGGTCCCCAGGGGTCGCGGGGAGGATGTTGTTCATTGCAGAATTAAAAAAGTGCGTTAGATACCTCCGAGTATCTGTAAAGACCAAATCTCCAAACATGGTACCATGATAAAAGTTCCATTCGCCACGAAACAAAGGGAGACAACTTTCCTCGACGGAAGCACCATCAATTTCGACGTAGAAAAAACGCTCGAACCATCCCTTGGGGTTTGAAGTATGCCCCCGGATAATCGACATATGTTTGCGATACGAGTAGTCGATCAAGGTCTTCCGTGTCGACCATAGCCCTTCAAAGTCGTCGGGGCTGATATCCATTCCGAGCTCGTAGCTCAGGATCAACACGTCCAGAAGGTTCTTCACCGCCGCAGCGTTCAGCTGACTGATCGACAGCTTGAAACGATCTAGTCCGCGGACAATGGCCTCAGGGACCGGGAACCACATGCGACAGCGTGTCAAAAAAGCTTCGTAGCATGTGAAGAATCCCTCCGGAGGATCCTCTGCACTCTTCCCTTGCACTGGGATTCGAAACAACACCTCCCTCGGAACTCTGTAAAACTCCCGAAGGGTTTTAAGATAGACGGGAGAGGTCCTACTCGGAAGGGTAGCATCTGGCTGCATCGCAGGCCTGACGGGTTAAAAGACTTCGGGTGGAGGAGGTATTGAGCTGCACAAATCTTCCTAGAACGCCTCCTTCTCTTCTTGCTCGACCTCGGAATTCCTCTTTGGGATTAACCTCCTCATTGGCGCAAGGATTGCCGGAAGATGATTGGGGGGGGGGGGGGGAGTCTGTTTCTTAGAGGATCTCTTTCTTGAAGTAATTTTGACACAAAGGTAAAGGGAGAGAGAAATTTTTACTTTGAAGAAATTTGCTTGTGGAGGAAAGTGAGCAAAGACTTACTCCACCCATATATAGGAAAAACAGTTACTATTCACTCTCGAACTTTTGGCAAACGATTACTTCTGATTCTACCTAGACGAGCGTACCGCAAGCTAGAACCTCACACTCAGGTCCACGGATCATAGCTAGCTGGGAGGCTAACTTTTGGGGTCAAAACCGGTCACTACGGAATCAAAGCCCGAAATTTCTTGGAAAACCAACTCTTGTTTAGTCTTTGAAAACCAAACGTTCCCGGGAAATGGTTAACCGAATAAAAGACGGTTTTCCGCGGAGACGAACTAGAGAGCATCGAGAATTCATTCAGTCCGGATGAGATCTCAAACATAAACAAATATGGATCATACTGACCGGACACGAGCCACCTCGCCCACGGGCGAGGACGACCCGCACCAAGGCCAATGAGGCCACCTCGCCCACGGGCGAGGACGGTCCGTGCCGAGGTCGCCTCGCCCACGGGCGAGGACAGCCCATGCTGAGGTCACCTCACCCACGGGCGAGGACGGCCCGCACCGAGGCAGATTCGCCCACGGGCGAGGACGACCCGTGCCGAGGTCGTCCCGTCCTTGGGCAAGGACCGTCCCATCCCGAAACCGTGCCTCCTCGTCCAAGTTCCCATAGCTCGACCATCAGGTCTACGAACACAACACTCATGTACCCTCTCACTTGGGATTATCAAAGAAGGACTTCGGGAAAAGTTATGAAAGATCCAGTCTTTGAGATGGATCCTCAGCTGCCGTATAAAACGGACGTGGTCAGCTTAAACACCGGTCGTCATAACTATATGAAGAGTTTGAATCAATCCGGAAAGACCAGCGTCAAGCCGAAAAACGTCTAGTCCGAAAACGGCTCGAAGTGGCCTGGATCACGGCTAGATAGCCCACTTACGATTTCGAAGTAAGATTGAGCCCAAAGCTGGTATGACAGTCTATTTTTATTTTCAGGAAAGGTTAAATGACAAGTTTCCAAAAGATAAATATGAAGTTTCCGAAGATAAATGTCAAGTTTCCGAAGATAATCACGAGAGATGACGAAAAATGGAATAGCCCGCCTCGTGACAAGTCAGGCCCAAGGGTAGCAAAACGACTTAGAAGGGATTACATAAGGAGAGCTTGGGGCGAGGAGGAAAGGGAGGGAGCTTTCACAGAGCAAACTTAGCACTTAGAGTAAATTAGGCATTTTTCCGTTTTTACTATCGAGCTGCGACTCAACTAGCTTAGAACTTAGGTGGCTAGACTAGCGAACATACCGACAGCTCTCGTGGCCTAGGATCCTACCTGTTGTTCACGCTCAAACGTGAATTCGGAAATAAGATTTTTCGCTCTTCTTTTGTTCTTACGATTAACAACTTCGTTCTTTCTATCATATTGATTGTGTTGTGCGTTGGCCCAGCAGATAATTGGGACCTTCAGGGAAGGCTAGGTTAACTTGGCTTTCCTCCGATTAACAAAACTCGACGGTGTGAATTCCGGTTCTCACAGTTATTACGAGTAGAATCGGCGAAGGTGCATTGAGTTCCTGGCTCGTGGGACTGCCTCTCCGCGGGAAGTCTCGAGTCGGTAGACTCCGGGTTTGACGACTCAGGTTATCTTGTTAAGTCCCTCCCAGTTTGCGCCGAGTTTGCCGGCGTTCAGCTCCTTGGTTTTCTCGAAGACTTTCCTCATAACTAGGTCGCCGAGCTCGAGAGGATGTGCTCGAACCTTCTTATTATAGTAACTCCCGATCTGGTTTTGATAATCCTGGATTCGGAGGAGTGCTTGGTCACGCTTTTATTCGAGTTCATCGAGGGCATCAAGCAGCATGTCCTGATTAAGTTCGACAAACTGGGGCATCTTGGAATGGCGGAGACTTGTTACGTTAACTTCTGCTGGAGCCATTGCTTCCATTCCGTATGCGCGAGAGAAAGGAGTTGATTTGATCGCGCCACGAGGAGTCATCCGGTGCGACCAGAGGACGCCATCCAGTTCGTCGGACCAGTGTCAATTTTTGAGGTCAAGACGCTTCTTGATTCCCTCGACGATGATCTTGTTTGAGGACTCTTCTTGTCTGTTTCCTCATGGGTAACGGGGTCGAGGGACTGAGGCGGATATTCCACTTGCCGCAGAACTCCTTGAAGTTTCCTGACATAAACTGAGAGTCGTTGTCTGTCACGATCTCGTAAGGTAGTCCGTGACGACAGATAATGATAATGTTTTTCCAGACGAAGCCACGGACTTCCTTGTCGGTTACTTGGGCGAAGGCTTCGGCCTCAATCCACTTGGTGAAGTAGTCGGTTAGGACTAGCACAAAGCGGCGCTGCCGGGAGTTGGGCATCGGTCCGATGATATCCATGGCCCATCGCATGAATGGGTATGGAGCTGCGGAAGTGCGCAGCAGCTCGGTTGGACTGTGGAGGCTCGGTGCGTGGCGCTGACATTTGTCGCATCGACGAGCATATTACTCGCAGTCTGTGTTCATCGTAGGCCAGAAGAAACCCAGATGTGGACCTTTAGGGCTAATGCTCGGCCGCCCGAGTGACAACCGCCGGCGCCGTCGTGCGTTTCGACCATTACTAGTTTTGTCTCATCGCCGTAGATGCACTTGAGAAGAACGTTTCTGGTAGTTACTCGGTAGAGTTAACCATCCACGATGACGTAATGGGCACTGCGTCTTTTTAATCGCTGCGCCGCCAACTTATCAGCTGGCATTGTATCGCTGTTGAGGTATTCGATGAACTCTGTTCTCCAGTCGGTGGGCAAGTGGCCGCAATCCAGAATCTCGGTGTCCGAGCTCTCCGCTGCGGATTGTGGGAATGGTTTCGGACCGGTTTCTGCTGAGATATCGATACATGGTTTTTCGATTCGGTGGATTGGGATCGTCCTTTTTACTTGGCCGTGAAGCTTGCTGCCGAGTGCTGCGAGTGCGTCAGCGCACGCGTTCTCGCCGCTAGGAAACTTAATAAGTTCGAAAAACTCGAATTCCTTGGTGTGTTTTTGAACGATTCGGAGGTAGGCATCCATCCTCTCGTTATGGGCGTCGTAGTCGTCGCTGAATTGACTGGCGATGAGCTGCGAGTCGCAGTAGGCACTTAGTCATTTGGCTTTGACCGCTTTGGATGCGGGGAAGCCGAAGCTGAACGGCTGTCGGATGAGTTCGTCGGTAGGCAACTGAAGCTGAACACCTGCTCCCGAGCCCTTGTTCGTGGACGACCCGTCAACGTGCAAAATCCAGTTTGAGTCTGTGATTTCAAGATCCTGTGCGAGTTTTGGAGCTAACTCCACGAGGAAATCGGCAAGGACCTGCGATTTGGCGGCTGTTCGGCATTTGAAGGTGATGTCGAGTTTGCCGAGCTAGATTGCCCATTTCGTTAGTCGACCAGCTCTGTTCATGTTCTGCAAGATCATTCGGAGCTGCTGGTCGGTAAGGACCTCGACTGAGTGCGATTTGAAATACGGTCGTAGCTTCCTTGCAGAGTCGATGACCGCGAGAGCCATCTTCTCGAGTGTTGGATATCTGATTTCTGGACCGGTCATTCTTCTACTCGTGTAGAAGATTGGGCGCTGCTCTCCTCGATCTTCTTTGATGAGAACGCTGCGGAATGCCGCGGAGGAGACCGCGACATAAAGGGATAGCACATCGCCGACAACCGGTTTTACTAGGACCGGTGGTGTCGTGAGGTACTGCTTGAGCTGATTGAAAGCGTCTTCGTACTTGTCGTCCCAAATGAACTTCTTGTTTCCACGGAGGAGATCGTAAAAAAGGAGACATTTGTCGGTGGATCGCGAGATAAACCGATTGAGCGCCGCGATGCGGCCCGTCTGTCGTTGGACTTCTCGACAGTTCTTCGGACTCGGGAGGATGGGGACTGCCAAGATCTGTTTGGGGTTCGCTTCGATTCCTCGCTGCGTTACAATGTAACCGAGGAACTCTCCTGACAAGACACTGAAAGTACATTTGGCGGGATTCAACTTCATCCCGTATTTATTGAGAATTTCAAAGCATTTCTGCAAATGCGTTAGGTGGTCGTCTGCTCAGAGTGATTTGACAAGCATGTCATCGATATAAACTTCCATCGTGGTGCCGAGCATATCAGCGAACATTCGGTTGACAAGTCGTCGGTAAGTTGCTCCGGCATTCTTCAGTCCAAAGGGCATTACTTTATAACAGTAGGTGCCCCTATCTGTTATAAAGACGGTCTTCTCATGATCATCGGGGTGCATCATGATTTGATTGTAGCCCGAGAAGGCGTCCATGAACGTGAGCATTTTGTTACCGGCTGTCGATTCGACCAAGCGGTCGATGTTCGGCAGCAGGTAACTGTCTTTTGGGCAAGCTTTGTTGAGATCGGTGAAGTCAACACAGACGCGCCATTTTCCGTTTTTCTTTTTGACGACCACGGGGTTCGCGAGCCACTCTGGGTAACGGACTTCAGTGATTGAACCGGCGCCGAGTAGCCGCTCGACTTCCTCGACGACTGCCTTGGATCGATCCGGACCCAATTTCCATCTCTTCTGTCGGATAGGTTTGAAGTTTGGATCGACATTGAGCTCGTGAGTCGTGATGGCAGGATCGATTCCTTTCATGTCGGACATTGTCCATGCGAAGGAGGACAAATTTTGTTTTGGGAAATCCAGGATTTTATGTTGCATCTCGTCGGATAAATAGGCGCCTACTCGTACAACTTTACTCGGATCAGAGTCGTCGACTGGTACTTCAAGGACTTCCTCTTTCTACGGGCAAACCTTGCTTACTGGAGGAGAAACTGAATTGACGAGAGACTGCGAACGCTGCACCTTGACGGTGGCGATCAGGAGATCTATTGCGGCTTGTTGGTCTCCTCTCAATGTCTTGGTCCCTGGGATCTTGAAAAACTGGTGGTAAGTGGATGCGATTGCTCGCATGGAATGTAGCCAATGAGTGCCGAGTATAACATGGTAAGGAGCCTTCATGTTAACCACGGAGAATTTGACCGGTCGTGTAACTGATCGACCATGGATTTTACCCATTTTTAGCCATGGTCTATAGGTGTTTTTATATATATTTACTACGATATAGAGTCTATTTAGAGTATTTACAGGTTTAGGTACGTTCTGGGTAAATATGGTGATTTTGGAGTCTTTTGAGGTGCAAAACTGCACATACGCGTCAGATGTTTAGCTATGGATGGAGACCTTCCCCCCGTTAGATTGAGCCTATCATTTAACACAAGATAGACCTTTGAGTTAGATTTCCAATGCCACCGGTTTGGGGTCAATCAGCATCCTGTAGCAGAAGTTATTCCTGTTTTACTGAAGAATGGTCAGTCTGCCTCGCGAGAGAAGGCTGTCGAGAAGAGGAATGCATATCGATCGATGCAACAGAGTGCATATCGATCGACAGGCATGACAGAATGTGGGCCGAGCATATTTAATGACCGACTGAAGTCCAGAAGTATTCCTAAATTACCATAATGCACTTGGACGACCAGAAACCCTATTTATATGTTTTCTAAGCCATTGTTGACGGCTACGCTTTTTCTTTGTGATTTTCTATTCTATTGTTCTCTTTTTTGGGAGAAAAGGGAGGAACTCCTATCAGAGTCCTCTTGGAACTCCATTGGTTTTATTATTCTATTCTATTCATCTATTCTTTCTATGATTTCTGGGACAACTATCATGTCTGAATAGATCCACATGCAGTTTAGTGGTTCAGATAGGTTATGAGGATTAGCCCTAAATATAGAATTGCTAAGTTGTGATATTCATCATTGAAGATTGTTCATAATGCTTGTTTAGGAGTAATTAACCTGAGCTTGATTATAGATTTATTATCTGACTTCTCTTCTCTGAGCTAGGATTGATAGATACCTTCGAGAGTTGGTCTAGAAACCCCAGTGAACATATACTCGACCGCCAAGTTTATTAGAGCGTGATCGACGATTCTCCTATAGAGACATCGATCGATACAATGCCAAGCTTGTCGATCGATACGCCTAACCCGGCATCGATCGATGCTTTCCTAGAATCGACAACGACAGTTGGAGTTCTTGGATCTAGTAATAGATAACCTGGAAATCGAGAGATGGTTGGTTATTCTAGTAGTTAAGTTCTATAATATTATGCTTTAATCTCTATATCATTATAATCCTGATTATTTGAATAGAAATCCTAGATCTAGCAACCATCCTTCCATCAAACAACTCCTTGCCTTGTTGAATAATTATCTTGTTCAACTTGTTTACTGTTTTATTTATTATTTGCTATATTTATTTACTGCTTTAAACCTATTTGCCTAGCTTAATTATATAACTATTAGATCTAGTGTGTGTCATAGCTCTCTGTGGATTCGATCCCTAAGTACTACAACTGAACCTCTTATTTGAGAGAGTAAAGTCACTCCTTAGGGTAATTTGAGTGATATCAAATTTGGCGCCGTTGCCGGGGAGCTTTGATTGCCATTAGATCTTTTTTAGTTAGATTTAGTCTAGGTTTTGTTACTGTTTGAAAACTCATAAATTTTTTTTCTTGTGTTTCAGGTACATACATATGAGTACCAGAAGCAGGAAGGGAATATGGCTCTTACTAGTAGAGCCACTGGAATTGAATCGCGTGATTCGTAAGTCTACGAGGGCAGTATCGATCGACACCCTCCAAGCAGCATCGATCGACAGCGTAAACCAAGCATCGAAGGACACTATTCACCAGGTGTCGGAAAACACTGTTTATCGCGGTACTGTTCACGAGGTTACTGTTCATTCCGTTACTGTTCATCCGGGTACTGTTCATCCAGGTACTGTTCATCTCGCAACTGTTCATCGCGATACTGTTCATTCCCCATCGATCGACACTATTCATCCCGTGTCGATCAACACTGTTCATTACCCGTCGATCGACACAGTTCATCCCGTGTCGATCGACACTGTTCATCTCCCGTCGATCGACACTGTTCATCCCCCGTCGATCGACACTGTTCATCCGAACACTGTTCATCCGAACACTGTTCATCGCGACACTGTTCATCATGACACTGTTCACCCGAACACTGTTCATCGAAGTACTATTCACCGTGACACTGTTTATCAAAATACTGTTCACCGTGATACTATTCATCTGATGACAAACACCACTTACGGGGAGACAGAAAAGGTCGAAGTGCTCATTCTTAAGGCTGATAAGAATGGGGTCTTAAGAGACAAGGAAGGTCGCGCTTGCGACAGAACAGGACAACTGATTTATACACAGAGGACTGCAATCCCTGATGCTGCTCCTGTTAATAATGGGGCTGAACGAGAGAAGGCACTTAAAGACTACAACAGGCCTGAGGATTTCTATGCTAACATGTCTGCATTGTGTCGCTCAACGCTTCAAAGTATTGACTTTGAGCTGAATCCTGCATATATCTCTCTTGTGGGTAAGCATCCCTTTCATGGTCTTCCTCATGAAGATCCCATTAACCACCTCGAATCATTCGAAGATCTAGCATCAACCATTAACTGCAATGGAGTCTCAAGACTATTGCTCAAATCTATTTCCATACTCTCTTCGGGATGCAGCTCATTGGTTGAAGAAGCTACCACCAGATCTCTTACTACTTGGAATGACATTGCAAACGCCACAACAAGTTTCTATGATGTTTCGCTAATCTAGAGATTGAGATGAGGTCTATGCTGGAATATATGGTGGAGGATGATGAACAACATGGATCTGAGAGCCGAAAGCAGAGTAAGAAGCCGCTATTAGTGATACGAGCTCGACATCGATCGACACCACGACTTCATCATCGATCGATCCCACGACCTCAACATCGATCGTTCCCAGCCTTTCAACATCGATCGACACACACTCCAGTTGTCAATCGACACCACTCAAAATCCCTGAAAAATCGAGTTGTCTTCAGGACATTGCACACTCGAAAGTTATGAGCAGAGTGTATCAAGAAGTGATCTAGCTCTTGAGGTGGATAAAGAGATCGCTATAGAAGATTTCTTAGAGCTAGAGGATTTCATGAAGCTAGAGGATAAAGAACAACCTGGAAATTTGGGACAGGACTTAGAGATAAAGATTGAACAGCACACTTCGAGAAGAGATCTGCGAACTTCACTGAAAGATGGTATCGATCGATACCCACCCAACATCATGGATGTACACCCATCCTACATCATCGATCGACATGCAACAGATACCATCGCTCTACACCTACCCAATTGCATCGACCGACAACCACATGATAATATCGATCGACACCCATCGTTGGATGAGCTGCCAGTATACACAGTTAAGCTAAATCCGATTAAGGAGAGAATACACAAGTCTGAGGCCTCACACCTTGCTGTCACCAAACATCTGAGATCACCAATCTGTGTAGAAGAAGCTGCTGGGATTCGGAAAAGAGTGAAGAGGATACATGACCCTGTGAAAACTATGATTCCCTGCATTGTAGCTGAAGCTGAATCTCCTATCCCACCAGATAAAGGTGAAGTTGACAAAGGGTCAACAGAGGCAGCATCGTTCGAGACAGACAAGATACCGTCGATCGACACCGGTGGGACACCATCGATCGACGCTGGACGCGTATCAGAGCAGAATGAGTTCAATGTGAATGGAAATCTTTTTGATGGATACACCACCACGCGATCAGACAAGTCTGGGGAAAAGAGGAAGAAGAATTCGAAGAAGAGAAAAAGGATCAAGGGAGATCCTCAGTTATCATTGATTCCTCACTTCTCAGATGGTATCAGGAAATTCAGAGTGCACAACAGATGCTTCTCACAGCCATTTGCAAAACTTAGAGCACTCCTTATTGCTGAGATGATAGACAAAGGAGAAGAGTCTATGGAGGAGGCATTCACACAAGAATGATAAAGCTTCAGAGTGTAGACATTGAGACTTGGTTTGGAGCAAGTTCTCATTCTCATCCGGACTAAATAAGATCTCCAGAAGTCAAGCTAATGACTAAAAATAAGCCCTGAGTGGGAGGCAACCCACTGTTAGGTTTGTTTTAAATTTGGTTTTAATTTCATTTATTACTGATTCTTACATTTAGTTATTGCAGATCAAAAAAAAAAAAAAAGATGAACAGTACCCGAAGGTACTGTAGCAGCGTTACTGTAGCAATGACACTGTAGCAGGAAAATTGATCGACACTGTAGCAACACCACCGATCGACACTGTCGCTGTGTTACTGTAGCAGCGTTACTGTAGCAGAATCACTTTTCATCGAAAAAAAAGTTTTTGAAATTTAAGTAATTGTTTCTATTACTGACTTTTTGTGTGTTAGGTAAAAGGACAAATATCCGAGGGAGACGAGTCTGCACAAGAATCGACGATGGCTGCGCAACATCGATCGACAGAGTATCGGGAGTATCGATCGCCACTTAACTGTGTTGATTGACACTCATATCAAAAGCAGTGTTGTTTTAAGTCTGGGGGAGGTTCTACTAATATTGTGTTTTAGATAGCTATATATATATTAAAAAAAAAAGAGAGGATCCAAGTAGACGACTGCCCATCATATCGACCGATGTGAGCATGTCGATATCGATCGACAGTACATAACTTGCAGCGACTGATGGTAACCTATTTCCATCGATCGACACCTAATCCGGTCAGGTATATCGATTCTACTTGTTACTTTGTGTACTTATGATTTATATCCTCAACATAACTCCGGCTGGATATACACTGGGGACTTTGTATAATTTAAGTCTAGGGGATATTTACTGATATTGATTTATTGTGAGTCTAATAAAATGTTTTTCAAAAGTTTTTATTGAGTCAAGAAGGGGATAATGAACTTATTAGATTTATGCTTGTTATCTAACCACTCTTTAGCACCATTCTAGACTTACTGATTGCAAATAGTACTAAAGATACTAAAGTGGATCAACCTGTCAACTATCAACACTTGCTGAGATTGTTTGAAGGAACCAAAGCTGACCTCCAACACTAAACCTGACTCAATTACTTGTCTTGGGGCTTCGTATACATGGGATCGGATTCTTCAGACAAGTCTGGAAGGTAAAGCCTTGTGTAGATTTATCACCTTCTCTCTCTCTATTTCGACCCTAGATATATAGGTAGAGAAAAAAAAAACACGAAAAAGAAAAAAAAAATAAACAAAAAAGAGAAAAAAAAAATATATATATATATATTGGTTGTTAGTTAGGTGGAATCCGAACAGGACATGGTGGCTACAACTATTAAGGCTTGCTTCATAAGGATTCCAACAAAAAGAATTCGAACGGGACTTGGTGGCGGCAATCATCAAGGTTCGATTCATATGAATTCTTGGATATAGGTCAAAAATAAGTGAACATGATTTGGTGGCAACCACCATTAAGTCTTGATTATGGGAGCCTGTCCAATCTTGGTCAATGATCCTGCAATAGGAGCAGACTTTGAATAAGAGAGAAATGAGTAGAGAGAGCGAGGATAGGAACTAACTTTTACCTGCAGGTCCAGATACTTGTTTGAGAATCCTTGCATCTTGTGATCGATACTCCCAAGGTAAAGCCTACACTATTTATTTATGTTAAGAAATGAGGTTGGTAGAAGGGAATGTCAGACAAGATTTTCTAAGTTGTTGGCTAGGTGAATTTGGTTGCTAAGCGAGGATATGGTATAATGTGCTTTTGTGATTATGCCTTTTTAGATGTGGATTGCAATATTGTAGAGGTGATGATTCTAAGTTTTAAATCATGTGAGTCCCTGCTGTTTTCAAACCTCTTCGTGAGAGATCGTTCGTTGGTTTTGCTTGAGGACAAGCAAAAGGGTAAGTCTGGGGAGTTGATCGACCATGGATTTTACCCATTTTTAGCCATGGTCTGTAGGTTTTTTTATATATATTTACTACGATATAGAGTTTATTTAGAGTATTTACAGGTTCATGTACGTTCTGGAGAAATATGGTGATATTGAAGTCTTTTGAGGTGCAGAACTGCACAGACGCGTCAGATGTTTAGCTATGGATGGAGAGCATTCCCCCGTTAGATTGAGCCTATATTTTGACACAAGATAAATCTTTGAGTTAGCTTTCCAATTCCACCAATTTGAGGTCAATCGGCATCCTGTAGCAGAAGGTATGCCTGTTTTACTGAAGAATGGTCAGTCTGCCTCGCGAGAGAAGGCTGTCGAGAAGAGGAATGCATATCAATCGATGCAACAGAGTGCATATCGATCGACAGGCATGACAGAATGTGGGCCGAGCATATTTAATGACCGACTGAAGTCCAGAAGTAATCCTAAATTACCATAATGCCCTTGGACGACCAGAAACTCTATTTATATGTTTTCTAAGCCATTGTTGACGGCTACGCTTTTTCTTTGTGATTTTCTATTCTATTGTTCTCTTTGTTGGGAAAGAAGGGAGGAACTCCTATCAGAGTCCTCTTCGAACTCTATTGGTTTTATTATTCTATTCTATTCATCTATTCTTTCTATGATTTCTGTGACAACTATCATGTCTGAATAGATCCACCTGTTAGGTTTAGGGTTCAGATAGGTTATGAGGGATTAGCCCTAAATATAGAATTGCTAAGTTGTGATATTCATCATTGAAGATTGTTCATAATGCTTGTTTAGGAGTAATTAACCTGAGCTTGATTATAGATTTATTATCTGACTTCTCTTCTCTGAGCTAGGATTGATAGATACCTTCGAGAGTTGGTCTAGAAACCCCAGTGAACATATATTCGACCCGCGCGAAGCGCTTACTAGAAGTGTATCGATCGATTCTCCTATAGAGACATTGATCGATACAATGCCAAGCTTGTCAATCGATACGCCTAACCCGGCATCGATCGATGCTTTCCTAGAATCGACAACGACAGTTGGAGTTCTTGGATCTAGTAATAGATAACCTCGAAATCGAGAGATGGTTGGTTATTCTAGTAGTTGAGATCTATAATATTATGCTTTAGTCTCTATATCATTATAATCCTGATTATTTGAATAGACACCCTAGATCTAGCAACCATCCTTTCATCAAATAACTCCTTGCCTTGTTGAATAATTATCTTGTTCAACTTGTTTACTGTTTTATTTATTATTTGCTATATTTATTTACTGCTTTAAACCTATTTGCCTAGCTTAATTATATAACTATTAGATCTAGTGTGTGTCATAGCTCTCTGTGGATTCGATCCCTAAGTACTACAACTGAACCTCTTATTTGAGAGAGTAAAGTCACTCCTTAGGGTAATTTGAGTGATATCAGTAACTCTGCTCGTGCGGACTGAGAGACAAATCGTTCCCAGAATTACTTCGGAGGAACCTCTGAAGATCAAAGTTCTGGAGGATGGTTTTACGTTGCTTAGGTCGATCCCCATTTTCACAAGAGTTTTGTGAACAATGATGTCGACTGAGCTTCCGGTATCAACGAGTACTTTCGTGACGTCAGACTTGTCAATACCGAGAACGAAGAGGAGGGGATAGTTATAAGGGATGTGCACCCCGAGCAACTCGTTGGACGAGAAGGTGATCGGAGGATCGTTTGGTGGCTTTTGGGGCCAACGCTGAGAAGTAACCGCTTGTCGGCGGTAATCTTTGATGGACCGAACCAAGTCACCGCAAGTTGGTGATCCTCCCATGATAACATTCATTCGCGGCCTGGATTGTTCTTTCTTTGTGCTGAGCATGGATTGAAGGTCGTGGCTCGTCTCGGGGTTATCTGCCTTCTTGCGGTTGAGTGTTGTACGCAGATCGCTTACTTGAGCGTTGAGCTTGTCGCACAGATCTCCGATGGGCTCATCGGTTAATTGTTCCTGTGAGGGTTCGCGAGTTGGTGTTCGCTTGGCTCTATTGGAATTTATCTTGAACCGGAGGTCGGTGGAACTAGGCGATTCCTCGGTTATTGGAGCGAGTTTTCGTTTAAGGAACGTTCGCAAGTTGGCTGGCTCGTGAGCTACCTCGACGTCACTTTCTTCGTCAGACGAACAACCTGGTTGGACACGGATGACTTTGATTCTTTGTCGATTCGAGGGTTGCTCTTTGTCGGCTGAGACATCGTCTTCGTCCGTCTGTCGCTGATCGCCTTGGCGAGGTTTACCCTGTGTTTTCTGTTGGTTCTTCTTATCCTTATTCCTACTCCAACTGCTTTTTCCTTTCGGTTTTGCTTTCGGAGGTTGGATTTTGAAATCGCCACTAGCGATCGAAGAGAGGATCTGCGCATAGAGGGATTTGCACTCCAACTTGTCATGTCCCTTGACGTCGTGGTACTTGCAGTGTTTGGTGTGGTCAGGGGGGGAGGGTTCGGGTTGATCCTGCCATTGAATCGACCTGAACGACTGTTGCGGCACTCCGACTCGGTACTCGAGGTGGTTCGTCCGGGGAGTCCGTTTCTCAGTGATAAGTGTTCCATTTTTTATCATGTACGACCAAAGTCGAGACGGGAGTGTTATGCTCGTCAACAACGTAGAGTAGGCTGCTTTTGCGATTGTGTTTGTCATTGGGCGCGTGCTGGCGAGGTTCAGCGCGAGCATCGACGTTCTTAGGTGCCGGTGGTTTCGCTGCGTTCTGCTTGCCGATGATCGCCTTGGTATCTTCTTCCATTCGGATGAAGTTGTGGGATCGAGCAATGGCGTCTTGAAGCGAGGAAGAGGGACTGCAGTACAGGTCCTCACGAACGCGGCAAATGACCAAGGGTGTTCATCGTATGCTGATGGCGATGTGGTCGGGGATGCTGATCCTCGAGACGACCGCCTTGAATCTTTCCATGTAGTCTCGAAGACTCTGGTCCTTTGTCTGTTTAAGGTTCCATTGGCTAGAGGCCGTGGCTTTTGCGTTTTGTGAATATGATGTAAGTCTTAAGGAAGGCCGACGAGAGCGCTCTGAAACTGCCGATTGAATTCTCCTGAGTCTCGAGAACCAAGTCAAGGCTTGCTCATTCAGCGTCTCGACGAATAGTTGGCAATAGCCTGCATCCTTTTCTTCGTTTTAAAGTCAAGCTCTGGCCATTGCAATGTTGAATGCTGTCAAATGCTCGACGAGGTCGCCTCCGGGTTTGTAGTCTGGGAGATGCAACTTCTCCCTCTTACAGAGCTGAACGTTGGTCAGCTCGTCGGTAAAAGGTGTGCGAGAGGTAGAAGCGATAACACTATCGATCTGAGGGGCTGCACCCATGGCTTGATGGATCTTCGAGCTCATTTGTTGAAAACTCAGCTTAAGCTCGGCGATCTCTCGGACTGTCGCCGGGTCGGATGCTGCTTAAGGAGCTTCGGCGACGGGGGGTTCGTTCGGTTCGGGCTCATCCAAAGCGCGGTCTTCTGCCGTCGTCGCAGGGTTTGTGTTGAAGAGGTGACGCCGGAATGGTTGAGGACGACTCGTTTGTCCGGTTGGTACGCTGAGAGCAGCTACGATGGCTGCGAGTTGCTCGTTTGTCGTTTTCTGGATTTCCTCATGGTGAGTGAGTTGTGCCATGATGGAGCTCATGAACTCCAATGAGAGCAGGGGAATGGGTGGAGGCGTGAGTTCCGGCTCTTCGCCTGAAACTCTGGGGTTCGTGCCGCCGGTCGTCATCTCGGTCTAGAAACGCTACTTCTGATCAGGCTCCACGGTCGGCGCCAATTGTTTAAGGTGAGTTTGGTCAAAGAGAATAAAAGACAACTCGGAGTGGGACGAACAGAGGCGTTTATTAGAATCGAGGAGACAAGATTACAAAGGTGGAGAAAGTTAAGTTTAACTGGTGCTCGGAGAGCTTTAACCGGGGAAAGTAAAAAACGACGAGATACAGAAAGGATAGAGAAACCCTAATCTAGCTGCCAATGTATGAGTATTCAAGTGTCGATCCTCTTTCTCCTTTGCTCCCCTCCCTTTTTATTGTCCTTAGAGTCGGTGATTCTTGACCTAGTTTGTCGCCATTTGGTTGGGCCTTTCGGCCTATTGGGCTTGCTGAGTTGGTCACTCGATTCAAGCCGTCTAGTTGATCGTCTCCGACTGTTTGCTGCTCAGCTAAAAGTGGTCCAGAGTCGTGCCGCGGGGCCCCGGGAATCGGCTCCTGAACCGACGACCGCTCAGCTTGTTGGATTGGGCCTTCTGTTCGATGGGCTTTGTGGATAGGTATAATCCATGCCCAACATAATACATCAACAAAATCTACATAATTGTAGTCTAGTTCTTAGTTCTTATTACCCTCATAACCTGGTTGCACTTAGATTAAGAAGTATCCTGCAATCTCTTTACTTTGAAATAACTTAGGATTTTATTTGACACTCTTTATACTACTTTGGCCTAGGAGCCTTGAAAACTCCTTGTCAGATAGATAGATAGATAATAATGGAGTTCCAATCACAACTCTTTTTGGATCTTCTCTCCAACTCTAGAAATCCCTAAAACCTTTTGCTGTGTAAAACAAGAGAATAAAAAGCAAACTTTTCCTTAAACACTTAGGCAAACTATATATATTAGGTTAAAAACTCGTCAGGGGCAATCTTGTAATTTGGTGAAGTCTTGGGCTTTATGTCGGCTTGAACCAATCTGTCTTCTGGGCGATTCGCCGTCGATCGATGTCACAGGATGTGCATCGATCGATTATCATCTCTAATCGTAGACCTTCTTCGATGTCGATTGATGGCACAGACTGTGCATCGATTGATTATTGATTCTGAATGTGGACCTCCGGTCCTGTTTGATGGTCAGCTTGGGTGAAATCTCTTTTATGCTCCAAAATGCTCCAAAATCATCACTTTATTCCAAAACACTCTCGAACCTGAAAACATACCTAATAGACTCCAAAACATAATAATTATATCTTAAAACACCTGTATACCATGGGTAAAAGTGGATCAAATCCATGGTATATCAACTCCCCCAGACATACCCTTTTACTTATCCTCAAGCAAAACAAACAGGCAGTCTCTCTGAAAGAGGTTTGAAAACAGCAGGGACTCACATAATCTCGTAAACCTATAATCATCACCTCTACAATGTTGCCAGCCACATCAAATATCTCCTAACTTTAGAAGTATTTTATATACCATATCCTAGCTTAGCAACCAAATTCATCTAGCCATCAACTTAGCAAATCCTTTATGACTAACCCCTCTACTAACCTCATTTCTTGAATAAATAAATGTGTAGGCTTTACCTTGGGAGTATCGATCAAGGGACACATGGTTTCTTACTCAAGCAAGTTTCTTAACACAAAGGTAGTCTTCTCTGATCCCTTTCTTCCCTCTTTTTCTCTTCTCTGAACCCTTATAGTTTCAATTTCAATGAACAGTGATGCTGATGCAGTTCATCTTGTTCATCTTATTGACTTTTCTACTTTTGTAACTCTTATTTTGACAAAGTGTAGCGAATAATGTGGTCACAGGTAATTTACCTATCCCTCGTTTCTACAATGTGTGATCATTCCTTTCTTAATTAGAATATTGTTGTCACAGGAGACACTCCTACCCCTCTGCATCTTCTAGGAAATCATCTCAATCTTTTATATCTAGGATGCTTGAAGAGAGAGAGAAGGGAACCAGAAACATACAGACTTTTACCTTCCAGACTTGCAGGAGGAACCCGATCCAATGTATACCAAGCCCCAAGACTAGCAGTAAAGTCAAATTAGATTGGAGGTCAGTTTTTGTTCCTTCAAACATTTTCAGCAAGTGTGGTTATAGTTGACAGGTGATCCACTTTAGTATCTCTAGTACATTCTGTAGTCAACAAATCTAAGAATGGTGCTAGAGAGTGGTTAGATACTAAGTAAACATTGAAAAAGTTTATTGCCCCCTTCTTGACTCAATAAAAACTTTGAAAACATATAATAAGATCAAAAGGTAAAGTAATATCAGTAACCTTCCCCCCAGATTTAAATTATACACTGTCCTCAGTGAAGATCTCCTCTGTAGTAAAACCTTCATGTAGCTCATCTGCACCTATCGCAAATGATGCGTCCTCGACTGCATAGCTCTCATTGTAGCGATCATCTGCACAACTGCCAATTGAGTAGTTTTCTTCTTGCACCTGGTCGGTCTCCGTGTCAATCGATATGTTGTTGGTGATATCGGTCGATATTCGTGCACGTTCTGCCTGTTGATGATGATTGTCGATCGATAGTAAGACATCTCTGTCGATCGATGTTGCATTCCTTATTCCATAGGAATGGTAGAGAATTCTATCTTCTTCGGCAAGAAGACCATGATACTCTGTAGCTCGTTCCTCCTTGTAATCCTCATCAGACTCCTCACCTCTGATCTTAGGCGTTGCAGTGTCCACTGCAAAAGTTGGGTGATATCGATCACTTTCCTAACTGTCAATAGAAAAATTCCCATCTGGCTAATCGTCTACCAGAACTAGGCCATTACCAATCTGTACCTCAAGGTCTCTGATGTTCCTCCTGAGTTCCTTTGAGAACAGTCCACAAATGTGAATGAGTCTTCTGAAGGCTCTATCTTCAGGCCTAGGTGGTCAGCCATTACCTTAGGTAAGATGCAGACTGAAGCTCATGTGTCACACAAAGCATGTGGAAACTCAATACCTTGTACCAAGTAGGGTACTGTGAATTTTTCAAGATCACTCTTCTTCTTCAATGTGATCCTCTGCTTCATCTTATCTCTGACCTGATGAAACATTCTCCTAATGTCCTTCTCTGTTTCCTTGATCTCTCTGAAGAACATCCAACACTTGTGGGTAAAGTAGGCTTCCTCGAATGGCTTGTCTAGCGGGATTTTGAGAACTCTCTTTGTGAAGCTATCCATCCCCTTCTCATTAACTCCCCCTCTTCAGATGCTTAGGAAACTTTTCCTTTCTTTTCCTCAAGTTTCTCCCTTCAGTAACCTTATCAACTTCCATAGGCTCTGGTGCATCTTTAGATTGAGTTATGGTGGTATCTAGTGAGTTATATGAAGGTTTGGATTGATGCCTGAGTACTGGAGGTGCTCGTTGATCAATGGGTACTGGAGGTTGTCGATCGTCGGTGGTCACTCTTTGTCTATCGATGGCTGGTTCTTGATGCCGATCGATATTGACATGAAAAAGGCTGGGTGGATGTGGGTGTCTTGCTGTGAACTCCTCGTGAGTCATAATCCTCACAGCATTACACGATGCAACAGACTCTGCTGATGTCGTGGATCGATGTTCGTCAAAGCTCGTCGATTGGTTTTGGTTGGAGTTCATCGATCGATGGTCGCGGGATGGCGTCGATCGACACCAATACGATATGCCAAAACACATCGAGCTTTGTACTTCGAAATCTCCTTCTTGCAGCTTCTCATGCTTCACCACTTGCCAGAAATCATCATCTATGATGGCATTCACCTATCCCCCTTGCTAAGGATTCTTGCCTCTTAACAGCTTCTTCTGTCTGAACCACGTGCATCTCTTGTTTCTTCACATGGGTGCTTAAAGTTTCAAACTTGGTGTTCAGGTTGGTGTAGACAGAATCAATCTTCCCATTGAAATCCAATGTTAACTTCTGCTGATCTTCAAGAACCTGCTCGAGCATTTCTTCTACCTTGCTTTCTCGAGTCTGTGGTGGTGGATTCTGGTAAGATGAGTTTCCATAACTCCTGATGTTGTTGTTGTAGTTGTTGCTGTAGTGTTTCTGCGAACTTTGGTTGAAGTTACTTCTTTGTCCAAAGAAGTTTTGGTTTCCACTCGGGTTTCCAGACCTCTAAAATCCAGTTCCATCAGTGAAGTTCACATCCTCCTCTACTTCTGCTTTATCCTCTGTGCCAACAGCCTCTGCATCCTCCACTGAGAAAACATGCTTCCTAAGAAGCCTGTGAACACTGTTCAGCTTTACTTTCACCTCATTCATCTGCTCCTTCCCAAGGATGGCTGCAGATTTTCTCCTCTCAAAATCAGTGTTCTTGGTACTGTTGCTGGATGCCGAATTCTCTATAAGTCTCACAGCCTCTTCAGGATTCCTGGTGTTGAAATTTCCTTCACTAGCATGTCCAGAGCCATTATATATTGCAGCGTGATGCCTCTGAAGAAAGTGTTGAGCAATTGCACTTGGTTGAATCCGTGGTGTGGACAATCTCTCTAGTAAGACTTGAATCTGATCTAGGAGCTTCTGAACGATTCTGTAGGCTCCTGTGTGAATGTAGCAATCTTGCTCTTCAAGTCTTCGGCACGTGCCTCATCAACTAAGTTACGAAAGAATGCGTTCTTGATGTTGGCCCAAGATGTAAGAGATCCTGGTGGTAACTGCTTAAGCCATTGCGAAGCTTCTCCAGAAAGTGAGTACTTGAAGAGCTTGCAAAGAAATAGTCCTCAGAGACTCCATTGCCTTTGATATGAGATCCTCGAACCTCTCCAGATGGTCCATAGGATGCTCGTGAGATAACCAACAGTAGGGTGTATGTCCCACGAATGTGTAGTACTGTGGCTTCAACTAGAAATCGCCTCTCTAGATACCTGGAGGGCAAATGGCTGATCTGTTAGCATAGAACTGATCTGGACGGTTGTAATCATCAAACGTTCTGGGTCGAGCAGCCTCATCTACAGGTTGAGCAGCTCATGTAGCTTCAGTATCAGGCTCAGGGATTACCGCCCCCTGAACATCTATCCTCTGACCTGCTGCATTACGCAGATGACCTTCTAGATCATGCAGGTTTCCATTCTCGTCTTGTCTGAGAATCAGTGTTGCAACCATGTCTCGCGGCTGAGTGTCTATCAATTTCAAATGGAAGAGTGTCATCCGACAGAATAGGAGTCTCAGTCGACGGTGGTGTGCAAATGTCGGTCGACGCACTAGTGTTGCAGTCGATTCACACACTAGTGTTGCCGTCGATCAATGCAGAGCGTTTCTCTTTACGGATTAAATGTTCCAAGCTTGCAGGATCTTATGAGAATAGCAGTTGTGTTTTCTTGTTGCTTCTGGTACTACTGGGCAGGCACCTGAAAAAGACAAGAAAAATTTAAGTCAGAAAGTGGTTTTAAGAAGTAACCTAGACGAAATCACGCTAAATCTAATGGCGATCAAAGCTCCCTGGCAATGGCGCCGAATTTGATAATACTCAAATTAACCCTAGAGCAACTTCGCTCTCTGAAATAAGAGGTTCAATTGTAGTACTTATGGATTGAATCCACATGTAGCTAGGGAACCAAAAAGATCTAATCAGAGTGATTAAACTAAGTTGATTTATGATTAAACTTAATGATATCTCACTATTTTTTATGAGTTTTAGTATTTTGTATTAGTATATTTTTATCATTTTAGGATGCATTTAGATGTACATATTGCATTTGTGTGTTCATTTGTATGCATGTGGGGTTGGATTGCACCTTTAAGAATTTTTGGGCGAAAATCAAGGGTTAATTCGCATCTTTTATGACTTTGGGGCTAAACTGAAAAGAAGAAAAAGGCAGTGGACCACTCTGCAAATACACGATAGGCTAAATTGCAACATTAGAAGTATTGGGTTCAATTCAAGAGGTTACAATTTACCAAGTTTTGGCTCCGAATTAAAAACAAGCAGAAGTCGAGGACCATTTGTGCAAAGCAGCTAAGATCACCATTGTTGCCTTTGATGAGCTCACTCCGATCCGTGATGTCGAGACTGATTCAGGTGATGATGACAACGAAGAAGAACAGGACGGAGACGCCGGGGGTGAAGCAATATTGGAGATGCTATCGTGTTATAGTTTTTTCACGAACTCAGCCGTGGATTGGAGATGAACCGACGACGCAAGTGGAGATTCTTCATGGAGAAGCTCGACCGCGATGAAGCTTGGTCGCGGCGGTTGCAGTTGACAGCGATACGAGGAGCCACATGGAAGCACAGCCGAAGAAGAAGACAACTAGATGGTGTGCGGCTTGAGAAACCACAGTTCAGATTGAAGGCCACGAAGAAGAAGACGATGACTTTGCAACATTCGATTCCAAGGTCGTGGATCGGCTTGTGGCAGCGGGCACTCGACATCGCTCAGGAAGACACGAATTCGCCAGCGACTTGACGGAGCGGGGAAGATGAGCCACTCGTAGTTGAGTGTGAGCTTCAGCGGTTTGACGTAGCGGGATGTGAAGCCCGTAGTGGAGAACACTAAACGTGATTAGAAAATGTTAACCGGTTAGCTCTGGTTTGACCCGGTTTAGTTCAATTGAACCAGCACGAGTTTGGATCTTCTATATATAGTTATTTCCTCTAAAAACCCTAATCTATCTCATTTTCTCTCTAGATTTTACCTCATTTAGTAAAAGCTTGAACCTTTTGATTATCTAAGGAAGTATTTCACCTTATATCTTATTCCTCCTTCTCATAAACATGATTAGCCATGAATCTCACATAGATTTAAGGTTTCTCATGGAGATTAGTGAGTAGACACATTTTGAATCGATGGGTCAGGTAGATCTAGGGTGATTAGTGAAGAGTTAAGGTGTTTGTTGTTAGATCTACTAGTTTTATGCTTGCTAAGTGTTCTTAATGCTAGATTAGACTTGATCAATCTCATCTAGACTCTAAACTATTTTATGCCCGGAAGGTGTTTGTTAAAATGCTTGGAAGAACTTAGTATTGCTCTAGCTTGAAAAACCGAATGCATTAGATGTTATGATTTCTAGATGGTTAGTAGACTTGAACATAATGCATGCTTTGATGAATTAGGCCAATGGGAGTTGATGTTTAGGTCATGATTGCATAGGGATTATTGTCACGGGAGTAGATTAATCTACTTGAATGAGATCTAGACCTATAGAAACTTATGATTGCTTAAAGTTAACATCTTGACTTGGAAATTGCCTTAGATCAATTGCCTTAAGCCCATGGGTTCTACCTTAGCATTAGATTGAGTTCTTGCACTTGTTTCTTGATTGGATTTGAGATCGCCTTGTTTATATTTCTAAGATCTTAGCTTATTACAAATCATCCATCTTCTATTTTCTTAGATTAAGGAAGCTTGTGTATTCTTGGTGTATAAGTCTCTAGTTCTCTGTGGATTCGATCATAAAATGTTACAGTGACATACCATTCTATTGTGGTGTTGTTGGTACATTAGGTTAATTGGTGTGTGCTTAAAAGTAAGTAAATTAAGTTGGCGCCGTTGACGGGGAACTAGTAGATTTATCATTAGGATTTCAAATTTTCTTGAGATTAAGCTTTATTTTCTTATGCTTTGTTTTGGTTTTGTATAGTTACTAACCTTTACTTCTAGCTTTTATTCTTGCAGTGATGGCTTCAAGCTACTTTGAGAGGCCACTAGAAGAGCAAGACACATATCGAAGATCACATTGAAGATGAGCCATATGTGGAGCCACCACCCTTTGATATATGCATACTCACACCAGAACAAAGGGTGGAGTTATATCGGCTTCGGAAAGAGAAAGATAACTGGGGGAAAACAATGAGGAACCTGGCACGAACGATCCGGGTGGACCTTATGATGTGTTGCGTTTTTAACGCATTCTAACACATTTTTTCAAGTGTTTTTCGAGTCTTGTTGTCGTCTATTAAGTCTTTTCAGGTCAGAATGAGTTAGGATGGAGTTCTGGGCACACGAAGCAAGGATTAGAGCAAAATGGTGAAAAATGAGATGTTTTGGACCTAGACCGGTCGATCTCCAATCAGATCGGTCAATCTGAATAGATGAAATCTTGCGGAACATTTCTGGTTCGACCAAAATGAGAAGAAACGATCGTTCACAATCAGATTGGTCGATCCCATACTGGATTGGTCGATCCCGTGGTCGATCTCGAGCTGGCCTCCGCAAACAAAAACCAGATTTTTCAGGTTTAATTCAATTTTTGAGCCGGTTAAGCCTAGGGATTTGGGCCAGACGTGTTGAGACCTATAGTTTCAGTTTTCTTAGCAGTTTTTCAGACTACGTTATTTTTAAATTGGATTTGCTTTAAGCATCAGAGAGAAGAAAACTATACTCTTCTTAGAGAAGCTTTTCAAAACCCTATTTATTTAATTTTATTTGATGAATCATTCAGTTATTTTCTGTGTTCTTCATTCCATGTCTGAGTAATCCATCAGTTAGGCTAGGGTGAATCAAAGGAATCCATGAATCATTGAAACTGATATGTTAGATAGGGAAGGGAATAAATCATTTGGTTATTCATCTAGATTAATCTTATTGCTTGAACTTGACTGCGCACTTAGTTCATGATCTTTAGGTTGTTTAATGCACCGAAAGTGAATGTTTAAACTCCTGAAACAAATCTAGATGAGCAAGTATTCGTAACCAACGGAAGTTGTTGTTAGGGAACTTGTGAACAAATTAAACTTGTTAGATTGCATGATTAGGATTCTAAATTCAATGGAAGTTAGTATTTCGAATTCTATATCATAGGGTTTAATACTGCGGAAGTAGACTAAACTATTTGCGTTGTTTGAGTTCGAGAACGGATTTAAATCATAATCCTTGTATAATGTTCATTTCATGATTGATGTTTTCCTGAGAATGCCCAAAAGCGTTTTAATCCACAAGTTTAACTTCGTTTAGATTTTGTCTTTTACATTTATTGCAATTCAAACATAAAAACAAACTCCTTTTGTTCTTGCTTGATTCTTTTCTCGTAGATTCATAGTTTGACCTTGGTCTCTGAGGAATTCGATCCTTATATACTGCCGCACACTACCGTGCACTTGCGGTTAGTTTTAGTGGTAGAACCTGAGTACATTAAGTTTTTGCCGCCGTTGCCGGGGACCTATAGCGTTACCTTTGGATCTAGGACTAGAGTCTAGTCTAGGATTTAATTTTCGTTGTTACTAATACGTTCTTTCTCTTCTTTCTTGCATGTGTTTCAGGTAATTTGGTAATTGTCTCTAACAAAGATCTAGCGAGAATCAAGCGAGAGAACAACAGAAACAGAAGAAGAGACATGGCTGGTTTAAATCTGCATGACGTATTGGGAGGAAACCATGATCTTCGTTTAGATAATGAGCAGGCTGCCAACAATGCTGCCAAAAATGCTGCTGGTGGTAATCCACCACTCAACCCGACTCATGTTCTGAGGCGACCTCAGCTTCGTCCTATTGGAGCTAACAACACTCAACATGCCTTCTACCTGAACAGAGCTGTAATTCAGCCTCTTCCAATCAACAGGCAGGAATATGAGACCATAGCTTTGGTCAAGCAGTACATGTTCCATGGTCTTCCCTCTGAGAGTCTTATGGATCACATTGAGAACCTTGAGGAGATCTGCAGTACAACACGCTCTAATGGGGTTCTTGCTGATTATCTTCGATGCAAGCTGTTTGCATTTTCTCTGGGAGACAAGGCGTTGAGATGGTTGAAGTCTCAACCTGCAGGATCCATTACTACTTGGGATCAGTGCAGAAATTTCTTCTTGGACAGAGTCTACACCAAATCCAAGACAGCTAACCTGAGGAGTAAGATCACGAACTTTCAGCAGAATGCCTCTGAACCACTGAATGAAGCATGGGAGAGATTTGGAGAGTACCTCAGGGAGTGTCCACATCATGTATACTCAAATGAGAACATCCTCAACTTCTTTTATGATGGGGTAAACTGGACTGTCAAGAACTCCCTCAATGCAGCCAGCAATGGAGATTTTATGACAAAGACCCAAGATGAAGCTTACTTTTTGATTGGGAATCTTTGTGGGAACCGAAATTCACACCGTCGATTTCTGTTTAAGTTAGGAAAGTTAGGAAAACCCTAATTTCTCTGAGGTCTAAATTCTCTGCAAGAGCCAATGACAAGTGACCAAATAAAACCAGAAAAATATGTAAGACAAAAAATCGAGTTTGGAAAAAGTAGATCTTTATTTCGAATTTGCGTATGAGCGTTCCAGAAGCAAAAGTATACAAGAATCTTGTCTGGAAACGGGATTACAAAGGAAATCGTATGACAAAAGCAATAAAACAAGACTAAGTTTGTCAGCAGTACCACCTATGTCAAGAGAAATTCTGTGGCCGCAACTCGCTTAGCAATTGACGAAAAAGACGAAAAAGGTTTTGAAGATTTGGGACTGGACCTTATTGAAGGCTGCCTACGTACCCCTTTCGAGGATCAAGTCGAACGTAGTTAAATTAGAAAGATTTGAACAAGAGATCGAACTGCCTGGGCGAGTTCGTCTAGTATGAGTTCAAGTCATTGAAACAGGCATGTCGAGAATAATGCGTAGGGTTTCTAAGTGCAATGAGTTATAGAGTCTAGAGTTGTCTAGGGTAAAAAGTTGTCCTCTAGAGTCTAAAAATCGTCCCTCTACATCTTCAACCTCGACGTCCTTATATACTCCTCCTAAAGGCGGTTTGCTCTTTCCCTTTCTGCCCTTGGTCGAGTTTATCGCTTCGCGGAAATATTCCATTTCTCTTTGATCTTCATGTTTATCTTTGGAAACTTCACATTTATCCTCCGAACTTGACATTTATGTATTCCTGCATAATAAAAGAAAAAACATCATAACAATTACGCTTGATTTCGTACAAAATCGAAAGTGGTCTTTTAGCCGTGTTCTGGACCCTTTCGGGTGATTTTCCGACTTAAGCGTTTTTACAATTTTATCCAAATAGCGCTTTATACAATCAATTCGAATTCCATAAATGGAAACAAGTTCTTGCGTTTTTCATCGTAAGGTTTTGATGGTTACTTCGATCGAGATGGAACAAGAGAAAGTTCGATCCGACTGCGAATGAAAAAGCTATGAGGATGAGATGAAGATGGATTGGACAATCTAACTCGCCAAAATGGCGAGTTGGCCATCATGCTTGGTCCAACTCGCCCTTTTGGAGAGTTGGGAGTGATCCAACTCGCCAAAATGGCGAGTTGGGAGTGATCCAACTCGCCAAAATGACGAGTTGGCCTCTCTTTTCCTTTTTATTTTTAATTTACTTTTGATCTAACTTGTCATTTCGGCGACACATCCAACTCACCAAAATGGTGAGTTGGCCATGGTCTTCTCGACAGCTTCTTCTCGCGAGGCAAACTGACGACTCTTCAGTAAAACGGGCATAACTTCTGATCTAACTATTCGATTGTCTCCAAACCGGTGGCATTGGAAAGCTAACTTAAAGATTTATCTTGTATCACAAGATCAGCTCAATCTCACAATGGGAAGGTCTCCATCCATATCTAAACATCTGATGCCTCTGTGCAGTTCTGCACAAAAAACCATTGTGCTTGGTCCAACTCGCCATTTTGGCGAGTTGGAAGTGATCCAACTCGCCAAAAAGAAGTGATCCAACTCGCCAAAATGGCGAGTTGGACATATTTTTTTGGTCCAACTAGCCATTTTGGCGAGTTGGGAGTGGCAAGTTGGCCATGCTTCTCGGTCCAACTCGCCAAAATGGTGAGTTGGCTGTGTTTCTGGATCCAACTCACCATTTTAGCGAGTTG